>OX384044.1:8964135-9564135 GCA_947534325.1 Agonum fuliginosum
CGAAAATCCATCCTTTTTACTTCCTTGTACGAAGTAAGGAAGTATTGTAATCGCGAAAAATTTCGGTTCTCAGATTTTGACGGAAATATCCGTTTTGACCTTTTCTGAATCCATTATGACTAGTTTCGACGTGACGTCTGTACGTACGTACGTACGTACGTACGTACGTACGTACGTACGTACGTACGGACGGACGGACGTATGTGTGTCGCATAACTCAAATACGGTTAGACGTAGAAAGTTGAAATTTTGTATTTAAGACTGTTATAGCATCTAGTTGTGCACCTCCTATTTTTGGTTTCAGTCTACAAACCGGAAGTAGTACTTTTTAAAAATATTTCGATAAATATTTAATTTTAGACAATTTTTTTTATTTTAAATGAAAGATTATGTCATTATTACCTCCAATTGGTATTTTATAAATATTTTTGTATCTGGTATCATTTAAAAATAATTAAAGTATATATTTATAATTTATAGTATTTCGGTATCTTGTAGTCCATGATCGATTAACATTTGTTACTACCTAAAATTTAAATGATTATGACATGACAGTGACAATAGTAAAATATGCTTTATATCTTCTTCTGCAGTTTAAATAAAATGACTAAAATATATTTGTGAGTATACTAGTATAATAACTTAAAAGAATTTTTAATATTATTTTACATTTTAGTTATTAAGAAAAGTATGAACACACAAGGCGTACAAGGAAGTCATGTGGTGTCCACGTCAGATTTTTTTAATTTGTAGAGGAAGGTTGTTTGTATGACATTTGTGTATTACAATTTTAAATTTTTGCTTGATTTGTTATTATAGGCGTTATAAACATTGGCAATTTTGTAATTCATTTTAAAGTGTATGTTTTGAATTTTAAAATTTCAATACAGAAATGTCACAGAACCAACTTTCTTCTACAAATTAAAAAAAAATTGTTAATTTTTTTTAATATTTAGACTAAATTTTACGGTGAAAACTAAACCCCTTTTTGACACAAAAATAAGGTCAGGCAGTGTAAATATTCGAATAAATATTCAAATTTCAATTTAGTTCCACCTCCAAAGTAGAGTCGTATTGGGTACACTTATTAAAATTCTAAGAAATTGACTATTTGATAATAAGCGACCCGCACCGATAAATTTTGGTAGTGCAGTAACCGTTCCTCTTAAAGTTAACATCCGTTGATGAAACGATTTTTCATAAATAACAATGTGCTAAACAGTTTAACAGTCTGTTAAAATTTAACAAACGTTTATGAAACCGGGCATTAGCAGTTTACAAGTCTTATGGGGTATGTGCTTTTAGTATAAATATTCACGATATGTTTGCAGTTTGGTTTGCCTTATTATCTTGTATACTTCAAAAGTTATACAATTTTTCCACAATAAAAGACGAACACATACATTTAACCAAAAATATATTTCTTACTAATTTTACATTTATCGATCACATAAAGCCAGGTCCATAAGTAAGTAATTATAATTAATAAACTTAACATTTCTAACATAAAAATATATGATTTAACAAAAAAATATATTATAATTTTATTTATTTTGTAAATAAACATTATTTTTGACTGCATTTCGATTAACATCCACCTTTAATAGTAGGAAATAACAATAGGTACTGCAGTTTAGTTTGTTAATTTTATTTATTTATTTACTTATTATACTACAGGAAGAGATCCCAATTACAGTATAATATTACTTATTAATATGAGAGTAGCTACTTATAGACACTAAATAACAATGAAAAAAATATTATAATAATAGTAATAGTAATAATTATAATAATGGTTATAAACCTAAATTATCAATTTAAGCAATTATTTAACTTAAAACTAAATGTTGTTAGCTTATCGTTAAGGTCTAAATCATTACATAGTAAGTTGAAGTTACGGCACATCGACACAATCGGTGAATTTAAATGCTGATTAGTACGCGAGTTTGGGCAAACAGGATTTCTGGTATTACACGGACGTGTATGAAAGTTGAGCTCAGCTAGTAGACCTGCATCATCAATTAAATTGTTCACAATTTTATATAAAAAAAGTAATTGGTACCTCAAACGTCTTTTTTGTAACAATTCGATCGAACATTGCAAATAAGTCTTCGTACTCTAGGTTAGGCCATATGCGATTGATTTAAAAAAAACAAATTTTTCAAAATTTCTTTTGTACATTTTCTAACCCATTTATAGGAGACATGTAAAATGGATTCCATATTAGGCTGCCGTATTCAAGTTTGCTACGTATAATTGAAACAAATAAAATTTTAAGGCAGTAAGCATTTGTAAAGTTAAAAGTAGTGCGTAAAAGGAAACCCATTTTTTTACATGCCTCATTGACAACAACATTAACATGAACTTTTGGATTTAATTTGTCATTAAAAATAATTCCAAGATCTTTAATAATAGTAACTCGTTTTAGTGGAGTAATGTTCATATTATAATTATGACAAAAAGATGTATTTTTCCTTGTATAACTCATAACATAACATTTATCTTTATTAAAGTATAACTGGTTTCTTAATGACCATTCATAAATATTATTAACATCGTGCTGCAAATCTATACAATCACTTATATTTCATATTTCTTTGAATATTTTAAAGTCATCAGCAAATAACAAGCATTTGGGGTGTTGAACTACATTTACTATGTCATTAATAAATAGTATGAACAATAAGGGTCCTATGACAAACCCTTGAGGTACACCGGACGTTGGAACAAATGTCTTTGAATTATAACCATTTATATATACATACTGACATCTGATGTGCAAAATATGACATAAGTAAAGTAAGTAAATTATCACTGAAACCAATCAATTTAAGTTTATTAATTAGTAATCTGCGCGACACTGAGTCAAAAGCCTTTGAGAAGTCTGTATATATGACATCAACTTGTTTCTTTGATTCTAAGGCATTACCAACAAAGTGACTAAAGTAAGTTAGATACAGTTGACCTGCAAGGCGTGAAACCATGTTGAAAGGGATTAATGTAGGCTGATGTTTGGAATTGAATATTTTTGAATATTATTAATTCAAAAAATTTAGCAAACGAGCTAAGGCATGCTACAGGCCTATAATTAGCAATATTGCTGCAATCACCTGACTTGAAAATTGGGCAAATTCTAGCAGATTTCCACCTTTCAGGGAACAACATTGATTTTAAAGATAAGTTAAATATGTAGGATAATGGTTCAATTAAAGTTTCTTTGCAAGCTTTTATTATATAGATTGGTACATTGTCAGGGCCTGTGGATTTGCTGTTAGTTTGACAGTTAATGTGCTATTAAGATATCCTCATTGCTTATTAAATCTAGCTTAACATGAGGCAAATTTAGTGAAAAATTAGAAGAATCAAAATTACTATTAACCGTGCTGTGGGATTTGTATACATTATTGAAAAACATAGCAAATGCCTCGGCAACTTCTTCACCGGCAGAGAATTCATTTTCATCATATTGCATTGTAAGTGGAATAATATTTTTGTTGTTTTTACTTTGCACATATGACCAAAAATAATTAGGATTAGTCGAAATACAATTTTCAACCTGAGATATATATTTAGCATGTAATTTGCTAGCAGGAGATTTGACAATGCTTCTAAGTTCTTTAAATTTATCATAATAGCATGACGAGTTATATTTTTTATACAGTTTAAAATAATGCGCTTTACGCTTGACATGTTGAATAAGATCAGCGCTGAACCATACATGATATTTATTTTTTGAAGTTGTTATTAAAATCTTTGGAATACAAACATCGAAGATACTGTATAATATCGTATAAAAATTGTTAATTGCAGTATCTAAATCAGTGCACTCTACAATAGGTTGCCAATTAACAACATTAATTAAATTATATAATAATAAGTAGTTTCCTTTCTTAAATTGGTAAACATACTCTGGCTTTTTACAATATTTAGACTTATGTGACTGGTTAGCTGGAACTTTACAATTAATAGACAAAGATGGATGGTGTGTATCTTCAGGTACTAAAATATCTAAGCTGTGTTATACCCCACAATCAATGCTTGATACGATAACATCTAGTATTCTTCCATTAGCATTTACGACATTATTAAATTGATTCATTCCTAACAGATCAACAAAGTTTAAAAAATTTTGAACTAAATTATTACTTATTGATTGGCTAGTATAATAATTAATTAAACTTGGTAAATTAAAATCACCTAGAATTATAGTTGATGAAGAAAAAATGAACGGAAGAGCTAGTATGGTATCATAGAAACAATCATAATCTCTGGATTTAGCATCGGGTGGAATATAAGCTACAATTAAGTGAATACATTTGACTGAAAATTTTACACAGATAAATTCAATCACAGATGATTGACAGGTGATAATTAGCTGACATGGATTGAAAGTAGCCTTGACTGCTGCGAGTACACTTCCTCTACGAGATTTACCAGTGGCTGCTTGATCAAGGTCACTACGAAAGACCGTAAAATTGGAATCGAAGAGTTCAATGTCATTTACACAGTCACTGAGCCAAGTTTCAGTTAAGGCAAGGACATCATATGGGGTAGTTGCACCATTCAAATAATGTTCTGCCATTTTAGTATTTAGTCCACGTACGTTTTGGTAGTTAATTGTAAAGTTAGCAATCGCACTTAGGTTTTTTCAACAATACACGGGACATTATTCTTATATTTGATTTCAATATTCAGTTCACCATTATCTTTACGGCTATCTATTTCCGCTTTTACAAGTTTATAATGTTCACGTTGTTTTAAAGTTAGATCATTGCCGAGTTTAATATCTTTAAAATGATTGATAGATTTTGTTTGTTTAGATTTCATTAAAACTGTTAAAACATCGCGCGAATTATTTAATGTAACTTTTATTGATCTGATTTTGCCGGTAGATATACGGCCAACACGCACTATTTTGATCTTTGACACATCGATCTCCGAAGAAGCTGAATTTATGATTTCAATGAAAGCAGCATTGTCGATATCAGAGCTGTTTTCTTTTAAATCATATACCATGAAATTCGATGCACGTTTGTTACGTTCAGTAACTTCAGAGATTACATTTTCAAAATCAGTAGATTCCTGATACTGACTTCTTGGTGGCCAATAATTCAGTTTTTAGTTCACTAATTTCACTTTTTAAGTTCGCTAAGTCAGTTTGCATTCCAGTTTTTAAATTTGCTAAATCAGTTTGTAGTTGTAATAGAATTTCTTTTAAATCATTGGAATCAGAGTTCTCCTTATTACTATCAAAAGATGCAGTACATGCATCACAAAACCAGTAGCTCTGAAGTAAAGCTTTGTCAAAATGCAGATGATACTACAATGTTAGTAAGCACAAACAATATTGCGGATGCTCACATTTTGGGCAATAATCTTGCTAATTCAATGGAATTTTGGTGTCATTCTAATAGATTAATATTGAATCCCTCCAAATCGGTAATCCTGCAGTTTAATAATAATAATTTAAATATTAACTCGTTCAGTATTCTCATAAAAACAAATAATAATTCAATTCCTGTCAAACAGTCGACAAAGGTGTTAGGCCTTATTTTTGATGATCACCTGACGTGGGAACTGCATATCGCTTTCATTGCTGGTAAACTTAACAGCTCGCATTACGCTCTTTTTGTTCTTCGTAATTGCGTTGGATTAAATATTTTACTTACTTTTTATCACAGCAATGTCAAATCTATTATTGAGTACGGCATAATCATATGGGGAAATTCTAAATTTGTTAATAGAATATTTGTTATTCAGAAAAAAATTATTAGACTCCTAAGTGGTGCCTCTTGGCGGGAACATTGCAAGCCGCTGTTTCAAAATTTGCAAATTATGACAGTTTACTCTCTATACTTGTACAATCTGTGTCTTTTTATGTATGACAACAAGGATAAATGTATTTCAAACGAACACATTAGCTCTGGTATGCGAACCAGACACGCTTCTGATTTCTCTATTCCTGCACATAACGCTGCACTTTTTAGATCTGGTTCTTTTTACACTGGAATTAAAGTTTTTAATAAAATTCCATGTGCGATTAAGGACATAAGTAACAGAAACCAATTTAAATTCAGTATTAAAAAACATTTTACAGATAATCCTTATTATAGTATTGAAGAATTTATAATAATAATATCTGAATTGTTCCGTATACGTGAATTTTGTTTGCTCCAGATTCTACCATTTTGAACAATCGGTTCTTTTCTTTTAATACAAAACTACTCTCGTCCGAGAAACAAACACGACGTAATACATTCATATTATTGTTGCAACAAGTTCATCATCCTTTCGCAAAATATCTGGCGTTTTTCGTCACCCCATATTCTATTGTTTGATGACACTGGAATTTATAAGGTTTATACTTTTTTTTTTAATATTTGGTGTACATTCTTCATACTCGTGCCTTGTTCCTTTTGCCGCACAAGCGGGTTTTTCGAATTTCAAAATTATTCTTCTAACACTTTCTGGCGATGGAAACCATTCGCAATTCATTCCCGCGAAATACTCAGATATTTGCCTTATACTTCGGCCCCCGTAGTACAAATTAATAATATTAACACGGTCGTTGATACTTAAAGTATTCATAATTATAATAAACTATGACAATACATGAAAATACACTTTAAATATTTCGTCTCTGAAAATGTGACAGATCATACAATTGCAGAATGATAGTATTACTTGATCATGATATTTGTTAATAAAATTGTATTAGATTCTTAGTTTCTTAAAAATTTGTATCATTTTAATTGTCTTATTAAACGAGTATTTTACCTTGTTGTCCACAACAACTCAGCATTGCTAGCGATTAAACAGATACTTCTTAATTCAATTCTCCCACATTTTATTGCAATCAACATAATAATGTTATAATCAACTGCAAATAAGATTTTACCTTAACATACAAAACAAGCAGAAAAAATATTTAAAAAAATACATCTTCCTCAGGTCGGAATCGAATGTACGACCTTTGGTTTCGTTGGCCGGTGATATATCCATATGGCTACGAATTGACAGCTATAATTGTACGAATGTAGCAATAAAAACTAAAGGTTAAAATTTTTAAATTATTTCCATCAATTTCTTGAAATTACATTATGAAACTAAAGTAATGTATATTAAATCAGATGTAGGAATGGATGTAGTATTGTCCTGTGCAATATGGTATCATAGTTGTTAGCCGGACAGTTATTATTTATAAAAAAAACTGTTTTCACATGTGAAATGCCTATGCCACACTTTCGCTGGGATACACGGTATATAATATAAATAGTGTTAGTAGGATTAAGAATACTAGTCCCTAAGTCACATCACATGTGTACTTTAATACAATATATTCAGTTTTAAAACCAACGAGTAACTTTTGTGTGTGAGTGGTCCAATCCGCTGAACAAGGTAAATACTTCATAAATATATTACGTCTCGCAACTGGCAAGAACCTATTATTATTGTAAATCCAATCTGGGTGTTACAGCACTAATTTGCTTTAATTTGCAGTAATCAGCACTAATTAGATTTAATTTACACTAATTAGCTTTAATTTGCACTAATTACTACTAATTAGATTTAAGTACCCCTAATTAGTACCAATTCGCTTTAATTGGCACTAATTGGCTTTAATTAGCATAATTTGCTTTAATTTGCAATAATTTACTTTAATTTGCACTCATTTGTTTCAACTTGCACTAATTTGTTTCAACTTGCACTAATTTGCGTTAATGTGTTTTAATTTGCACGAACTTTCTTTAATTAATTAATTTGCAATAATTTACTGTAATTTGTAATAATTTGCTTTCATTTGCACTAATTTGGTTTAATTTGCTTTAAAGTTCAATAATTTGCAATAATTAGAACTAATTGCTCAATTTTGCACGAATCTGCTTTAGTTTGTATTAATTTGCAATAATTGGCACTAATTTGCTTTAAAATGTAATAATTAGCACTAATTTGCTGTGCAGGTTTTTTTTATCACCTAATTCAGTAATTGAAAGTAATGTTTTCAGTTTTTTCTTATCGGATGGTGTTGTACTTTGAATAAGTACTTTTTTAATTGTAGTTTATGGATTTTCCAATGGCCGATTCAGAATTAAATCTCGTACTTCAAAAGCATGCTCAGGACGTAGGGAAGTAATTAATGCATTAAATTTACTGTACTCACTGGACAACCGTTGATTGTGAAATATCGTCTCAATTTAAGCCGTCAGATGGCCAAAACTCCGGAATTTTATAACTGGTAGTTGCAGCGATGGTAGGAAGAACTTCAGCTTTTAACCTTGGAGGTATGTTTGTAGAAGTCATGTTAACTAAACAAAATGTCAAAGCGTCGGGGTCACCAATTTGTAAAGATCTGGAGCTTTTTATAATTGTAACTTATTGTAGAGATAGTTCAGTACAGAACCGTTTTGGCTAGAAATGTTATAGAACTCTTTCTAAAATTATACAAATTTAAATTTAGGTAGTCCATACCCTCTACTTCAAAGTCTCCCCAATGCCGTTGGTTACTTTTACCGAAGGGGTGATAACCACCCCTTCTCGGGGGTGAAAAATTGGTTGTTAAAAATTACTGTAGAAATCAATATATCTACTAATTTTAAGTCATTTTTCATCTATAAACTTTTTTCCTACAGCCAATCCTTTTTGAGTTATTTGCGGTTGAATTTTTATTTTTTACCACGTTTTTGAACGGTTTTTCACGAATATTTCAAAAAGTTTGAGCTTTATCGCTAAGACCATAATAAACAAAGTTGTAGCTAATAAAAAAACAATGAATGGTTTTGTTTATGGTTGCTCCAAACCTATTATTAACTGAGTAATGGCTTATTACAAGCCAACTTTTGTTTTTTGAGTAAAAATCGAAACTTTAAATTTCAAATTATAAAAAAATGTCCATTCAAATGTATAGTGCGTGTATAAATATGAATATATCTATACATACACATATGTGTATGTTTATACAAACGTATATACAAACCGGGTGTATATTGAAAAGTGAAGCATAGGCGTTTAACATGGTAAATCAGTTTTTCCGTTCGCATTGCTTCCCTAATTATTTTAGACAAAAATGTTTCAAATAAATGTTGTTGAGCATAAAATTCTACATCCGGATCAGTAAACAAAATTTATTTTGGTTGCTTTATAACTGCAGAAATCAAATTTGAAAATCTGCTGTGTCCACCACAGTACTTCCCCGACTATAAGTTTTAATAACTTATTTCGTAACGTCTTTAATTTTATGCTTTATTCAGCAAAAAGTAAATAAATTTATCTTTTTTCCCAAACTATTTAAGTTGATACCAACTTGATTGAATATCGCATAAATGACATTTTTTACATTTTTACTAAACTCGTCTCCCCGAGAGCTTTAAATTGACACCAAACTCGATATAATCTGAATATTGTATTAAGAAAAATTGACGATCGGTTAAATGTTATTTTTATCTTTCTACTAGATTTATTATCCCGAGAGTTTTAATTTCATACCACACACGATAGTATTTTAATAAAAATAAAATAAGTTATATTTATAAAGTTGGTACCACTGGTTGAATAAAAAAATTTGAATAATTTTTTTAGAAACAATTGACAATCGCATAAATGTCATTTTTTACATTCTTACTAAACTTTTCTCCACGAGCGCTTTAAATTGACACCAAATTCGGTACAATTTGAATAATTTATTAAAAAAACAATTGACGATCGTTTAAATGTTATTTTTATATTTCTACTAGAATTCTTTTCCCAAGAGCTTTAATTTGATACCACACACGATAGTATTTTGATAAAAATAAAAAAAGTTATGTTTATAAAGTTGGTACCACTGGTTGAATAAAGCTCATTACCGAACTTGAAGTCAGATTTTGGCTCAAGATCTTAAATATAAAATTTCAGTCCAAAATTCCAACGCGTTTTTAAGTTATGCAACATCCAGACAGACCTACAGACCGACTTTTTTTTAAATTATGTTTTTTGGGTTCAGTAGGATCTAAAACGTGAAGATTCACGAAAATCTCGAACTGTCAAAAAATCACGATTACATTACTTCCCTCTATTAAATAGGTCGGGGAAGTAAAAATACACGGAATAGCGAATTAATAGTAACAGCCATGGAATTAAAAACAGGAGATGAACAAATGCGTAACTCTTTAAACGTCAATGTCAGAATAATAGATTGTCAAAATCATTTATACGTAGGTACTAATAATTTGACGTTTAAACCGTTACGCATTTGTTTATCTCCTGTTTTTAATTCCATGGCTGTTACTATTAATTCGCTATTCCGTGTATTTTCAAATTTGATTTCTGCAGTTATAAAGCAACCAAAATAAATTTTGTTTACTGATCCGGATGTAGAATTTTATGCTCAACAACATTTATTTGAAACATTTTTGTCTAAAATAATTAGGGAAGCAATGCGAACGGAAAAACTGATTTACCATGTTAAACGCCTATGTTTCACTTTTCAATATACACCCGGTATGTATATACGTTTGTATAAACATACACATATGTGTATGTATAGATATATTCATATTTATACACGCACTATACATTTGAATGGACGTGGTTTCAATATACACCCGGTATGTATATACGTTTGTATAAACATACACATATGTGTATGTATAGATATATTCATATTTATACACGCACTATACATTTGAATGGACGTGGTATAGCTCGCTCCAAAATCTGATTCGGAGCAATCGTTCGGTGCACACCTGGCCAGTGAAAGTTATATTGCCTCGTGTATCAAAATTTTCTTGTAACGCATTTTCCTCGAAAATTATCAAAGATTTTGACAGGATGAAAGCTGAGGAAATTTGCTGTCAAAATGGTCTTTGAAAATTTTTCATAAGTAGCACCGTGTAGGCACCAGCCGTTTAATATTCGAATGACTTGAGAATTTTCTGTATAGTAGGCGCTACATTGCGAATGACGTAATAAATTCGTCGCTACAGAATAAATGTGGTATAACTTCGTTAAAGAGCATCATTTTGTAAAGATAAAAATTGCATTTTATTCGTCGAGGCTTCCACTTTCAATTGCAGTAATAACATTTGAATTTCCGATCCCGTTTATACCGAGAAACTTGTTTTTAAAGAATCATACCTCAGTATTAAAGAATTCTCAATATTTTCAATATCTATGAATGAAATTGTAAACTCGTAGGGGATTATCTTCACCAAATCATCCCCAATCACATGCAACTATTTGGAGGGTTGTGTGTTGTACGTCCGAAAAGGAAACTGGTTTTCGCTACCTTCTTTATTTATAGGTTATGATCTTTTTTTAGGAAAACATCTGTTACATGTACGTAGTAGTACAAATGATGAAACAAATTACAGAATCTTGTTGATTAGGATTTGTACTTAACGATAAGCTCATTAAAAATCAATTTACGGGGCCAAAAAGTGGTCTATTTTCAAAAATGCTCGTGCCCACGATAAATAAAGAAATCTATGAGATAGCGAAAACCAGTTTTTTTTTCGGACGTACAACACACAGCCCTCCAAATAGTTGCATGTGGTTGAGGATGATTTGATGAAGATAATCCTCTACGAGTTTACAATTTCATTCATAGATATTGAAAATATTGAGAATTCTTTGAACGTCTTCTAATACTGAGTTAGGATTCTTTAAAAAGCAAGTTTCTCGGTATAAACGGGGTCGGAAATTCAAATGTTATTAGTGCAATTGAAAGTGGAAGCCTCAACGAATAAAACGCAATTTTTATCTTTACAAAATGATGTTCTTTAACGAAGTTATACCACATTCATTCTGTAGCGGCGAATTTATTACGTCATTCGCAATGTAGCGCCTACTATACAGAAAATTCTCAAGTCATTCGAATATTAAACTGCTGGTGCCTACACAGTGCTACTTATGAAAAATTTTCAAAGACCATTTTGATAGCAAATTTCCTCAGCTTTCATCCTGTCAAAATCTTTGATAATTTTCGAGGAAAATGCGTTACAAGAAAATTTTGAGTTTCAATTGAAAATTTTTGTGGGAAGCGGAGCATACCGAGGTGGAGCGAATTTTTTTTTTGTTTCTGTATGTTCTTAACTACTCTCATGCCAAATTTCATTTGGTTATGTATTAGTCTTCAGTCAAAACCTCTCCTGACTGGACTAATGTACACTGGTTGTTTGTAGACTAGAATTGTAATTGTGAAAATTATTTTTATCTAAAAATTAAAATTTCTTTTATACATATTAAATATTATTAACAGGATTCAGCCATCATTAGTTTTTTTGTTTAATAATACTATGGACCAGACAAGTACCAGTAGCATTCTGGTGAAAGCTGTTCAATTTGCTGTTCAGTAAGTAATGAAAACATTATAGAAATCAAAACTTTAAAAGGTAAAGAGTCCGTGAAAAACTCATCTATTATTGAACGTGAGGATAATTTATTCTTAAATATAGACCTTGAAAAAACAATGTTCGTTCATGCTTTCTGTCGAAAAGATTATGTGAATTTAAAATAAATATCTGCTGTTAAAAGAAAAAATGAAGAAAGAAAGTCATTGAGTATAAGTCCTCCAAAAAGAAAATTGAGAAAATCTACCAGTAACTTCAACTCTTCTGAAGAGAATATTGACGTTTTCAAATGGAAAGAAGATTGTTTTATATGTGAAAAAGAAGCAAATGTTGAAAACGAGAAAAAAAACCTGTAGCAAAAACAAGGAAGATTGGGTTGGTTTCTTCGCTTGATATGATACAAAACTTGAAAACGGTACTTGCTCCACTCACGGACGATTTTCATCGGGAAATATGGAAGCGGATTCAAGGAGTAAATTCAGATCTTATAACTGTAGGAACAAGATATCATCGCGAGTGCTTGCAACAATTTTTAAAAGAACAAAATAAATCAGTAGTTGATCCAAATTGTTTATACACGCAAAAAATAAATGCCGCGATGGAAGAGATATACAGGTTTTTGTTGTCAGGTTATGAGTGTCAATTTAGTATCGCGCAACTCATAGAAGCTGTAAAAAAGAGTGATTTTGTTCCAAACGAAAAAAACAAGTATTATATCACGCTTAAAAAGCAAATTTGGTGACGAAATTGTTGTTTTTAGTAGAATGGGTGGTTCTACTTACATATGCTTTTCAAATAATTTGTACGATATACTATCAAATGCCTGGTATAATAGGAGTAAATCAGCCACTGTCGAAGAGGGAGAAAATCATTTGGTTGATTCTGCTGCTGAATTAATACGCAGAAAAATTAGAACAACTGTATTTCGTACAGATCAATATCCTGCAAGTGATGATATATTAACGGACGTTAATCAGAGTATTCCACCCATATTAGTGAGATTCTTAACCCACCTTATTTATAAGGATAAAGAGCAAAATTTCGATACTGAGAAGTTGTACTCAAGAAGAATAACATCCATTGATCATGCGGTTATGTCTGAGGCTCGTCCAATGAGTTTTCTTTCTCCGCTGCAACTTGCTACAGGCACAACATTCCACAGAAAATTTGGCTCCAGAAAAATCATTGAAATATGTCATGAACTTGGATTTTGTTGTAGCTATAGTGAAGTTAAAAGATACGAAAGTGCTGCTCTTCAAGCAAATAGATCGCTCAAAGATCCTCTCATTCAAGTTGTGTCTGATAACAGTGATTTTAATATCTGCACGATAGATGGTCGAAACACATTCATTTTGTAGGATCAATTGAGATTATTTCACAAGCTACTGCTTTACAAAAAAGATTGCCAATAAAGTGTTTACCGTTTTCTGAAATCCCCAAATCCGACAAATTGAACATTTTGTGGTTGTATTTTAAGTATGTGAGAAATTATGATTTTATAGGATGGAATGGATTTATGTCGATGATAACTAGTACTAAAATTGACTATGCAGTGTCAACAATAAATTTTTTGCCCTTCATAAATGGATCGCCTAGCGATTACAGTACATTATTCACAGTTTTAAAATATGCATCTAAATTAATAGAGAAAGAAGGCATGAAAAGTCTTATAATTACATTTGATCAGCCGTTGTATATTAAAGTTCGTGATATTGTAGCAGCATCAAACTTTTATGGAGTACTAATCATCGTCCGCCTCGGATGCTCCCATCTATTAATGTCTTTCATGGGTTGCATTGGTTATATAATGGCTGGAAGTGGAAGAAATATTTTGTGAAATATACGCAGAAGAATCAGTCGATAACATGTTAGACGGCCATTCGTATGCACGTGCAGTGCGAGCGCACTTTATTTTGCAGCAGGCACTGTCAATATTAATAATTGAACAGTTAAAAGAAGGTGATACCGAATTTAATGAACTACTGAATGATGAACTTTTGAGATGGATTACAAAATATATAATAGAGTGCTTAGACAAATTCTGTGATGTGCAGTTCAGCAAAAGTCACCAACATGTTGATGCAGGAGATGCTCGAATACAAAAAGATAAAAGATGTATTAGCTTTGAAACAATTTTTATCAAACAATAATCCATTTGAAGATGTTGACCAGTTACAAAATATTGTCACGGGATTAGTTGGAACCGAAGAGATAAACTGCTATGACGCTTTTAAAATAGGTATTGAAACGATGAAAACAATCAATGGTCTAAATTTCAGCGAAATCAAGTTGTCTAAAAAAAACAAGGTTACTCCATTACTTGCAGTAAACAGTAAATTAAAAATAGGTAATAAATATATACCTGTAGAATGTAGATCCGCTGTTACTATTTCAAAAAATATACGTGATGAAAAAAAGCGACGAGGAATTGGAATCTTATTTAAAGTTTGAGTTAGCTCCTTATCCTTTGTCGCTGTTTGATGAAGTTGGCATGAGAAAAGGTACTAAATCGTCATTGTAATCCTTATTTGAAACTGTTGACATTAGCTTAAAAAAAGAAAATTCTAAGTACTATGTAGGTGGACGTATGCTACTTTACAAAGTTAAATGGCAATTGCAAATTTGAAAAGATATTTCAAGAATATATTAACTATTTAAAGCGTTATTTTGGAGATAATGTATCAGTTGTTTTTGATAACTATAATTAAAACGGTAATAAAACGGTCTAAAGAATTCAACTTCACAAAAGACTCTAAATTAACTATAAATCAAGAACAGTTTTGGTCAAATTACAAAAATAAATAGCGATTAATATCGTACATAATGCAAAAATTACCAAAAAATTCCATTAAATGTTATCAAGGAGAAGGAGAAGCTTCAGATTGTTCAGATTGCTGTTGACGACGACTCTAACTTAAAGAAAGCAATTGTAGCAGAAGATATTGATGTTCTAGCGATTTTGACTGGAAGAGCAAAGGCTGAGGAAGAAACTTATTTCCTGAAACTAGGAAGACAAAATGCCAATGCATCAGTTTATTCTTCTAAAACTTTAGAAATAAATTATCCAAATAGCTACAAATACATACTTTTTTCACACAGTTTTACCGGGTGGGACTCGACTTCTGCATTTTACAACAAAGGTAAAAATAAATTTATCAATATTTTAGAAAAACGTCCCGATCCAAGAGACAAGGCGCAGATTTTTTATAATAATAATGCAACAGTAGATCAGAGTTTAGAAGCTGAACAATATTGTACTGCACTCTTATACGGCGTTGCAAAGAAAGTACAACTGAGCCAATTAAATAAAGTAAATGACTGGCCAGCATATCTTGAAAAAATGAGGTACGATTCTTTTATAAAAGTCACTACAAAAAATAAAGCAGTGAAATTGTCTTCACTTATTCCATCAGTAGCTGCATTGAATGAGCACATCAAAAGAGTCTTTTTACAGACGCAATTATAGCTTAGCCATAAGAATATTGATCCACTTAACTGGGGGTGGGTTAAAGTTGAAGAAGTTACAGAACCTCTAAAAATTCAAATCCACCCGCACCGGAAGAGTTCTTAAAAATGATTTATTGCAATTGTAAGAAGGGCTGCGGTTCCACATGCAGTTGTAGAAAAGTGGGACTTTTCTGCAATTCAACATGCAGAACGTACGCTGGGGACAATTGTGAAAATTGTGCTCCAACAATGGATCAAGAGGAGGATGAAGTAGAAGATGAAGTTGAAAGCCAAGTGGAGAAGAGAAGGGAGGAAGATCATAGCGATAGCGAAGACTGTGACTAAATATTTAGTAAAAAAATTTAATGTTAAAAAAAAAATTACAATTTTTTTAAATTTTTAAAAATTTAAATAAAGTTCAATAAAAAAATTAAACGCTTATTTTAACATTTATCGCAGCCAAATCAAAGTCCGTAAAAAATTCTAAAATAATGCATTTTATAGAAAAATGTACCCGGATTCCGAATCTGCAGTCCGTAAGTCGATATTTTCATTTTAAATGAAATTACAGTTAAATAAATTTACTATAGAAAAATAACAGTAAAATTTCTTCGATTTCTTAAAAAGAATATCTTTTAATTGCGAGTAAACATAAGAATTTTTTTTTAACTATAAGCATGCTTCTAATACAAAAATCTTTGAGGAATCGAATGCTGTAAGTTTCAAGTCAGTATTTAGATCCGTTCAGGTACTATAGCTGATCAAAGATAATAAATAATAATAACACTAAAATTTTTCTATTTTCTCGAGGAAAAAGTCTTTAAATGTCGTTTTAACAAAGACTTCAATAAAAAATTAATACAAAGTATCTTCTACAGAATGATTTGAAGAATCTAGTGCAGCAAACCGCAAGTCAATATTTTAATTCGTTCAGAAATGACAGTTCAATAAACACAAAAAATACAAAAATTTCACTATTGTCTCTAAAATGTTATGTTTGAATTGTGGCCGAACTAGTGCTCCCGAAGAGTTGAAAATTATATGTATAATAAAAATTTATATAAGTAATCGATTGTTGAAGACCGGAAGTCGATATCTTGATTCATTCAAAAATAATAGCTGTTTTTGTTTGAAAAGGCAAAATTTCGGTCTAACCTGAAATGGCTAGATATTGCTCATATATATTTTCACGATTTTCTCGAAAGCTGTACCACGTACATAAAAAAATAGATATATAGAGAATTTTGTGTTCTACAATTTTCATTAAATAAGATTTCTCGTAATATTGATCATTCATGAGATAAATGCAAAAAACTAAAAAATGGCAACCATTTTTTCAAAATGGCGGCCGTCTGCAGCACGCACTACTTTGGCACCACTTCTTATATGAAAGAGAATGGTTTCATTGATATGTGTGCAAATTTTCATGCTTTAATCACAAAATGCATAGTTCTTTCCTATAACCGCCGGACTAATATTGTACTCAGTCCTGTAATGTCCGTTTACATATTTATATTACTTTTGTCAGATTTTATATAAAGCATTTCTAATGTTAATAGAGTGTTTGAAATTTATTGCGTTGAACACAATTGAAAGCACATTTACTTTTCTTTACTTTCATTCCTTGTGTGTTCTTCTAATCTGATATTCAAAAATCTTTTGGTTTGGCCTGTACATTTAGCATTGCAATTTTTGCATTTTGATCTGATATATTAGATTAAAGTTTTCATTTTTGTCTAATTTATCTTTTAAATTACTAAACAGATTGTTGATGGTTTTTGTTTGCCTAAAAGTTATTCTTATATTCAAATTTTCCTCAAATAGTTTTTTAAGTTGCATGCTACGCCATCTACATACGGTATCGAATAATATGGAGTTGTCAAATCCATGTTTGTGTTAATGTTTTGGTTTCCGTTGTTGTGTATGCTTTTACTAGAGTTTATTTATTTTTCTAGTCAATGGCAAAGAGCTTATTGCTCTTGACAGTCAGCAAGTCGTCTCTGAGCAAGTTGTCGATACGCTGAACAACCACAGAAGAGAAGTTGCGCGCTAGTAGACGAGTTTTTGGAAAACAGAATTCAGTCCAATACAAAAAGCATTCTTGATCCAATCAAAAAAGAAAACTCTAAAACTTTCATGCTTAATTTGAAGAACACAGCAGTAAAAAGTCAGACATACAACTATTTTCCAGACTCTTCATTATAAGTAGGTACCGTCAACTGTGGTGTCTCGGGACTAGGGGGTGAGATTCGACATTTTGCCGCCTTTTCATTTAAATCTTATTGTGAGACCACTGCGCAATTCTAGTGACTTTTCAAAAATACGGTTGGCTACAATCGCTTTCACTTGTCAGTATTTAGGTTAGTGTACGCGTGAAAAAGGTACGTGTTGCTAATTAAAAATTAATTAAACAGCATGTTTATTTTGTTACTTTTGTAACAACATTCTATTCTCTATTGGATCTATTATTTGTAGTACAAATTTCGAGTTTTTTTGCACGTATTTATATGCTTATATATGTCATTGACGTTATGTCTTTTTGTCATAAGACAATTAAATATCGTTTTTTATTTAATCAATTTTATTTTAAAATGTGCACTTTTAGGGGCGACTCGGAACATGCCGAGAAATTATGTAAAACGTCTGGGAAGCAGGCCATACATACATTACGATTTGAAAAAATTGCAAGATGCTGTCAAAGATAGACAGAAGAATGGAACCGCGTTCAGAATTTTAGAAGAAAAATATGGCGTACCAAGGAACACTATTTGTCGACATATTAAGAATAAAAATTTAAAAAAACCAGGTGGGCAAACTGTAATGACAGAAAAAGAAGAAGCTTTTTTAGTTAAATCTCTGATTACTGCGGATTATGTGGATAAAAGCGCTGTTATTAAAAAATTAACCCAACCTAAAGAACTCCGGCGAGGTGGTTATGAATTTTGTGAAGATGTTATTTTAAACGTTTCACAGTGTAAGGAATAGAATGTTATTTTTATATACTATTGTACCTACCAAAGCAGTATTATATATGTATCTACAATTGTATTTACCAGAATGGCTGTTTTTTTAAAATTACAATGTGATACAATCAAAGATATATAGTCTATAAGAGAAAATAATTTATTTTGATAAATAAAAGTTGATCATTCATAAGTTTTTTGAGTTTTTTTGTATTTTTGTAACTTTATTCTTTTAAAAAAAATATTTTTATGTCCCAACTAGGTATTAGCAAGTCTGACACTATCAATTCTTTGAAAACAAAACGCGTGTCCCGAGTCGTCAAAATAACGGGGTCAGTCGGGACAAACTATAAATATAAAAAAAACTGCAAAGACATAAACTTTTTATAACTACATGAAAATGTAGGTAAAAAATGCAAAAACCCATAGCTATAATAAAAACTGAAAAATTATTCACTGTAAGACAACTATAGCCAAAAAAGTGTCAGAATCGTCCCTAGTGAACCCGTTTGACGGTACTGCTCGAGATCTTGACATAAAAGTATTTTTCCGCCATGAAAATCAATTAAGGTCAAGTTGGTTAACTGGTCCACCGGGGTAACTTAACTTAACCAGGGTTAAGTTGGTTATGTCAGTTTGGTCTTAATGGTTGGTACTACGGAACGTAAATCTTCAGTAGCAACTGTTATTTGGCGCCAATCAGTGTTTTTACGTGAAACATTGATGTTTATTTTCAATTTATGAAAGTGGTACTAAGTAACAGTAAACGAGAATAATTGAGAATATTATAGTAAGTATATTTTATTTAAATAATTTTTCAACAAGCACTGAGAATGAAATTAGGGGTACTAAATAATATAGGGCACGTATAATTTGAGGTTAAAATTCGAATTTAAGAATACAATTCATGGTGGTCCAGTTCCCCCAAAAATTTGTCATACTGGGAAACTGAGCTCTTCTGCTTTGGGAAACCGGTCCAACTTGAAAACTAGTAAAAAGATCTCTTACAAATAAATTTGAAAGCAGTTCCTCTGATGAAATTGCCGAAGAAGAAATAAGTGATGGCCAAGAAACTGAATCAGAAACAGAGAATGTAGTAACGTTGCTGGAGGCGATTATGTCATAGTAAACTATTTCGGTGGTTTATATCCTTGCCATGTCTTAGCGATACAAAATAATAAAATTAAAATTAAGCATATGGCCAGAAGTGGGCCCTTTGCTTGGCGATGGCCTGAAAAGCAAAAAAATGTAAACTACGCGGACACTGCCATTGTGTAAATAATAATTTTAAAAACTCAAATACACAACAGTAGAGGCTCTTACTTGGTTCCAGAATTGGAAAGATTTAATTTATGTTTATTCAGTAAAATAACATGTTTTTCTTTCAACTCATGTAATTTTGGTATTATTAATAACAAAAGTTTCCAATTTAGCCACAATATTTTTAACATTCCATTATACATATACCCCAGTTCCCCATAATAATATGTAATACTTTTAGATAGCAAAATACAAGAGGGTGGTCCAGTTTCTTTAACTTATTGGGTAACTGAGCCACCGTACATTTAAATAAAAAATATATCACATAAGGAAAATCCTTGGAATAATTTTTAAATAACTTGCTTAGTTTGTAGTTTAGACACGCTTATGGCCGTTTGCACCGCTTACACTTAAATGCTTTCTTATCAGAGGGGTACTTAATATTTAAGGTTACCTTAAACTTATTCGGTTTGCACCAGCAACCCTTAGTTTATACTTAGCACAGGGAACGTTTCTATAAGAACAATACGAAATCGTAGGGATATTTCACTTTAGTAATGATACATTCTGATTATTTTTGACATTTGTTATGTTCTGTAGCTCGTAGCTACCTGCAATATTATTTTTATTCATTTATCCTGTTTCACTGTTAGTATGTAAACTTCTAATCATATAATTTGAGGTTAATTTTCTGGTATAAATCATAATGGTCATAATCCCTTGTTCATTCTACAGTTGATTCTATTTTTTATTATTCATAGTATATTTATATTAGGTACAATTCTGTTATTTATAAAATAAAGTTGTTAAATTTAAAATATTAGAAATAATTATTTACGAATGACATCTACTTCAAGATAAAGAGCACCGAATTACAGCAATGAAGAGAAAATGCTGGTCTTCAACGTAATTGGTGAACACAAACATATAATTGAGTGCAAAAAAATCGACTCAGTAACATGGAAAGATAAAGAATTAGCCTGGAATAAAATTACGAACAAATTTCATTCACTGTGTCCCAATTATGTGCAACATAGTAAACACTCCATGCAGAAATTTTACGAAAACAGTAAAAAAAAGTTAAAAAAGAAGTAGCTACAAACAAGCTAGAAATGATCAAAACAGGGGGAGGGGTACCCAATATTTAAAAATAGAACCAGAAAATGAAATGCTGCTTAGTTTGATGAATAAAAACACCATATTATGGTTTTATAAATAAATTCGATGCGGATGCTGTTGAAACACAATCAACTAACTTGAAGGTTTGTTTCCTATATTATTGTTATTTAATGAATCGATTATGCTTCTTGATAAGATACGTATAAGGGAAGGATAATAAATTACTAGAATTAAGTCTCTGTTTAATTAGTATATTTCGGCTCCGACTAAGTAGTTTCAATTCCTCTTGGGCCTTATTAAAGGAGTGAAAGAATTGAGCACTACCTGAATTTCAGGAATTATTTTTTCCCTTGCTTTTAATATTAATCATGAATAATTTTATTTCAAATATTTCATAGCTTGTAACAATTGTAATCACATTATATTAACAGGATGACAATATTGAATTTGTATTCCAGGATGTCGCATCAACATCATCAGAAATAGGAGAAGTAAATAGTACTACATTTAATTTAAAAAATGATGTAACCTGGAACCAGCGACGAAGACCACCTTTACAATTACATTCATAGTGATTTGGCAACAATCAAGTTGGAGCTGGCAACATTACAACGAGATGCTTTTATTGAAAATATAAATATTAAGCAACAGCAAGAACAGATCGAATTTGATTTGAGAAGAAAAAAGTTTAGAATATGATATTGAAATTAAAGAAGCACAATTAAAAATATTGTTAAATTAAATAGCTTATTATTTCTCTTTAGAAGTAAATAATCATAATTCTGAAGGTATTACATTATATTAGCGTATTTATATTAGTAAATATATTTAATTATAAGTTATTTTACAACTATTTTTTTTACATATTTCCAAAATAAATTAGTGCTAAATTATTTCGAAAATTTACTCCATTTTCATGTAGTATAAGATTGGGTCCAACTGGTATTTGCCCTTGCAGAATTAAATTGTTTAATTCATTTTCGTCAATATCATCTGGCATTGGTGGATCTGCTTCGCCCGCTTCTACTGCAATGTTGTGCAAAATACCTGCTGCAACTGTAATTGCCAGTAAAGTATCCAGTTTTAACCGACAACCATATGCTAAAACTGGGAACCGACTTTTTATTACACTAAATAATCTTTCAATCGTATTTGTGACTCATTATACAGTTGTTGTGCTTCTGTAGCAGGATTTAAGTATGGAATTAAAAGATAAGTTTTTAATGGGTATCCACTGTCTCCTAAAAGAAATACTAATACATAGTAAATATCACTGGTAACTGATCACAAACAATTTACCAAGCAGTAAACCGTTTCTGTATATTCCAGCTTCGAATTGGGCCTTTACGGTACTACTATTAAAAATGGTTGCATTATGTAGTGACTCAGGCCAACGAGCTACGAGATTTAATATTTTCAAGTCAGAACCTGATATAGCCTGCACATTAATGGAAAAGTAATTTTTTCTGTTCTTAAAAATCTCAGGATGCTCACCTCCTAAACATTTTTATTAGAGCATTGTATATTATAATCAATAATGTATAAAGTAAATTACAATCCTGGAGACTGTATCCTTGCATGTGTACAGTCTATAGTTCCAATTACTTTTGGAAAAGCAGCCCCGTTATAAAATCTATTTTGATTTTGGATTGTTGAAATTTCCTCTGGTGTTGCAGGCATTTTTATAAAATTATTATATAGCCTGGCTTTTGCATTTGTTACTCTCACTATTATTCTACTAACAGTGGAAGTGTGCATTTCTCCAAAATCCGCAACACTGAGCAAATGATTGCCAGTAGCAAAATACCTTAGTTTGACCAATAATTGGTTTATTGGTGAGACGCAATTATTATTTCTGGAAATATCAGGCAAGGTATAAAAATATTATCTTAAGTATATAGTAAAGTCATTTAAGTATAAAAGTACCAATAAGTTACTTACAAATCATACGGAAACTCCAATTCATGGTCGATTTGGGTAAGAACAAACAAAGCGCAATTTTTAGACAAGCGAAATCTTTTATAAAATCCCAACTCGTCCAGAATATGAAAATAATTCGACCGCTCGTATATTTGCCGTGGAATTCCAAAATTAATTAAATAAACAATTTCAAAATCATCACCTACAATATCTTCCGAATCTAAATCAATTTACATTTTTCACGTAAACAAACAACTTGACAGGCTTTTATAAATGCAGTATTTACTTTAAGGGTACCTCTAAGTGAAACCAGTGCAAACGGCCATTAATAATGTACAAATAACAAATTTGTTAGAAAATAAGCATAACAAAAAAATAACATTATTTAATATTAACCGTTGAAAACTTGACCTTATGTCCCCCATCTCTTTCATCAGATGGTGAAATAAAATCTGGAAATAAAGTTGGAATTTTGGAGAATCTTTCCTCACAGACTGATATTCCGGTAAAGGCTGATGGTGTTGTTTTTGATGGGGGCTGCTCATCTGAACCCTAATGGGGATATCAAAACTATTTATGAACATTGCACTTAAGATCTGCCCAATAAAGGTAAGTTCACAACTTTAAATGTAGTAAATGGGATCTAATTATTTGGCTTTTATTGTTAAACAGGTTTGATTTCTAAGAACTGGGATAAATAAAAAATGCTGAAAATAAAGAGGAACTATTTAATTACCTTGCATCCACACTAACTTGTTAATTTTGTAAACGAAGTTCATATAGTCACAAATGTTAAAGATATAATAGTATCTACAAATGAGAATTCAACTGATTTAAATAAAATTTCTGCACTCATATAGAGGAAGCAGATGGTCGCATGATCTTACATGTCCGACATATGGTTCGTCATGGGGCTACGTCTATCATAATTCGATTCTCTGACACCGACATTCTTGCCGTTTCATTCTTCCATTCTCTGACGAATCATGGACTTACAAATCTGTGGACCCAGTTTGATATGGGGTCTAAACGGCGATATATAGCTATCCACAAATATGCATGCGCTCTTGATCCGAAGAAGTCTGAGGCACTTCGTGGGTTCCACGCCTTCACTGGCTGTGACTCGGTCTCATTCTCTCATTCTTCACCTCAACACGAAAGAAAAGGGCATGGACAGCCTGGACATAAGATTATATGACTACTGCTTTTATAAAGGTAGGTCAGCCATTGTCCCTTAATGAACTGCTTTCTGCAGTCAACATACTTAGCCTGGAGGAGTTTACAGTAAAGATGTACGATTCTCACTGTTCTAGCAAAGGTGTTGATGAGACGATGCAGGAAATTATAAGCCAATCACCATGATTCCTCCTACCTCAGATGCGCTGAAACAGCATATAAAGAGGGCTGCTTACCAAGCTGGCTATTTATGGAGCCAAGCAGATAAATATAATTCTGAGCAGCCACCTTCACCATTACAAATGCGGTTGGTTTAAGACCGAGGCTGGCCTGGTTCCTTTAGGGTCAGAATTGCCACCTGTTTGGTCTGTTCTAAAAGAGCTAGACAGGTGTGGCTGCAAGCAGACTGTAAGACACTACAGTGTTGCTGCCGTCAATTTATCCTGCTGTACATTCCAGCATGTAAGGCGTGCAAAGGAACTTGCTCTAATCAAAGGTAAAGCTATATGTATACTATATGTGTTCACAAACTACAATGCAATTACGCTCACATTATATTTTAATTACAATTTCTCTCCTCTATAGTTTACGATAGAAGCACAGTCTTTATTAATGGTACGTACGAATTATTTGATTTAATACTTATTTTATTATTATAAATATTCTTATTAATTTGTAAATTCTATATTAACTTGTAAACTAATACTAATAAATATTTCTGTGGACGAGAAAATTTGTTCTCTGCAGTGGAAAAAAAACTTTACCCTCCTCTGGCCATTTTTGGCTACGCCACTATATTATCAATTTTTAACGTAAATCCGACATGGCCAACGTGCTCTGCGGGTTGAAATTAGTCTAAAGTGCAGGGCAATGCCCAAATTAAAGTTTTGAATTTTTTGGCTAGAAGAAAACGAGCAACACAGAATTCGCTTGAAGTATCCAAACAGTCACATATAAATGATTTTTTTTAAATCGATTGAAAAAATGCATAATTTATTACGTTAGAATGAACATTTAAGTGAAATGTTATTTAATGAGCAATTTATATGAAACATAAAATCAAATAAAAATTGAATAAACTAATTTGTATTTTAAGTGCAACTGCTAAAAAGAATAATAATCCAAAGTCGAATAATAATAAATTCGATAAAAGTTTGATACAATTTTATAGTTATTTGTATATAGTTGGCGGTCGTTTGCTCTATGAAACTTTGTATGCAAACTTGAAAAATTGCATTCCTTCTATATATTTCAAGACATATGAATATTGTTAAAAACAATATTGAAGAAGAGGTAAACCGGATGAAAATATTTTTATAAAAGAGAAATCTGTCGAACCGTGTTTGGATAAGTGAAGATACCACTACCATTACTGGACGAATACAGTATTGTCCAAAATCTAATAAATTAGTTGGATTTGTTCTTCAATGAAATGAACATGGTCTTCCTATTGTTAACACATATTTAGCAACCTCAGTTGAAAAAATGTAGAATTTTTCGCAAATGTAACAAAAGCAAAATATGCATAATTATGTAATTCTGGCTCAAGCCCCCGTTTGTGTATGTGTTTTTGAAACATACAATATCTACATTTTTCCGTATCCATGGATGTAACTGACGGATTGTCTACCTTATTTGAGCTTAACAATTGCGGGTAAATATGAAACGTGGGATGTAATGAAAATTGACATGTTTTTACCGTTCATGCGTACGACGCGACATCTACCGATAGAATTAGAATCAAAATAATTTTACTTTTTGTCTACATATTCAGAAAACTTCAATATTTATATAAGTGTTATATATGTGATATTATAGTATTAAGTTGAAGTAAATACGAATAAAACTTCAAATTAATTTATTATAAAAATTATTTTTAACACGAAAATTATACACTTGAAATTTAACAATTTGAGATTATGTGTCAAAAAGATCATTGTGTAATCCTTTAGAATGATGTTTATAACAGCAATTTATTGTTGCCAATTACTTTAATGAACAAATCAACATTACAAAAGAAGTATGTTTTATCCATACTGTAAGTTACCAAAATATTTATAAAAAAATTATTACTGTCAGAATTTTTTGTTAATATTTTTAAAGTACATGTTGCACCGGTTTTGGTTTCTAAGTTGTGAACAGGAAAGCGACACACTTTCATAGGATTGTATTCTACATTACAAAATTAAATTCTTATATTTAATACGTGCTTCTCATGGATGCGGAAAAATATCTTGTGCCCTACGGGAATCTAACGGCATATTACATCCATCAGCTTTTGCTGCCCTCGCTCCCTCGTGCATCAGAAATTTTCGGGATGTAATATACCTATATACTCGTACTATAATTATTCTCATGTTAGTCGAAGTTGGACAACCATGAAAATAAAATTAAAGCTCTGAAAGGTGGAATTATCATCCGATGGAGACACTCAACTACTGAAAACTATGCGACATCATTCTAATTTACAGAATTACATGAAACCAAATGAATGGTCTTGGTACCATATGGATTTAACTAAGAGTGATTTTTGTGTACAGGATACTGTACATTTAGGTACCAAATTAGGGACGCTTTTATTAAAAAGAGATTTTATTTTACATATTTGTATATTATACGGTTTCAATAGATCATTTAAAACACCTTATAAACAGGCAATCTAATGATAAGCACTTGCTTTCTTTTTCTGATCTTGAGCCAAATTAATGACAAAATGAATTTTAAAGTCGTCGAAAAATTATCGTCGGAAAGTGTGAGAAACCATATTTAAATAAAATCTGACAATACAAAGAATGTGAAGTATTAGGTATTCTGTATTTTTTCTAAGAATATGACGACAGTGGCTAAGAAAAACTGAATATTCTGTCGAAATTTTTTTTATTTCTTTAAATAGTTAAATTTGCATTGAATTAAATACTCATTGCTTTATAAAGCTAACGCGATTACTTAGAGATGGTGAAAAAATACAATTCGAAATAAAATTTACACAATGGCATTCAGTTCGCAACCATGCGAGCAAATAGGTATTTCGAGCTACAAGATCGTTAACATCTATCTTTTCGATAATAGTAAATTTTAATATGCTGAATATTGTTCATAGAATAGATCAAATTCAACATATTAATAACGCAACATGTGCTTTGGCCCATCAATTTACCTTCCCACGCGAAAAATTAAATTCCTTTAAAATTGGGGGAATGGCGGAAAACAAAAATCAACGAATCGAGACATATTATCCTGAAAAAGTTTAACTGGTTTTAGTAATTGTGAAGAATCAATTATCCCCGAATCTATTCTTGATGATGTGTCAACAAATTTGATGGATGAAAATACAAACACTCTATTCACAGAAAAATTTAGCGAATTCATAAACATAAAAAACCTTAAAACCAAGAGTGACACAAATAACGTCAACAGTCCGAATAAACAATTAATAATAAAGTTGTTACACTAAAAAAATCATCTTTGTTTTGGCTACTAAGTGAAAATTTAACAAGGTAATTGTGTCGACATTAAATGCATATGTATAATGTGCAAAATTAAATAATTATATATTTATTCATTCCAGATTAAATTCTGATTGTCTTCTCCGAGTACGAGGAAATAACGACTGTCTTAGAAAGAAACATTTTATTAGTAAAAATATTAATATAGAACTAGAAAAATACTACAGTATAATATATATACAGATAATAAATACAAAATGTTTGCATGAAAATTAAACTTTATACTCTTGGTCAAAAAATGATGCAAAAGTAGAACGCTGCTATATCTTTAGAGGAAAACATTACAACAGAGTAAATTTTAACCTCGTATTCGAGCGCATAATAATAAAACAAGTTAATTTTTATATTTGTATAACTTTTATGGGTAATAAAAGTGTAATTAATAAAAGCAGAAATAAATTCATGAATAAATAAATACAATAAGTAGAAATAAAAACAAAGAAGCAAAATAAACAAACCTCAAATAAATAATTTGTTAAAATAAAATTGACCAACCCACACCCCAAACAACACGATGAAAAAACAAGTTTTTGATGTGAAAACTCGGCTGCCCTATGCAAAAACACAGTAATTGACATTTTATTGAAAATTAGGTTAGGTACAACGTTGGAATTACTGTGTATTTGCGCATCTTTTGGTATGAGTATTTTAAAAATTGGAGCTCCCGTTCAGAAGTTATGCATGTGCGTGAACACAGTAACTACATCTTATGAGACTATGAACCAGACAAAAACACAGTATGAGACATTGACCAAAGAAAAACACAGTAACTGCTATGTAAATACTGTGTTTGTAAGTGGTATTTGTAATAGATGTGTTTTTCATTGGTACTTTAGTTACCCCTCCTCGTTTCGTTTTGACATATATGTGAGAAGTTAAGTTAACATGTGGTTTGAGTTAAATTTTATATAATTATTTGCATCATTAATTATCATTATGTCTGTGGTTAGTGCAAGTTGCTGCTTCATCTGTTAAGAGCATCCTTTGTGTATTTCTATAGCACTGATGAATACTATGACATCACTCGATTTAGACCCAGAAAATCGAGAAGTGCAATTAGTGAAGTTTCCATATTTTATGGGTGAATTGATAACTGTTGCATTTTCTTCTCTAATTGGTAAAATACTTATTCGATCCAGTAATGCTTGGAATATTGTATATTGTGAATCCTAGTTTGCTTAAATTTCATAGTGTATCTACTGTCGGCAAAATGGTACGAAATTATATAAGAAAAACTACCCGTGCTACGATACCTGAAGACCTTGTCCGGCATACCCACAGTAGTAGAGCGATTTCAGCTACTGCAGGGGAAATTCTCTCAGAGGAAGTTGGACGGCAACAGGTGCAATGAACAGTTATTGCTGACACCCGCACGTCCCTCACCACGGCGACCAAGGCTACGGCACTCTGCCTCAGAGTGTGATCGTAACGTAACCCCACTGAAGGCAAGTCTACACCACTAAGCTCGCTTTTTAGATGTAGACATTCCTTATCATGTTAAATTTAAAATATAACATGAAACTGAGTACTGCTGCCTTCGGTCCTGTTGTGATCACCCTGTGGAGAGCATCAGCATCCAAACAGGTAGGGCAAGCAGTTTCTGCTGAGACAGGAGAACAAGTCACATTTTGCGAGTTTGTTCCAAGGACACATTTCTGCTTGGCGCTCTAGGAGGAAACATCGGCATTGTTTCGAATAGTGGTTGGATGATAAAAGAAAACTTTATAGAAACTAGAAAGCATATAAAAAAAATTCCAATGCATCTTTAGAAAACCCAGTGCTTATAATAATGGATAACATTAGATTTAATTTTATATTGTTCTGAAACTACTTAATCATATTGCACATCTTACTGCGCCAGCCTTCAACGAATCATTTTTGGTACTGACATTGCTAAACCATCGACATCTGAAGCATAAGAAAAGAAAGAGAAAAATATCCTGCAATATTAACCAGCACCCCAGAAATATATAATGATATGCTGCCTTTGAGGATATACATTTCGTTCTTCTTCAACTTCAAACCTTCAAAACTCCTAAAAATACTGAATCTCACGCCTATGGAAACCATTGATACGCATGGTTCAAGGAATAACATACTTCAATTTCAGCAAAATCTGCCGGAATCCCAATTACATTAGATTTGTGCCGATTTGAAGCCAACTTCGTTACATGCCCCTCCCCAACAATGCCAAATTTATCATATATACTGTAACGGTTTTATTTATTTAGGTGAAGTGTAAAATCAGTAAAACACGAATATTTATATAACAATTTTAATAACGAAAAATAAAACATAAAAGTTACTGATAATTAAATAAACACGCACTATTAATTAAACTTAAAACACTAATTATACACTAAGAATATTTATTTACACACTTAACACTACTACGATTATTTATTTATACACTCTAATTATTTATTTAACCAGTAAATAACATTAAACACTATTTATTTCACAATACATGAATATTTCGTTCTATTTATGTCACCATTCGGTCGAAGACTTCTATTTATGTCACAATTCTAAAGTAGACTGACTCACCGTCCGCTCGGGTAGCGTTTATATATCCACAGCCGGTAATTCTGGTAGATTCCATAAATTCCTTCCAGAAAGTAATTAAATTTGATTACCGTATCGCGTGACCCGATGAATCATCCCCCTCTTGCGTCATCAACACAATAGCGCGCCGGCTAGACAATGCAAACTTGTCCGTGCATGTCGCTTGGCCCCCGTCACCCAGGCGCCGCTCGTTACAATACGGACGACCTAAAAGTATACACTCCTGTAAATATTCAATCTGATTGTTTAGGTCTTCAGGCGGATCTCGATAGGTTGAGTGATTACTTATATATGAATGAATTAACACTTAATATTAATGTAACACTTACAATTGTGGATCTTGAAATTATATGTCTTAATTTAATTATTAATAATAACCCACTTTTTATATTAGCCGTATGCATTCCACCAAATATGTCAATTAATAAATATGAATGCTTTTTTTAATCACTGAGCCTGTTGCCTTTTATGAATCAGCATAACGTTATAATTGTTTGTGACTTCAATCTTACAAACTTAAGTAAATATTATGCTGATCAAAATACGCATGATATTAATATAAATAATTTTGTTAATTTCTTAAGCTTTGTAGATATGCAGCAATTTAATCATATTTTCAACTCTAATGGACGTTTACTAGATACTGTGTCAGGTAACTTAAATTGTACGGTCCAGCGTTCTTCAGATCCTCTATTAACTGAGGACAAGCATCACCCAGCTTTAGTAATTGATCCCTCTATTATTCGCAACAGCAGTTTTAAATCATGTTCCAGTTCAAAACTCTATACCTATTATCAATATAAAAAGGGCAACTATGAAAAGCTGTATTACTTGCTGAACTCCAATGAATGATGTTACAGATAAATTTTATGATGCATTATACAATATATTTGATGCATGCATACCCAAAATTCAAAGGCATAATCATTGTTATCAACCATGGTTTAATTACGAGATTATTAATTTACTTAAATCTAAAGAACATTATCACAAGTTATTCCAAAAATCGGGCTTAGAAATACATTATAACAAATTCAAAGAACTTAGAAGAATTTGTAAGCAACTATCACGTGATCTATATTCGACCTATCTACAGGACATACAATCAAAATTAATCACTAATAATAATGCTTCTGATTTTTGGTCATTTGTTAACAATAAAAAGTGTAATTTTGGTACTCGTTCAACGATGGTCTACAACAATGAAACTTTAACTGGAGGTCTACAAATAGCTGACGGTTTCGCTCAATATTTTCAAAGTGTATTCGAAGATGATAATGATAATTCAATAGATAATAATTTTAATATAGTACCCAATGACTTAGTAAACATTGATTTAGTAACAGTGTCTGAGGTAATAAATGCAATTAAATCACAAAATAATTCCAAATCTGTAGGCCCTGACAATATACCGATCTTTATAATTAAGGGCTGTATCGACATTCTGTCTGAACCACTTTGTTCATTATTTAATAAATGCATTAAAATGCAAACATTTCCGACAAAATGGAAAATAGCTAAAATTTGTTCTGTATTTAAATCTGGAAATAGGTCTCACACTTGCAATTATCGTCCTATTTCTTGCCTTAACACTTTTGCTAAAATCTTTGACCATCTTTTGGCCATTAGCATCAGACGACAAACACAAAATATTATTAGTATACACCAACATGGATTTGTCAGCGGTCGCTCAACAGTGACAAATCTAGTTGATTTTACTCAGTATGTGTCAAATGCCTTTGAACAGAAAAAACAAGTTGATTGTATTTATATAGATTTTTCAAAGGCACTGACACTGTGTCTCATTTTATTTTATTGCAAAAATTGCAGTTACTTGGTTTTTCAGATGGCACTCTAAAATTAATTGGATCGTATTTGAGCAACAGATATCAATATGTACTTATTGATGGTTTTGAATCTTCTCAGTATGCAATTACTTCGGGTGTCCCACAAGGGTCTATCCTTGGTCCTTTGCTGTTTGTCCTTTTCATTAATGACATTGTAATGAAATTAAATTTTCAAGATGTTTGATGTATGCCGATGATTTGAAACTATTTCATGTAATCTCTGATTTGATTGATTGCCGTGAACTGCAAATTGACCTTCTCAGTATTTATAACTGGTCCCTAAAAAATAGGCTGTTTTTTAATATAAATAAATGTAGCGTTATGTGTTTTTCGAGAAAACATTCAACTTTAAAGTATGATTACGTGATGGGTGATACAATTCTTGTTCGACTTACTTCCAAGAAAGATCTTGGTATTTGGTACGATTTAAAGCTTACATTTAATGTCCATATGTGTTTCATTGTCAATAATGCCAATAAAATGTTAGCCTTTATTCTACGGTCCACAGTTGGATTTCATAACATATTATGTTTAATTACATTGTTTAATTCGTTAGTGCGCAGCAAATTAGAGTATGGTAGTATTGTGTGGTGTCCTTCTTACACTTATCAAATTCTTGCATTAGAAAGAGTCCAAAAAAAGTTTTGCAAACACTGTTTTTACCGAGTCTCTAAGTATTGTCCTGACGTTGATTACCACAGCTTGCTATCTCTTTTTAATCTAGAGACATTGTCCGCTCGTCGAGTTAAGCAGCAGTTACTCTTCGTTTACAAATTAGTGAATTTTATGTTTGATGCTCCTGTACTTCTCGCACAAATTAATTTTTATGTACGGCCTTGCAACACAAGAAGTTGTAATAACATATTCATATGTAATTTTTGCTCCACTAATTATAATTTATATTCTCCAGTCAATGCAATGTGCACAATTTTTAACAAGTTTTATAGTGAATTAGATTTCATGTATTTAAAATGGCATTAACTGAGCTAAATATACGAATGCAATAACTAGTGTTATTTATAACAAGCTTTTGTTTTTGTTTTGTTAACTTTGTCCTACACTTATAACATAGATAATCCAAAATTTTCTTTTTTTGTATAAATATGTGTTTTAATGAATTTAGTTGTAAATTATTATTATTTTTTATACCTTATACTGAACATACCAGTCACGCTATATACTGTCACGGTCGAGACACAACGCGCTTACCCAAGAGACCAGCAGATAGTCGTTATTCTACCTTCTGTGGTTGACACACAACGCAGCTCTTCACATATTGAGATATATCCTGATGCATGCGGGGCCAATAGTAACAGGCAGCGATGAGAAATTCCGTCTTAAATACTCCATGATGGCCGGCTGAAGGTACGTCATTGTTATCGTACAGTAGCTGGGCATGCAGTAGTTCGGGAACAACCACTTTCCAGGAATCTTCACTAGAATATTCGTTGATCAGCAGACAGTTTTTGTACAATTTATCATCCCGCACTTTCCATTTAGAGAAATCTTGAAGTTGTACTGATATACGGTGCATCATAGATCGGTTCATCCTCGTGCTCTGGATTTATCTCCACTTACCCGTGATAACGCATCCGATACTACGTGTAACTTCCCCAGTCGGTGAATAATTTTAAAATCGAATGCTTGTAGCCTTAGTACCCAACAGGCAAGTCTTTTATTCGGTTCTTTGCACTTGTTTAACCACAGCAGGGCTCTATCTGTGATCAGTGACAACGGTAAATCTAGAAGCTTCGATGTAGCATCGAAATTTATCAATAGTCCAGATGACTAATGATGAGATGGCTAATATTTCTAACTAGGTGACGTCGTAATTAACTTCATGTTTGTTGAGATTGCGGTATTTTTCATAAGACATACAGGGTGTAACCCAACTGGTGTAACAAAATGTAAGGGTGTATAGTATTGGATTTTGATAAAATATGTAAAATTAACAGTAAGTAGTTTGAAAAACAATATCATTTTGGGTACCACTGGTTGTCACATTTAAATACAAAACAGTTAAACAACAATTTTGCAGCGTAATTAATCATAATTACATTTATGTAATAATAATTTTACAAACAGGAAAAAATACAATTTGTAGGTACTTACAGAATGAATTTCTGCAATATTCTTTTTTATTCATGAACAGTGCGTCCAATACTATACACCCTTAAATTTTGTTACATAGGTTGGGTTATACCCTGTATAAAAGCGTGTGTGAGGAAATGAGCGGAAAATGTTAATATTATTTGTTTAAATAATATGAATAAAGGATGTTACATATATAACTAAGGATGAAAACTAAAAACTGTCTCGCTCATCGCCTAGTGAATAATTTAAAGAATACAAAATTTTAAAAATAAATTTTTATAATAAATAATAGAGAAACTGTGATGGAATTCGAATCCACCAATAAAGTTTTATATCCTTACATAATAAAAATATTGAGAAAAATTCAATTGAAATTTAAATAATTTTTAACTTTTAATATTAATGTGCAGTAATCTATGGATAAAAAAATAAATAAAAATACCATACAAGCTTGCGATATTTATGCCACGAGATATCCAAAGAAACCACGTCCATATTTAATTTATCACTTGTTTTTCATCCATAGATTACTGCACATTAATATTAAAAATTAGAAATTATTTAAATATCAACTGAATTTTTCTCAATATTTTTATTATGTAAGGATATAAAACGAATTCAGAAAAAAATACTATACCGAATAGGCCTAAAAAACATGTATATTCCCATTTGAAAAAATATAACTTTGTGTTGTAACTTGAGAACCACTGGTTTAAAAAATTATTTTGTTCTTTAATCAGATGTCCCCCTTGGTCAGCTACAACTTTGCTATTTAACATTTTATTGTATCTTTAATAACATAGAAGTTATTTGAGGTAGCTCGTTTAGCTGTTACACCCTGTATGTTTCTATAACAAAAAGATAAGTAACTATGCCAGTTTAGTTGTGAAGTAAATTTTATTTTTTTCCTCGTGGTTTCCATTTTTTTGACTCCATGTTACATGACTTTCATAAAATCCAAAAAGTAGCTTTAATTCTACTTTTAACTCTGACCATGTCTTATCAATGGTACCAGGTGTACAGTTATAACACTCACGTGCTTTTCCTTTGAGTTGTTTGGTAGCCAGAACTTTAATAACTTTTTCCGGTGCCTCACAAGCTAATTTAATTTCATCAACACGGTTAATTCAATAACGGATATCTTCTGATGATTCGCCACCGAAGTTCAGTATTTGACTACTAATATCGTGATAATTTAGCGTACCTTGTGGCGACTGTTGTAGTCTAACACCCATCACAGCTCTTGTAGTTGCCGCTATAATCTCTTCGAATGGTACGAATGTTGCTCCACGTGCTGTATCATCACCATCTTCATTCTCAGGGTCTGTGTTTGTACCTTCCATATCTGTCGTTATCGAGTTAATCTGGACCTCTATTCTGTAACTTTTAGCAACTCTACATGTTATTATATTCGCTGTTGCTGTCTGGTGGCAAAGTATTGAACGTCTTATATGACGTCATATTTGCAGCAACAGTTAGAGAAATGTTGCTGCATCGAAGCGATAGTTGCTACAAGCGATTTTTGCCATTCATTCGAAACAAGGTAAAATACTCGTTTAATAAATAATTAAAATGATACCAATCTTTAAAAAATTAAGAATCGAATTCAATTTTATTAACAAATATCATGATCAAGAAGTAATACTTCTTAATTTCTTAAAAATTGGTATGATTTTAATTGTCTTCTTAAACGAGTATTTTACCTTGTTGTTATCAAAAACTCAGCATTGCTAGCGATTAAACAGATACTTCTTCATTCAATTCTCCAACATTTTATTGCAATCAACATTAGAATGTTATAATCAACTGCAAATAAGATTTTACCTTAACCACTGAATACAATAATATGTATACAAGGGAAACCGTGTGTATCATTTCGTCGCATGCCCATCTGATCACAGAGCTGTAGATTCACTACAGTTCAGTGCTGCCTCTAACGTACAAATAAGTCACTACGTTTTCGAGCATCAGCGGGGCAAGGAGAAAAATAGCTACAGCGCGTGGCTAGGCTACAGCATACTGCGAGCGAAGCGTTGTTTAAACGAAAAATGAAAATCAGACAACCACTTTTCATATAGTATAAACGAGTTTTATTTGGAACTATGTTATAATAAATAAGTAAATGAAAAATTATTTAGATAAAAAAAAATTATATTTCTATAAGTAAGTATGTATAAGTATTTTTAAAAAGTTTACTAATATATTTTTATAGGAAGATAGGTACCTACAATATTGTAACGTTTTATTTTTCTATAAATTTATTTAAAATTAATATTTACATAAAATCATAAAATATAATAAAATAAATAAATAAACTTAATGCCACCCTGATTTTAACGGTCGTTCATTAGTTAAGTTTAATTTAATTAATCGCGGTGAGTCTAGGACCGCTATTTACTTGCGTTTTGCATGGCTTTTGACTTCTGACCGTTGAAGAAAGAGTACGTGGTCGTAGTCAGCTAAAAGTTCGCGCTCACGAGCCCTGCAATAAGTTCACGCCACATATATGCCGCTATTGTTTTAATCTGAGTACTAAGTTTTGCGTTTGACGTGTGTATATCGTCTGCACTCAGTTTGAAAAACTCTCCTTTGGAGGATTTAAGTTTGTGCGCACGTGGTTGTGATCCAGTTCTAGTTTGTGCTACAGTTTTGAAGTGTTCCGCACATCTCGCACAATTAGAGTGTACCCTATAGTTAAAGGGGATTTAGTTAAACTTTAGCAGTGCCGTGAGCCTTGTAAAGCAAGCAGTTAAATTTTTGATCCTGCGTTTTGGCGCCATTTTTAACATCTTCACCGACCATTGGGACCTGGTTCCTCGCTCCGCTGATACCGTGTACCACTGACCGTGAGGGAGTACGCTCGTGCCACCAGCCTGCCGAGTTTGAGCATCATCATAATTTTTGCAACACCGCTAACACAGATGAGTACTTTTACATTAGTTTTCCCGCTCACCTCATAAATAGTTCTATCGCTAGTGTCGCGTGTTGAGTATAGTGCGCCTGCGCGGCTACGTCAATTCCCGCCACAGTGCCGTGTCAGTGGGGCACAGTGCAACTAAAGTTTGGACTTTTCCGGCTTCACTGGAACTTTCAATTTGTCTCAAAATTCGACCTTTGGTTATTTTTAAACTTCTGGTAGCTTTTGCCTTTTGTAAACAACGTTTATTGATCATCAAACCGCCGTTAATTTTGGCCTACGCCACTGGCAAGAGACAAGGCAACAGTTACCTGAAAATATTGTTTTGATCAAAATTTACTGTCAATTTACTTGTGAATTAAAATTATGATACATCATTTCACCCTCATATCATTTCATCTCATTTAATTATAAGTTCTTTTCAAAATTTATGGTTTTTATATGCAAAATTTTAACATCGTATGTTAAAATTATCTACGACATTTTATTTCATACGTTCCTCTACCGTTCATCCAGAGTACCCCTCTTTTTATTTCAGAAGTTTGTATTTGGTATTTTATATGATAGGGGTATCAGCTTTCAAAATACCTGGCGCCCTAATTAAAATAATTTCAAGTAAGTTTAAAGTGATAAGACCCATCCCCTCTCCGCAAGTAGCCGGCTGGTGCCGTTGTCTAGGTGTCCAGTTTGCGGTAGGTATAGAAATTTATTTGCTTTTGCCTATTTATTTTAATTTATTAAGATTAAAATTAGTACTACGTGGCAATATATAAATAAATTGGAAGGAATATAACTTAAGACAATTTTATTGTTCAAATTTATGTTTTATGAAATATTGATGTTAAATTATTAACTATAAAAACAATTAAAAAAATGTGTACAATACCAAAATAAATGTGAAACATAAAACACAACAAATAATGTTACGGCAAACTTGATAATACAATAAAATTTAGGTATCATTTTATTACAATTTTTTGTTAAATTTGCAGTGTAAGAAACCATTTTTGAAAATTAATTACATATTTTTCAACCTCTAAATTAATTGAAAACAATAAAACAAAATTTATAAATTTAATAGAATAATTAGGATAATTTTTTAATTTTGTTTGTGTACTTTTCAGAGTCATTAAGAGACTGTGATTCCCATTTTAATGTTTTGAATGTTTTTGTAATGTTTCAAAAACATTATTTTCAATTAATTTTAAAATGTTTTTTTTACATCGTATAATATTATTAAATATTTTTAATGTTTCAGTCATTACAGAAACAACATTATCATGTGGTCTTTTCAAATATTTAATTTCATTTTTTTGTAAACCATAGTCTTTTAATTCAACTAAAATTTCATTTTCCCTTATTTCAGAATTATCATTTTTGGTTAAATTTTTTGTCACATTTATAAACCATGTAACCACTAAAATATACAACTGAACAATCTTCAAGCGTCACAGTCTTATTTTTTATTACATTTTCAATGCTGCTGCTGCTGGTGCTACACATAATATTGACAATTTTCAATTATTTTCATTAATTTCTTGAAATTACATTATGAAACTGAAGTAATGTGTATTAAATAAGATGTAGGAATGAATGTAGTATTGTACTGTGCAATATGGTATCATAGTTGTTAGCCGGACAGTTTTGATTTATAAAAAAAAACTGTTTTCACATGTAAAATGCCTATTCCACACTTTCTCTGGGACACGGTATATTTTAAAGCGTAGACAACACTGCAATATAAATTTGATATCACTGCATGATGTAGCAGTTAGGCTACACATTACAATAAAATTATGCTTTAATTTTTTTCGGATAGATGGTAATGATGGTATTATGTTGTTTCATATATTGCAGTTAAATAGATGGTGAAGGTCAGTACCGCTCTTGTCTGTGTAGTGAAACTTAACCAATTATTTTCAAGTGAAAAACAAGTGGTTTCAATTGGAAAAAAATTTATCCGGTAACTAGACAGGTAGGTTTATAATACTATTATAGAAAATATTGTATATCGACAAATCTCAGATATAAAATATGAAATTTTATTTTGTTGCCATCAGGCTGTTGTGTATGTAAAACACAATTAAAAGATAGATTGGTATTTAATGCACTGTTTATTTTTTCGATTCGTAACTAATTACAAATATAACAAAATAATGACAAAACTGTTTTTATCAAAGCTAACATAATTAATACAAAACATAACATTACTCCCACAGTAATGAAAACTTTAATCTGTTTTAATACTACACAGAAAATGATACAATTTATCATTGACGTTGCCTATGTAACCCATGTGATACAGATTATCATCTAGTGACTCAGCTTGAAGCTGCTCGACTTTGTGGATTGTGTTTCTTGATCTGCATACTCTCGACGTATGTCCTACCTTGAGACACTGATAATATTTCCAATGTCGTGCTGGACAAGTTTCAGGATTGTGACTCCCACAACAAAAACAATTATTCTTAAATTGACCGTTATCAGCCGGACCATTTTATTTACTTGGATTATTATTTGACTTATATTTATAGGCATACGCATTGATTAATTTAGCCACAGACACTGAATGAAATGATTTAGATTGTTCACTTGTTAACTCAAAACCATTTCACTTGCTTCCTTAAATGACATGTCAACTTCCGTTAAAAGTTTCTTTTGACATGCTGAACTTCTCAATCCGCATATAAATTTATCTCGAAGTGCATCATGCAGAAAAGAACCAAAATTACAAGTTTTAGCTAACCGTTTCAGTTCAATGACATATTCACTTACGGATTCTGACTTTTCTTGTTCCCTTTTATGGAATTTAAACCTTGCCGCTATTACCAGTCTTTTCGGTGAGAAATATCCTTTGAATGCATTTACTAGTACCCTATAATTTTGTTTAGATGGTTCTGAAGGTACGAGGATATTCTTTAATACAGCATATTCCTCCGGTCCCATCATAGTTATAAACATTGACACTTTTAAATTATCATTCACTTTACTAATAATTAAAAATTGTTCATAAGAAATGTGATGCCGGAGAATAAATTCGTGAATTCGTTCATTTTAACGACAATACATATATTGTTCCTCGAGACCGGACTGGTCATAGACTATACTAAATTTGTCCACTTATTAAATTTTTAAATAAATAGTATTTGACTGTTCCATGGAGCAACACCTCAGTCTGGTCGAACAAATGAGTACGGCATTACATAAAACAATATATGCCCATGAAACCTCATAAATGGAGTTTTAAGCTTTTTGTTCTGGCGGGAGCTTCCGGATATGCCTATAAATTTGAAATATATGCTGGCCAAGAAAAAACTGATGCAGAAGAAGGCCAACCAGATCTAGGAGTAATCGGAAATACTGTATTCAGAGTAGCTAAAGAAATACCGCGAAATGAAAATTACCGACTGTACCACGATAACTATTACACTAGCTTACCATTGGTAGCATATTTGGCTACAAAAGGTATTTATTATGTAAGAGCTATTATACATAACTGCAAGTTACCAACAGAAGGGAAGGAACGCTAAAGAAAGCACCGTATGGAACCTGCCATGAATATACTATATCAGTTGATGGAATCGATGTTTCGTCGGTTGTACGGAAAAACAATAAATATGTTACTCTTCTAACAACATTTACAGGAAAGAAAAGAAAACAATAGACATAGATTGTCCCAACATTATTCGAAAGTATAACCGACACATAGGTGGGGTATACTTGCTGGAAAGCAATATGGGAAGATACAAATTAAATTTAAAAAGCCGTAAATGGTATCTGAAATTTTTTTATCACCGTTGTTAATCCTTGGTTTCTATATAGGAGGGTTCTCCAGGAAAAAAGAAAACACGGATTTATGAATCAAGCTGATTTTCGCACAGAAATTGCAGAAACTTTGTGTAAGGTTGGAACAATTTGTCAAAAACGAGGCAATCTCGTAATCGGTAATCTTTTTCAAAAGCGCAATTAAAAATATATGTTAGGAATGTTTGTAGATATTTAACTTTTGTTATGTTCCATTACAATATTATATGACCTACTTTAGATTTTGATACAACGAGTACTCTAGTATACCTATTTTTTGTTTGGTTTATGTATTTACTGTTTTGTTAGCAGTTTATTTGTATTTTCATTTTGTAAATTTAAATATTTTTTGTACGGGCAGCTTCGGCTGAACCTCGCCTTTGACATGAACGTCAATAAAGACTTATTATTATTATATTGGAATTAGTTCCCATTTCGAGCGAAATTAATTCTAATTTTAATACTGCCTTTTAAAAAATATCAATTTCATTTTGAGTTAGGTACTTTTTTTTATTTTCTGTTACGTTTTCTAAAAAATCATCCGTTATTGCACCACAATAAATATTTTCTATAGCAAGATAATTTCTTAGATGTTAATATTTAATTTGTGAAAATCAGTTGGCATAATCATGTACGAGTATTATAAAATTCTTCAATAGTATTTTATATAAAGTTGAAAATCTTCTAATAAAATCGGAGTTTTGGGATCTTCTGATTGACTTGACTTGAAAATCAAGCCTACCGGTTTTATTTGACTTGATATCAAGCAATTTCAAGCTACTTGATATTACTTGGTATCGAACCAAATATATACGAAAACGCAGAAATAAAGTGAACAAACGTGATTTCGTGACGGCATTAATAGTAATTGTATGATACAAATGATGTTTTAAACGAAAACTAATTAGTTTTTTTTTCTAAAAAGTACTAAAATTTGCTAACTTGGTTTACCATTGGGAGCTTAGAGGCCACGTTATGTTGCCGTTACGTTTATCTTCTCAGATTCAGTATAATAAAAATTGTGTATATTAATAGGAATATAAGTCAACCAATATTTACGAATCACAGACGGATCTGTATTCGAATCTATCTATTTCATTTTATATAATGTCAGATGTACATACGAGTATTTTATCTGTCATATAATCCAGATAGACTGACAAGTTATGCTCATCAATAAGGTCGGAAGATTTGAAGAATTATTTGGCTGACTGTAAATTGTACCCGAGTTTCTCCTAGCCTAAGTTGTTAAATTCTGAGAATTGATTACTTATAGTGGAACAATATAAGTTGTGTTAGTTTTGTGGATGTATTGTTAACAATACTTTTATGTACTACTTTAGTATTGTATTGACATATTATTCAAATTAACTAGATTTGTTGAAAATGTGTCAAGAAGAAATTTTGAAACTTTTATAAAGAAATGACGGAGTCGAAAAGAACTAGGTACATACAAAAATTTTGTTTTCTCAAATAGTCATTTATTTTTGAATAATTAAAATAAACAATCTATTTTGGAATGGTTTTGTGAACGAGAATTGAAATTGCAACATAAATAATACACAAAGAACATTTATATAAATTGTTCGAGACAATCGCCCTCTACAACTGTCAACTGTACTTTTTGTGGCAGTTGGTAGCGCTGTGCCCTGTCTGCATAGCAGGACTGAATTTGTAAAGTTCAGCCAGTTCCGTTTTAGACATCACGCTGCGTAGTTCAGTGCTCTGTCCCGTTTCGCTCCATGTGCTTGAACTGTGTTTTTGATCCAAAGCCTTTGAGCTTTATTTTCCGAGAGTTTAAGTACATTATTATTATTGTATTGTTCCAGTATTATTATTTGAATTGTTACATCCGTATTATTTGTGTGTGTGTGTGAATAAAGTGTTGTACGTGGTGAATCTTGTGCTAGTGAGATTTACAACCTCGCTCTCTGTTACCATCTTCCATACACGGAATCCCGGACATCCATTCCTATTATCTCTCACATAAATATTTATTACAATATCTGTACACCTATATAATAATGTATAATAGGTGAGGAACAAATAATAAATGTATAAGAAATTTATATGGTAACAGAGAACTTTTACAGTTACAGACTTCTGTATCTTATCAAATATATTTTTAACTCGTTTTTAATTTTACAATACAATAGTTATTTTGAAATTCAAGTCAGGTTTAACTGCACAAAAATCTCTCTTGTATTGTACCCTCCAAACAACCATGGGCAAAGAATAGAGCTGACACTTTTTGCAAATGCATATTTTGTTTACTTACCTACCTACTACAATAATAATAAAAATAATAATATCTATTTTATTTTCTGTTGGCATGTACAAACACACATAGAACAAGTCAGTTTAAAAAATTACAATAGACTAAAATGTACAATAAATTACACTTTAAAATATACAATAAAGTACAATGTCCACTAAATTACTTATGTAAATAAAAGTTTATCAATTGTTGAGAGACCCCAACCTTGATCCGCCATGACATGACAGGGTCCGTGGATAATTTGTTTTGTAATCTAAGTACTCTTGTATAGAGTAGAAATTATTTTCTATCAAAAAAGTTTTAAGTTTATTTTTAAAACTTGAAATGGTTCCAAGTTCGGAGATATGAGTCGGTAGAGCATTAAAAATCTTAAGTCCCATGACGTTATGACTTTTGGCTGTAAGATTATTCCTAGCCAATGGAATTCTAAATTGTCCTTTATTTCTCGTGTCAAACGTGTGAACGTTCTCGTTAAGGATAAATTTTGTTTTATTTCTAAATATATAAAGGCACATTTCGAAGATATATAAATCAATTAGTGTCATTATTTTATAAGTAGAAAAAAGATTTTTACAAGAATGGGTATTACTAACACCGGCAATACAGCGCAAGGCCCGTTTTTGTGCAATGAAAACGAGGGAAGCCCACGAAGAAGCTCCCCATAGGTTTATTACGTATCTGAGGCGAGATTCTATAAGAGCAAAGTAGGTATACTATTCTTAGCTGGCTGAGATTGAGGTAATTTTTTAAATACCGTAATAAATAACAGGATCTGTTTACGGATGAGATGATTGTTTCACAGTGGGGGCGCCACGAGCCAAATTCATCAAGTGTAGCCCCCAAGAATTTGGTTTTATTAGATATGTTCACAATTTGTCCATTTACATGAATGTCGAAATTTATAACATCAATGGTTTGGTAATTTCTGAATTGCATGATGACAGTTTTTGCACCATTAAGAAAAAGGTTATTTGAATGAAACCACTGTGAGAGTGAAGTCATGTTGGCTTCACAACCACGCTCAACCTCAGCCAGATTACTGCCTGAAATGATCATGGATGTGTCGTCTGCGTATTGTACTATTGTGGTATCTTCCTCGACTGCCTCCGGTAGATCGTTTACAAAAAACAGAAATAAAATTGGAGCCAAGACTGTACCTTGCGGCGCTCCAACGTCCGTTTCTAAAATATTTGAATTTGCGTCGTGATAATTATTGTTAGAATCTTTGAATTTTATAGATACAAAGTGCGTGCGTTTGCTCAGAAAGCTATTAATCCAGTTATGTGCCATGCCACGAATGCCATAAGAATTTAGTTTGTCTAAGAGCTTAGCATGATCGAGGCAGTCAAAGGCTTTAGATATGCCACAGAACATACCCACGACTGTTTGTTTTTCTTCAATTTTAGTGACAATTTTATCGTAGAGATCTTGAATAGCATTTGTTGTTGAAATATTTGGTCTGAAACCGTACTGACTACCATTTAAAACGTTATATTTACAAATGAAATTTTCTAATCTATTTAGAAAGCAATATTCACCTTTTTTATATATAGGAGTGATTTTACTTAGCTTGAGACAGTCGGGGAAGACACCACAACTGAAAGAGAGATTAGTTAAGAACGTAATTGGTATAATAATTGCAGTTAAAACCTTCTTTACCAAGGAGCTTGATACCTCGCCCGGTCCTGAGGAATTTTTATTTTTTAGTTTAGAATTTATTAGAGAGAAAGCCTCAGATTCTTCAAAGGGTATCAGGAATATACTATTCGGGAAGTTTTTTATACTTGAATCCGATGATTTCTGGTTGTTAGGAATCATATTCAAAGTATTATACGGTGCCTCGTTAAAATGAGTATTAAAGTTTATAACGATTGTTTCAGGATTATCAATTAGGTTATTATCCACACGTAATTTAATATTGTCTTGAGTATTATTTGACTTGGATTGGTTTATGAAGGACCACAATCCTTTTACTGTACTGCCAGTGTCAGTTATATTTTTTTGAATCTGATTTCTTTTGGCGTCTTTGACTAGTTTCAAATGTGATATCCTTGCCTTGGTATAAAATGGCTTTAATTGAGGGTAGGACTTTTGCAAAATGAAGAGTGATTTTAGGTTTGAGCTTGACTGTTTGTTATCAGCTTTGACCCATTTTTTTGAGATATTAACCTTATTAAGTTGTTTATGAGGAAAACAGTCATCAAATAAAGAAAGAAATTTTTGATAGAAAATGTCGATGCCCACATTTATGTTAGATTGATTATAAACGGGACTCCAATCGGCTGATTCAAGTAAGTTTGCGAAGTTACTAACATTATTTGAATTAAATGCTCTCCGCCTCATACCAACCTTACCAGGAAGTGATTCCAAGTTTAAATTCGATTGATAGAATAAAGTTGCATGATTAGATAAAAAGTTAGGATCAACTTTTAGCTTGTCCGAATGCAAGTTAGTGAATAAGTGATCCAGCGTGTATTTTCCTCTTGTGGGAGTGTTTACTAGGCTTCTCATGTTGAAGGATAACAGTGACGAGCTCAGCATCTGGAAGTTCCTGTCATCTCTTGCCGGATCAAGGTTGAGGTCGCCCGTCAATATAAAATTTATATGTGGTTTGAATAAATATTCTAAAACAGAAAGAATAGTATTATAAAAGATATTAAAGTCCCCGCATGGAGACCTGTAACATGTTAAAATAATAGTTGTAATAGAAGGTACGGTGTTGGTGTTTGATGTATGCGAGACACCACATATTTCTATTTGTTTATCAATACAGAATTTTATTAAGTCAACTTAGTTAGACAACTGGGCGCATCATAATAATTATAGCAGTATTATAGCCAGTATTATTAATTTTAGTGAAAAAAATAAAACAACAGGAGCCAGATGGCTGGGACATGTATGGAAGGCGGAAGAAAAAGATGCAATAAAATCAGTAGTAGAATGGAAACCAGGAGGAAAAAGAAGAAGAGGAAGACCCAGAACAACATAGCTAGGAGAGGCATGGCAAAGCAAAACGAGAGACAGGAAAAAGTGGCGAGAATTAATAAAGGAAATTTAAAACCTAGAAATAGAGACTGATCCTCTCCAATAAATGGATCTAGAGAGCTTCTCAGAAGCGGCGCAACCCCATAGGGGTGTTAAGCCACTACCAAATTAATTATATATAGTGGGTGTGGCAGTCAGTAAATTGGCCAAAAAATTAAAGTAGACTCTTTAAAATTTGTCTACTGTAATACTGTAATATTTTTGTATGACATAAAAAGAAATAGTAAATAATTCCAAATTTGTTTGGAAAGAATTTTTTGTCATTTTTAAGAGCATAAAAGTGTCAGCTCTACTAAAGAATGAGTAGGGGCGAGTGGGACAGATATGGACACAAGCTGTTTGGGCGATTCTACTAATATACAAAAATATTACTATCTATATACCAAAAGATAGCTCTTTGTACCAAATAAAATTACAAAGAGATCAAATAAAAACCTAAAGTTTTATTAAGTGATTTGAGTTTAATGAAGTAAATTTTGAGGTTTACATAATATATTATTTTTATCTTTTTTTTTATTTAAGAAAATTTTTATAGTGCAAGAATGCTTGCATTACTAAGCGAAAAATCAAAATTTACGTTTTCTTTTTAATAAATGCAATTAACTTTTTTGGCGAGCTATGGGGTAGAAGTGGACTGTCCAAATGTGTCTCAATTAGGATCTTTGTGCAATATTTTTACGAATATAATATTTAAATTACAGACTGATACGAGAATACAAAGTTACACCAGATCGACAATTGATAAAAGCTGTAATGATCGTCTTTCATGCTAATATTAATTTAGTGTAGATGATCGGAGTTCTATATTTTCGTTATATTTATTATATTAATTACTATTTTATTTACATATATTAAATTAACATGGGTAGATAATTTCTGAGTAACGTGAAATAAACTTTAAAATATTTTTTTTCTTAAAAATCAATCACAAAACACAATGTCCAAATGTGCCCCGGTGCTGGGTACATATGGACAAATGCAATGTTTCAAAAAATGCTTAGTACATCTTTGTGTGTTACATATGATTAAAAATAAGCTACAGAAATTTATTGCTTAAGAATGATTGAATATAGAGAAAAATTTGAAATGTTTTAAAAACTGAAAATGGCAAAGTTATAAGAGTCTAAAAAAGTGTCCACATTTACACCATTCTCCCCTACCCGTGAATAAAGGTTTATAGTTAAAATAATTGGCAATGTTGAAACTTAAATATATATAATAATAATAACTTTTTAAATAATATTTTAACCATATTTCAAAGTACAAGGTTTAAAATTTATGCTATTGAAGAAATTTTTGCATTATCTCATACAGTTTCTTAGATATTGTGACAGCAGGATAGATCATTTCGTAATTTTTCTCAGTTCATTTTATATCCTCCTGAAACAATGACTGAAGATATACAAATTGTGTTTTCATGGAACGTACAAAATTAACACGGGTGTCAAGAAAATTGAAAAGATAGAGGCGGTCACCGGTTTACAGCCATGTTTGTGTCCGAGCTTCCTCCTGTCAAAAGGCGTTGCGTTTTTCGGAGAAAATACAATACTACTATAAACACATGGTAACAATAACAATCAACAAGAAAGTAGAACGTATTATAGTACATTAGACCTATAGTCTCTAGCGGATTAGAATACATATTTTTAAAAATTTCATCAGAATCTGAAGATTCTAAACCTGCTGAAGAACTGTTACCACAGAAAAGTAGAAATTATGAAAAAAAGAAAATAACAGATTATTTCATAGTGGAGCAAGATCCAAGGAGTATAAAAAGACTGACAAACAAGTAATATGCACCCTATGCCCAATCAAGTCCGCCGTTTTAAAAATGAAAAATTGTGGAACATCTTCTCTAAAACGGCATTTGCATTTACAAGTTAAACATATCAAAGTTTTTGAAAAATTACTTGAAAACACAGAACTTTCAACATCTTGCGCAACTTGTACTACAAATGAAAATGTATAATATATCGGATAAGGCATTTGAGACTTATAAAATCTATCCAGAATATATTTTTCAGAAAGTCGCTTCAAATTTTCAACTTAACAAGTATAAAGATTTATTTGTAGAGTATATTGTATAAAAATATCTTCCATTTAATTTATTTGAGGATGAAATAAGTGAAAAAGTTTATAAGTACTTAAACCCAAATGCAACTTTACCTGATAGAAATCAAATGAAGTCCCTTATAAAAACAAACCGCGGCCGATAATTGTAAAATTCATTTCCTATAAATCACCTGAAATTATTTAAAAAGAACGCAAAAACTTAAAATCTACTGTAATCTCGATTAAAGAAGATCTCACCAAAAAAAGACTTGAACTTCTCAATACTGTCTCTATGAAGTTCGGTGTTCGGATACAAAAATGCGTGGTCTGTGAATGGTAACATTTATGTGAAGATTGGTGATGAAGTGAAGCATGTTGATAAAACTGATGATATTGACAAACTTGTATAGTTCACCTTAATATAATAGTAAAAATTAGGAGACGAAATAAACACTGTTGTGCAAAAACTGTTTCTTACTCATCGCTCAATTATATTGTACTTGTTTGTATATTCTAAAAAATTCTAATAAATAAATAATGAAAAATTTTGATACAGCACAAATTACCATCAAATCATTGTTTGAACAATGTAATACAAAAATCTCGTTTACAATAGATGGTTGGCCTTCTTACAGTATGAAAGGGTACTATGGAATTACCGCCTATTTCATTGACAATTGTTGGAAACCCCGTACAAGGAATCACGCCTGATAACACAAATTACAATTTTACATTTATTACTGAATTGAAAAGTGTTATTTCTTACATTGATCCACAAAATAGTCATGTCGTGTGTTTGGCGCATATTCTAAATTTAGGTGCAAGAGATTTTATTAAAATACTTGATTCAGATCTAGAAGAGGATAATAATCTGTCTATGTCTGATGTAAACGATAATGATAAAATTATTACAGGACTAAACTCGGCAGTGCCAGTACAAAAAACTCAGTGAAAATTCCGAACATTTACGTACAGATTTTGAAATTTTTTGCAAAACTTGACGTCATTACAAGATGGAATTCAACTTTAGAAATGTTACGATGGAGCCTAAATATGAAAAGGGCTTTGAACATCCTCTGTGACAATACAAGCAACATGAGAATTTTGAGACTAACAGACACGAAACGGTCGGTAATAGAGCGAGTTTTCAAATACCTAAATAGTTTCAAGACTATTTCCACGATATTAGAAGGTGAAGCCTATTGTACACTTCCAATGGTAATCATTGGTATAAATATGCTTCTGGATAAACTAGAAAAATGGACTATAGAGCTTAACAATAATCCAGATAGGGATTAAATTGATGAAAAAATAATAAACAGCATTCAAGCAGCGAGGGACAAAATCGTCAAACATTAGAAAATAATCAGCCAGCACATAACCTCCCGCCTTGACACTGTAATATGTGAATTTGGTTTTTGTTAGGCTACTTTTTGTAAATATATTTATAGTTGTTTTCAAATAGCTCAGTTTTAGCACATAGATTGGATTTTCACAACAATAAAAAAACTAAATGAGTAAGTGGACACAATTTAAAAAAAAAAATTTTGATTTACATTAAACCCAAATTATATTCGAGACCGCTTAAGCAAAACACAAAAAACACACAATAATACCGAAAAACAAGTAAAATACCAAAAAACAACTCAATTACCAATAAACAGTTCAAATACCAAAAAACAAATCAAAATACTATGGAATAATTATTAAGTGAATAACATTAATCCTAAAACACCAAGGTCAAATTATGCCAGCTAACAAGAACAAACCCTAAGTTATTAATGTGATTCTAAAACTCAAATGCGCGAACTAAACCTGAAAAAAAAGAACAATTAATATATATTAGCCCTAATGCACCAAAAAAACAATGAACATAGTAACAAGAATATATATATATATATATATATATATATATATATATATATATATATATATATATATATATATATATATATATATATATATATCTAACACGCAAAAACCAATAATTAAATAATAACGTTTATAAACACCAACAATGATCAAATAATATTAACCAAAGTACGTAACTATGCGTCTTAACTGACAACAATACAAACAAAAAGTTGCTAATGTTGATCCAGAATGATGATTTATAAATGATAAGTTGGCGTAAGGATCCTGGGTGTGGTTTTGACGGTCAAGAAAAGTGACAATTTTTCATGCTGTCAAAAATTATTTATTATTCGTCGTACAGTAATTCAGACGTTTCGAGGTCAATGTACCTCATCATCAGCTACAAATTAACATTGTTTGTCAAAAAATATAAAATTGCAAAGAACAAACTAGGGCACATACCAATCTAATAAGTTTACACGGAGAGAAATGCATTTTAGGAAAATTATTATAAAGTGTTAATTCTAAAACTTATCACGGAAATATTACGATTTAAAAAACAGTATTATTTCATTTACAATACCGATGTGTTTCTTTTACATAATTTTTGTTGTTACTTAGTTTATTTTATACCTTACAATAAAATTTGTATGCTGTAGACAAAAATTATTGAATACAATACTATACAACGTATTTATTTTATATTGTAAAACAAAATATTGTAAAAAACTTCTTATAACATTACATAGTAAATCATACAATATATATTTAGTACAGTATACAAAAACTTATTATTTCTACAATTTATATTGTACTTTGTACTATTTTATGAATTATACAGCACAATATTATAAAAGTAAGAAACAAGTTGCATATTGTTATCGTCGCGCATTCTTACGACGAAGATGATCGCTGCAGCTTGCGCCATAACGTTACGATACAAGTAATCGACAAGTCTAGTAAAGGCAAAACAGTGAAACAGAAGTAGAAAAGTGTGTGGGTTGTGGGAACAAGTAGTGTTTAAAATAGCAGACGAATTCGTGAGATGCCAATAATTAGAAGCTTGGCTATTAGCCGATCTTATTCCAATTTTTCAAGGTATGTTTTGTTTATTACACTTTAAACATTTACATCTGACAATAAGTAGTAGGTGATTTATAGAATTTGTTTAAAAATTTTGATAAACTAAAACCACAAACATATTATTTTATGTATATCTTCTTAAAGACAAGCAAATTAACAACAATAATGACCCGAATTCAGTACTCTTCTTTAAGCTAAAGAAGATCTTTTATTATGGTAACATCTTGTTTCTCTTTCGTATTTATGGATTGACACATGCATTTGTCTTTATTTTGTTAATTTTAGACAAGCTTCTTTAATTAAAAGAGAGAGCTGATTTCGGTCCACTGTATATAACCTATAAACTATCATTTGAGTCCACCCGCATACAAATAATTTTGCTGTAATTTTGTTAACTATTTGTTTACCTTAAGGAAGTAACACAGCTAAATAAAATTTTGTTAACTAATTTGTTCATACTTAATTTATTTATGGGGTGATAATGACCATGTTTGATTCTCGACTATATATTATCAGAAATTATGTTATTCATCAAATTATCTGTTTATAAAACATTATTTTAGATTGATATGGAAGCATTTTATTTATTAAATGAAGCATATATAGAGAAATTAATAACGAAAATTGGCATTAGTTTAATTTTTTTATCAGAATATAAATTATTTAAAGAAGAACAAGAGTCCATTGTACGTCATGTGTGCAATCAAGATGGCGAACCTTGATGGTGTGGTTTCTAAAGTGACTCCAGAAAAATAAAATAAAAATTTGAAATCGTAGTGCAGTTAATAATTTAGTTCAGTGTACGATCTGTGACAATGTTCTTCATCATAATTGTTGTGCTAAAAACAACTAACAATTACTAATAATCTGACGATATGTTGTAGGAATGAAAACCTTCTAGATGCACGTGATACAATAATAATAATGCTTTATTGACTCATGTCAAGGCCGGGATTCAGCCATGGCTGAATGGCCATGGCCATGGCTTCCATCCAACCCAGATATGTACAGAGATACAAAATGATACACACATAGAAATGAACTAAAAAAAGCTTGCAGCATTCCAGTGAAATGTAAAGATAAGTACAATCAACAGGGCTTACTTACAAATATAAATTTATTATTGTAGAACTAAATATAGAGGAGGTTGGGTTGCCATGTGGTCTAAGGTAAATTGCAGTGAAATAGAAGTGATTAACTTAGCTACTCACTGTCAAGACAAATATTTCGAAATATGTGGTGTGTTATGGCAGTTTAGTCAATTTAATACCAGTGCCATCCTCACCATATATAGAACGCCTGGTCTTAATCAATCAAAAGATTTTAACACCTTTTGTGCTAATATGTGCAAGGTGCTGGACCAAATCTGGTCTCACAAATTGAACATTATTATAGGTGGAGATTTTAATGTTGACCCACAAACGGACAAAAATGAATTCGCATACCTATGTAACATCCTAAGTTGTTATAATTTAAAAAATAGTGTACACTCTTTAACCAGAAAAAACAGAATACTCGACTTGGTGTTCTCAAATTTAAATTGCTCTATAGATATAATAAACTGATATTTCTGATCATAATGCTGTAGTTGTTTATATAGCTCTAAATAATATTAAATCAAATGAATATAAAAGACAATTTAGCAATCATAATATTAATAATTTTTGTAAGAATCTTGAGGCGGAGGACTGGTCATCGGTGTATGAACGCTCCTCTTCCAGTAATGATGCTTTCAACAGCTTCTACTATATTTTTAACCATCATTTTCTAAGTGATTTTCCTCTAGTAAAAACTAACTCAAAAACTTGGGTATCCCCGGCCATAAAAGCCTCGAGCATTAAACTAAAAACTGTTTTTCAGATTGCGCAACGTGCTGGATCTCTACAGGCGTGAGAAGGCTAAACACGTTCGTCTAATTGCCGAAACTAAACGTAAATTTCATCAGGAAAAAATAATTTCTTGTCCGAATACTACAAAAGGTGCTTGGCGAGTAATCAACTCTGTATCCAACAATGCAGAGCGAACTACTAATTTCAAAATTAATGTTGCCAGTAAGGTGACTGAGGACCTTCAGGTAGTATTAAATACTTTTAATACTTGTTTTAAAAATGCCTCTTTAAATGTTGCTGAACAGATTTCTGAAGAAGCGGTGGAATGTCTTGCTCAGATCGAGCGACAGTCGCAAACCTTCTTTCTAAACCCGATAGATGAATCGGAACTCTTAAATTTAGTCATGAATAAACTAAAAAACAAAAGATCGAGTGGTCCCGACAATATAATAAGTTTTTTTGTGAAAACTGGTTGCTCCAATATCATCATAGCATTAACATACTTGGTTAATCTTTCGTTTGTGACGGGTATTTTTCCCGACATCCTAAAAATAAATAAGATTGTTCCCATTTATAAGAAAAATGGGAGAGAGTCTGCTGAAAATTATAGACCAATAGCTCTCACATCAATTTTTTCCAAAATCTTTGAATACGCTTTTTTATTCAGACTAGAAAGCTTCATTCAATCAACAAAGATTCTTAATATTAATCAGTTTGGTTTCCGTCCAAATCGTTCAACGGAAACTGCAATACAAATGATCCATTAAACTATTGTTAACCAAATGGAGCTTGGTGAACAGCCCATGGGAATTTTTTGCGATCTGAGCAAGGCATTCGACTGCGTTAACCACTCACTACTGTTCAGCAAACTTGAAGACTACGGTGTACGGGGTACTCCCTTACTTTGAATTAAATCTTTTCTATCAAACAGAAAGCAGTATGTGGTCATTCCATATGTCAATGACTACGGTCAAAAAGTCAATGTAATGTCTGACTTGGAGACCAGCAACATTGGGGTCCCCCAAGGTGGAATCCTTTCACCGATTTTATTCATTCTTTTCATAAATGATTTGGAGCTCAATTTTCAAAATAATAATTGTACTCCAATTCTCTACGCAGATGATACATTACTTATCATCTCAGCGAGAAATCATTCTGATTTAATGAATAAGTGCTCCGTAAACCTTGAAATATTGTCGTCCTGGTATATCAAAAATATGCTTCATCTCAATGAAACCAAAACAAAATTTATGAGTTTTCATACTTATCAAGCCAACTTATGAGCCTCATATTGATCTTCTTATTAATGGAAAAGCAGTCTCAAAAAATATAGTAAAGCCACAACATAGCTGTGACGAGCAGACTTTCTCTGGCCTTGGCCTTGAGTATTGTAAATTTAATTACTTATTTGTTTGAATCTGCGAATTTACCAGAAACATGAATAATTATTTTAAAGAAGTAGTAAAAATTTGGAACATAAAAATAGAGCATTTTTCTGTGAGTGATGTAAAGAACAATGTTATTACATACTGTTAGTAATAAACCCAGATATTGTCACTGTTCATATTTAAAGTTGTTCGATTTCATCCAGATTACTCACAATTTTACGTTTAGAATTGACATTTATTATGACTTTACCGTCATAAGTCCACACATTGTTACTGGAGAATTTTGCCACGGCCGCATTAAGGAGAGTCATTCTTGTTTTGGTGAGATCTTCGCGAATGACGATACCTGAACCTTTTAAAAGTTTTTTAGCATTGAAAACTTGATTTTTAAATTTGTAGCTGGTAAATTTCCCTATTTTTTGTCTCGGTTTATTATTTGCAGGCTTCCCAATACGGTGGCAACGGTCTATACATTCAGCAAATAGCTTAACTTTTAATTTATTTTTAAACACTTTCATTACCACTTCTTCTACGTTTTCATTGTCAACTTCGTTTAGCCCAAATATGCGAATACTATTTCTTCGATTGTATTGTTCCAGATTATCACATTTTTTACTGATTTCTTCATTTTTTATAGTTAGGGCACTACACTCAACTTTTAATATGTTATTATCATTTTTAACAGCATTCAGTTCACTTTGAATTAATTTTAAGCGATCATCCATTGCTTTAGAAACAGCTTGTGTAACAACTTCGGATATGATTTTAATAAAATCACTATTAGATTGTAGATCACGAATCGCTTCACTAATTAGTTGTTTAATTGAATCTGAATCTTCACGAGTTATGCGGCGGTCTCACTGAACGAGTAGCATCAATCGTTTTCTGTCGAGTAAATTTCAAACACATGTATTGTAATGACGTACCTCGCACTGAACGATCGTTTTGTGTCGAGTGCGATCGAGCAGTTTGTTTTTCAAGCTGGTTTGATTTTTACTCGACGCTCGATGCTGCTCCATGCCTTAATGCATGCGTATATGCTTATAACCTTAAAATGTTGCTTACTATATGTCATTCCAAATATATAATTAGTACAAATACGTAATTATCTAGATAATGATAGTAATAATATATAAAAACAATGGTAAATATCCACTTTAGATGTTCCCAAAATGCACAGAGAATAATTTATGTTTTACGTAAAATGTTACCAAACGATCTATACAACTCGATCAGTGAGACCAGACCATCGATTTTTAAACGACACGCCACGAATCGACGCTACATGACACGATACGACTCGATCAGTGAGACCGCTGCCTTAACATTGTGAATGTTTAAGAATAAATTCGCGTAGATTATAAAAACTTAGTTTATAACAAAATTATATTTTGCGGTTTTATAAAATTCGCCAGAGCCAACTCAACACAGCTTCGCCGACAGTTCATTTCACATCCTCATATAGTTGACCCTGATCCTGAAGTGATCAAAACTTTAAAGACTAAAATCATGTACCTGAAATCAATAATTGCAGAAAAAGAGCGTGTAATAAATGATAAATGTACAAAAATTCTCGATAAAGAATTAATCATTTCTCTCTTAAATAATAAAACAAAGTCAGGCTCCAGTAAACAAAGCCACAAGTAAAGTCATCTGTGAACAACGCAATTAAAATCAATGACAATCAGCTAATTAACAGTTTAAAAACTAAGGACACTAAATCAAACCTGAAACCAACAAAGCCCGCTAATACTAACCTCGAATCTAGCTCTAGTGTAAACAAAGGTGAAATTTAAAAAACTAAAACAACTGAAACAAACACTAAAAATACCAGCAATATGCAAACAACCACTATGACTGATAATTCTGAAAATAATCTTAATTTTTCGGAAGTTGTTAAACGAAAAGTGAAAAGAACTAGTAATGTCTCTGTTATTGGCTGCGCTAAAAATATTCCAAACGGGGAAACTGCTCCAAAGAAAGTCTTTTTATAATAATAATAATAATAATAAAAATGAATTAATGATTACTTTTCCTTTAATTATTGTATTTTATATTTTTTACATTACATTTGTTCTTGTTTTTTTTTATTTATCAACAACAATAACATTCAATTATTTTCTCTGTTATCATTGTACGTGAACATTTAACTGAAATTATAATTTATTTCCAAAATGATAATCATGTTTTTTTGTGGTATTTAATAAAATATTAAGAAAATTAACTATAGTATACCTGAAAAGAGAAAATACAAGGATAATAATAATAATAATTTTTATTACTCAACAGAGTTCTATTACAGGATAACAATAGTATTCCAAAGAAATAAACGTTTAAAAAAAAGAAAGATATTGCATACATAAATAAAGGGAATGCAGAAAAGAATAACATAAATACTTAAATAATAATTGTGTTTAGTTAAAAAATATCAGAAAGGTGAATTTCCGCAAACTGGCACATGATGTGGACCGGTGAACGCCTAAGGACATGATGCGTACTGCGGGACGTGGGACTGCGGGACGTGGATGGCAATGCGAGCAAGTAGAAACGGGGCATCCACTTGATTGTGCAACAGCATCCACAAGAACCTTGCGCAGGACATTTCCCTTCTGTAACTTAAAGATTGCATATTGTGTCGTACAAGTAGTAAATTTTGATCAATTCCTCGTTCAGGGTAAGCTTGATCGATTTTAAAAGACATGTACTTTAAGAATCTTCGATGAACACAATCAAGAGCAGATACTTGGAAGTTATAAAAAGGAAACTAAACTAATATTCCATATTCTAGTTTACTAGTAACATAAGAAAAATAAAGAGTTTTTAGAACTGTGATGTCACTAAATGTTTTCGAGATTCTTATGAGGAAGCCAAGAGTTCTACTAGCCTCTTGACAAATATTGTTTACATGTGTAGTAGATTTCATATCAGAGGAGAATGTTACGCCCAAGTCCTTTACAGAAGATTTGCGAGCTAAGGTTTCGGAATTCATTTGATAGGAATAAATTATGCTGTTAATACGATTTGTGTATGTAACAATACAACATTTATTTACATTGAGAGAGAGTTTATTCAAATAACACCATTCAATCATCGAATTTATATCGGTTTGTAGGATTTCTGCGTCATTTAATGTTGAAATATTCTTGAAAATTTTGAGATCATCTGCATAAGCTAATACAGGACAGGAGATCTTTTTGATAAGTTCATCTATAAATATGACAAATAATAGAGGACCCAGGTTTGATCCCTGTGGAACACCAAATGTTGCAGTGAAATTAAAACATGAGTAACCATTATAGAAAACATAACAAATTCTATCAGTAAGATAAGAACTCAAAAGTTTTAATAATCCAGGCGCTGCACCAAATGCACTTATTTTCTTCAGCAAAATTCCATGGTCAATGAAATCAAATGCACGAGAGAAATCTGTGTAGATTGCATCAACTTGACCACGGATGTCAAGGGATTCGGAAACATACTGTATGAAGCAAGCAAGATTAGTGACTGTTGAACGATTTTTAATTGATCAGAAGATATGTGAGAACAAATATTTTTATAAATTGAGTTATAAATAATGATCATTTCCATAACCTTGCTGAAGTTATTTGATATTGATATGGGTCGATAATTTGAAATGCAGGTTTTATAATTTTTTTAAAATACCAGAGTTATGCGAGTCCTTTTCCATTGACCCGGGAAGGTAGAATTTTTTATGGCCAAATTTATAATTATCGACAAAGGAGTTGCAAAGATAAACTTACAGTCTTTTAAAAGAAAACTTGGTAACTGATCATCACCAGATGTCATTTTATTTTTAACTGATGCCAACAAAGGGACTATATATTCTTCAACTACAGGATTCAGCATAAAAGACGAGTTTTTTTCCTAGCACATCAGAATAGTCAAAATTAGAACTTTCTGAGAAAAGATTAGAAAAGTGCCTTGCAAAAGCATTAACATTTCGCTGGGTGAAATATATTCTGAGTTTTCATCATGTAGTTTACCAGGAATACGTGTAGCACCATTTTTCATATTAACATACTTCCACAATTCAGCCGGGTCATTTTTAATGTTTTGTTCAACCGAGGTGAGATATGAACTATAAGCTTTCTTAATTTCTAGTTTAACCAACGCACGTAATCTTTTAAATTCAATGAGGTAGGTACTTTATATTATTGCTTGATTTCCATTTTTTCCTGTAATAATTTTTCGTCTTTATATTATATTTTATGTTAGCAGTGAAACAAATAGAAAATTAGATTTCTAACCAGAAGATTTCGGAACAGATTTGTCAATTATATTGTACAAAATTTCATAAAACATATTTACAGCATCATCCACATTATCAAAAATATTGAAACTAGACCAATCCATAATATTAAAATCGGAGTAAAGTTGTTGAAAATTAGCTCTGCGAAAATTATATCGTAAGCTATTTGAAAATTTGATCATTTAGGATAGGATTTAAATTCAAAATCAATTTCTATTGCTGGATGATAACGATCTTCAGGTACAAATGGTAAGTTCATTCGTTCAACAAGAAAGGATCCAGATATATTCGACAAAACCAGATCCAGTATATTTTGATCTACATTACACACGTTATATTATACTGAGAAAGATTTACAAATTCACATAAATTGCGAAGTGAAGCAGATTTGGTACAATTAACTGAATTATTATTAAACTCAGGTAAATTAAAGTCACCTAAAAATAGTACATATTCATTAATCAAGAACAATTGAATACCATCCAAAAAAATTTCAAAATTATTTACAGAAATATCAGGCGGAATGTACACTGCACAAATAATAACTTTTTACCAATTTTTACCAGTATAACATTTACAAGCAATGAGATCAATAAGCGGTACTAAGGACCGAATATGAGATGTGTTCAACACGTCATAAGTAAAAAGACTTTTTAGAGCGATTAGAACTCCTCCAACTTTTGAGCGACCAGAATTAGAAAAATTTCGATCACATCGCAAAACATTATAAGCTGGAGTAAATAATTCTGCATTATTAAGGCTATATACATTCAGAGCAAAATAGGATGCTGCAATATTCAAGATTGTGACTATGTTTTTGAAATCAATGAACTCATATTTGAAATGTAAGTTTATACAGACTGTCCCTAGGGTGCCACATGACGATTTTCTTGAAATACCTAATAGTCTGCTGGTAATTAATTCCTGAAAACCGGTGAAATCAATCAAATTCGTCAATTTTAAAATATTTTTTAACTTGTTGTTTGAAGTTTTAAAAAAAAAAACTTCTTGTGGTACTCTTCAGAACATCGTAAGGCATCGGTTATATCAAGCAAAATTTAATTGTATGCATTAATAAAGTAAGAATCTTGAATATTAAAATGCAAAAATTAACTCTTATTTTCTCTAATTGTTGTCGCAACAATGTATTGTATGATTTTTTAGATTAAATAATGTTTCGTCATTACTCATGTTAAATTTCAGATTTTTATTTTGAACAATAAAGCCAGAATTGATGAAATTCTGATGCTACTACCGTGGCAAGCGTAGCCGTGGTAATCAGATAACCATGTTTCTGATATAGCAATAACATCAAAAAATAAACTACAACAATTAATATAAAACATATACCCCTTACTATTTAAACCCCTAGTATTTTGATAATAAATTCTAAATGTAGTAGGACGACTGTTGGGTTGAATTAGTTTTCCGACTTTACGATTTTGGGAATTCCATTTATATACTTTATTACAATATCAACTTCACCTTTAGAGACGCGATCATTTACTTCATCTTTTATCGATTTGTAGTATTTATTTTATGAATTTGTTCTATCATTGGTAATTACCATTGGTAATTATTGGCAAACCAAGTATCTTGTTTAAATAAACACATTTTGTTTCATAAAGCGTAGTCTTCGATCAATCAGACATGAAAAAATGGTCTGGTAGAAGCGAATTTTTTTATTATTACGTGGTTTGTTGTTAAATAAATCACAAACTTGTGCGAAGCATGTTTTGGTCATTTAGGTAAACGACACTCTTAAGGGGCTTTTATCATAGTAAAAAAGTATTTAACAAATTACTCCCAACCTATTAATCCTATAAATCTAAAAAAAATACCATATAAAGATAAAGGCAGTAAAAATCTAGCTACGTTGTCGAATTTTTTAAATTGTTATTATTGTTATTTATAAACAATAAATAACAATAATTCTGAGAAAAACTCTTCGTAAGTTTGATTGCATTGTAAATTTAAATGTTTATATCACATTATTATATAAAATTTTCAAATAGTAGTCGAGTAATTTGTTAAATAAATTTAAAAATTGTATGCGCGCTAGCCAATCAAATTGAGTATTTTCTAAACAAAAATGGAGCGAAACATAGCAATTTGATAAATATAGACAACATGTGCTCATAAAACATAGGCTGTTAGCGCGGATACCTGAAATAACGAGGATTTGTGATTAAGCAGCGCTGAGCGATAAAACCCCCTTAACGGTAAGAAATATCTCTCAGTGGAACAATTTGTTACATGGGTGCACAAAAATAATCGTAAAGCTATATCAATGTAAGGAAAGGTTCCCTGAAGGCGCTTAGCTCTAATCATGATACTCAATTTCAACGGTGTTGTAGGACGATCTCGTAGCAATTCTAGATAAGATTTAATGTGGATACACTCTTCTATGAAATCTTCATTAATATCTTCTGGATAAGCACATCGGAGTAATTCAGCTGACTCTCTTATTTGTTGCTCAGACAAATTATTTAAATCAAACAAGAAGGAAAATTTAGAATAAAAATTATCATAAGCAGTTTTGCGTCCATTAAGCTCGGCCAATAATTTGTCGATCACTGCAAGATAAGTTTCACCTTCTCGCGTTTCATCAGCAGCAAGATTCCTTCGACGATCCCTTTTTGATTCTTCTCGATACTTGTTTAAACCAGATTTTTGTTTCGCGAGTTTTTCAAAATTGTCATACTGTTCTGTCAAAGTCTGAACGTAATTAATGAGTGAGTGGTAGAGTTTTACAACGACGCTGATGTCAGTTTGTTCTCCTTGAAGTGTTTTGTTTACATAATTGAATCTTCGCAAAATTGTGCTCCACATTGTGTTTAGTATTGCAATTTCCAATGATTTAATTTGCAGTAACAATGCAGTAGCTTCACTGCGGTTCAACGACTTCGTATACGGATCTTCTTTAATTTTCTCCAGAGCTGAAATGATCAGATGCCAATCTTTATTCAATCTTTCACAAGCTTCGGCTCTTGCAGACCATCGAGTGCCTGATAGTTTCTTAACAGTCAAACTACCGATATTTGCATTCAACAAGTCTTGTAAAATCATCCATCGCTCAATAGAAGAAGAAAAATAAACGTATAGATTTTGAAGAAATCCGAAAAAATTACGAGCTTCCTGACAACATTCTGCCGCGCTTTCGCCAATCAAATTTAATGAATGCGCTGAACATGGTATGAAGAAAGCAAAAGGGCATAATTCTAAAAGACGAGCTTGCAGACCCGAGTACTGACCAGCCATGTTAGTAGCATTGTAGTAAGACTGTCCCCTGCAATTTTCAATCTTAAATTGATGCTTATCTAGTATTTTCAAGACTGCGTCAATTAACTCGGACGATTTATGACCAGGGTTCGATGTAAAACTCAAAAATCGCACCACAGGACTACCACTATTTAGAACATATCTAATGATAAAAGCCAATTGGTCAGCATGTGTTATATCCTGTGTAGAATCCACGCTAATAGAAAAATACTTTGCCTCGGCTATCTCAGTTTCAATTTGACGAAGGACGTTTTTAGCCATAAGATGAATGATTTCATTGCATATAGTGGAAGATAGCTATGAGCTGTTTCCACTTCCAGGATTTCCATGTGTTACTATGTGATTTTGGAAGGAAGGGTCAAATTCCGTTATTAACTCCAATAACATCATATAATTCCCGTTGTCAAGTGAACCTGTTAAAAATAAACACACATTGGATTTATCTGCTGTTGGGGTGTCGGTAGGGGTTGCCTCGGCGCCGGGATGTTTTTCAATGCTTCAATAAGCGTTGCTTGGAATGCAGTATCTGAAAACAACGTATTTTATACGATTAAAATAATAAGTGAAGAATAATTATTATTTTTGCATAAATAGAAACAAATATTCGATATATTATTTTAATTATCTCATCTAACAGTTTTCTGAAGTTCTAGCGGTAAAAGATAAAAGATAAAAAATCTAACCCAAACCGTTGGCATAGTATAATCTTATACTAGTCCGTGAGGATTTAATAATTAATTTATATGCCTAATTTATAAAAATGTAATTTTTCTATTTTATTAGTACCACATTTTTCAGTTGATCCTCGAAAAGCAAGTCCTCGCATTGTTAATGACTGGAATAACTCTCCTCAATACGTCTCTCCAGTACTTTTGTTCTTGATTAAATTGCTCTACAAAATGATTCGCTAAGGTTTCAAATTCATTTTGCCTTTTCAACAAACTGAGACAAAATGCCTGATGATTTTTAGACCTTTCGTGTAGTTTAACACTTTCGTGGCCATTTTTCCAATCCTTAAATTCATTTGTGGCAAAAAGTCCAATACCATCAAAAAGGCGACAAGGAGCACAGTATAGAGCACCAGTACTATTATTTGAATAGAAAAGCCAATCTCGTTCAATTTGTTCTTTGTTCAACAAAGTTGTTTTAAAATAACTATCACTACAATATCGAAATTGGCTGCCATCGACAATTTTAGAATTCGAAATTGAATTTTTTCAATACGGCCAAAGAATCAAAACGTGACTCGAGTCTCCGGGTATGATAGCTATGGATTTCCCCTTTCACCGAAACTTTGAATAATAAAAAAATATGCATTTTTACCCATGTTATTGGACAATTTGTCCGCCAGCTCATGTGTAGATGCATGGAGCGTGCTCTCCGGCATGCAGCGCAGGAGCTCAAAATCCAGGGTGCGCTTGGGCCCGTTTATCTCGGAAACGGGCAAAGTTTAGAGAAAAATCATAAGGACCATTTTTGTAGATAATGAATTGATCTTCAATTTTTTCTAAACAAAAATTCTCTAAATGCTATATTTTAGCAGATATTGACGGAAAACAGATTTTTGGAACCTTTGGGGCCATTTTTCTGCCCCGTACAAGAAAATTTTTACAGAACTTTTTCTTATTTTAGTACCTGTCAATCCCGACAAATTAATATAAAAATCTGACGTGGCCATCACACAACCTTCCGCCATATCTAGACTTTAAACAGAAATGTATACGTGCAATCCGGTGCCCATTTAAAATATACAAATAAAAATCTCAAATATTCAATCACAGAAATTTGCATCACCTGAATAAAAAGATTCATTCACAGGAAAACTCTGCTGTGTTGAAGCCATCCTCCGTTCAATTACTACATTTAATATCTTACTTAGGACTTATATAGCGCTAGTATGCCAACTTGTCACCCGTCTCACCTGTCAATATTTTTTACGCAGAAACAAAAATCAACCGATCATGGATTACAAGATATCAACGTTTTATTTGATAAATTTATTTTTTAAATTTTACTGCAGTTCTTTAATGCTACCAGATAAAGACTATTTTTTTATAACGTAAGTTGCAAATAACTTTTCCTCTTATTCTCATTACAAATAAATACTATATTTTTCTAAATTTATATACAATTTTGACAATTAACCTTTTCAATCTTCAAAAAATATCACTTCCGATGAAGATATTTGTACCAAAATCTAGGGAGCTCTTCTAATTTATATACAAATGTTAAATACCAAATATCAAAATTTTCGGGTAATTCGTATTTGAGTTATGCGACTAACAACCCTTGACCACACACACACACACACACACACACACACACACACACACACACACACACACACACACACACACACACACACACACATACACACAGACATCATCGTGAAACTATCAAAAATGAGTTGTAAGGACCCTAATTCGTGCTCATCCACTAAAAATTCACCACCCGATTTTTTGCATGATTCCAATACCTTCCTTTACAGGTAAGCGGAAGGTAAAAATTACATTGGTAAGCGATTTTGTCAAGGTTTTTTGAAGATGATCGAAACGCGTCGTGATCAACCTAGGGTCGAGTCTTGTATCGCAGTTAGTGTTGTGTTTGGTTTTTTGCATTGGATCATACATTTTATCGATCTTTGTATCAAACCTCACACCATACACTGATCTGGATACAAAACTCATTGACGAGTTCATAAACGGAAGGATTTTGTTTTATATTATTGTGACAATGAACTTCGGTAATTCAGATATCATTAATTTTAAATTTAATTATTTAATTTATTTACTTAATTCTTTAGCAAGATCCCTATACGCTAAGCTTAAAATTTCAATTTCGACTTCGGCCTTTGTTCTAGCGGGCAATTGGTCTAAAATATGTGATAAGTTAACACACATTGGATTTATCTGCTGTTGGGGTGTCGGTAGGGGTTGCCTCGGCGCCGGGATGTTTTTCAATGCTTCAATAAGCGTTGCTTGGAATGCAGTATCTGAAAACAACGTATTTTATACGATTAAAATAATAAGTGAAGAATAATTATTATTTTTTGCATAAATAGAAACAAATATTCGATATATTATTTTAATTATCTCATCTAACAGTTTTCTGAAGTTCTAGCGGTAAAAGATAAAAAATAAAAAATCTAACCCAAACCGTTGGCATAGTATAATCTTATACTAGTCCGTGAGCCAGACAAAAATTCCATAATTTTTAGGAGGGCAAAGTTTTACTTTAACCATAGTTTAATATGCATGTCTAGAGTATAAAACCGTTAGGTGGCACTTTCTATGTGGTAGCTTTTAAAAATTAAACATGGCGCCTGTAACCGAATAGTAAATCGGCGATATCTCCAGTACTACTCGAGATATTTTAATGAACCAAACACCATTTTACAGCTTAATTAACGTTTAATATAATTTGTTGTATAAAACTTTGCGGTATTTAGCATAGTTTCCCGTAAAAATGTAAAAAATCAAAATTTAAACTTGTATCTCTAAAAATATAAATCATATAGCTAGAGAGTCGCGGGTTTAAAAACCCGACGAGAAGCAAACCGTCTTCCGTTTGGTGAGATGAAAGTCTATCTCTTGAAAACCCCCAAATTCCAAATATTTTTGAAATCGGAAGGGGCCCACTCGAGAACGAAGGGAAAATGCATATCGACTTTTTTGCAGATTTAAATACGTCTTCCGTTATGATAACTTTGTTTAAAAAGTGACTAGTAATCATTTGAAAAAGCGGAAGACGAATTGGGCAGGGCGCACTAGTCGAAACCAATGTTTGCAAATTTTGACCTCCAAAATCGCTCATCTGGAAAATTCGACGTCTTCAATATGCTTACTTTTGTGTTCATTTACTTTGTTATGGTCTTTACATCGGGAAAATCCGGGTGGAAGACTTTTTTAGTAGGGCCCGGCTTCAGGGTTGACCAAATAAACAAATTGAAAAACTCGCGCGTGCGGCTAAGTTAAAAAATCGAAAACTGAATTTGAATTCAATCCTATGCTTCCAGATTTTGCATGTAGCTTCTTCAGGGCCCAGAAAACCTAATTCCCAAAGGGAAGACTATTTGACCAACATATCACCCCTTCCCACTTCTTTGAATTTCAAACATTTTCAAAATTTTCAAACATTGGTTTCGACTAGAATTCATGCCAAATAGAAATGGGAATGTCAATCATTCCTCGCGCATCTTCTGTCTCACACCAGCAGCGTACAAAGAAATACCATTGGCTATTCCAAAAGATGAACAAAAAAACGTCATTTATAGAGTGGAATGTGGTTCATGCAATAAATATTACATCGGTGAAACAAAACAACCACTTAAGAAACGAATGTACCAACACGAGTACCATTCATAGTGCTTTAACGAACCACTCTTACGAAACTGGGCATAAATTTAAATTTAAAGATGTTGAAATTTTAGATTCTGGACAATATTACAATAAAAGACTTCTAAAAGAAGCTTTCCACATAAATGTGAACAAGAAACAGAATATAAATTTTCAAACTGATCACAAAAACAACTTAAGATTTATAAATAACTTTATCGATAGATTTCACTTATATGCTTTTCAGATTTATTTTATATTTTTTACCGCTCTTTTTCAAAATGTTCACAAACTGTCAGTCCTTCAAAATTTATTTAGTTGACATGTTGTCAACACTGATTGCGTGGCCTGTCAAATAGTTGCTGGTTGATTTTTCCTCAGAATTGCTCCGACTCCCGAGTCGTTAACATCAGTTACGATGTTAAACATTTCAAAGTCATGCAGTTTGACTATGACAATAGTTTTTGTCGCCTCGACTAAACTTATTTCGATGCTCAGTTAGTCGATTTACGTTCTCAAGCTATATTTTGTATTGGTAAGTGTTCTGATTTTAGAAATTTCATCGTTGGTTGAGCCAACATTTTATTATTATAATATGTAATTTTTAGCTGATGATGGATGATGTACTCATCCGAAACGTCCTAATGTAAAATAAAATGATGTACTCCTGAGAGATTATTTTATTTCATAAACCAAGGATTCCTAAGGCCTAATATACCTTCACTTAGAAATATTCTGGATCCTCTTAACCTCATTTCTTATTATTATTTTGAAGATGCCTAACTTGGACCATTTCGAAAAAAATCGAAGAATTCCGATTATATACGAATAGTTTGGAAATAAAGTTTGAAAATCGAACAAATCTCGGATGTAAATCAAACGAGAAATCTAGCATGAATCTAGACGAAAAAAGTATAATGTAAAACAGACTTTAGAGGGGGCTTTACGTCATGGTTAAAAATTACGTGATAAGGTACATTAAAATTTTTCGTGTCATTAGACGCGGATTTTTGTCTAGTATTAGTATGCTAATGTCTTTTAAGACACTAAAGCCGGGGGCTTTTGACCTTTGAGACACGAAACAAAATTACAAAAAGGGCCAAAAATTACGAATAGGTACGCTTTTAAGACATAAAAAATTGGGGTTTAATGCGTTTAAGACAACCAAAAGTCAAAATGGTGCCCAAAAACTACATGACGAGGTACAAATAAATTTTTTTTTTATTTGACACGCGTTTTTACCTAGTTTGCTAATATGAAACCGGGGGCTTTTGACATTTAAGACACGAAAACAAGTGTGAAAAAAGGGCCAAAAATTAAGTGATAAGGTACATTCAATTTACTTGTGGTTTTTTATGCACAATAATCCACAGATCACGAATATGCTTTTTAAGACATAAAAATGAAGGCTTAATGCACTAAAGACAACCAAAAGTCAAAACGATGCCCAAAACTAATTATAATAATAATAATAATAATAATTTTTATTTGGCAAAGTTCAGCAAATTGCTGGTCTTACACTTAACCATTTTACACATCAAATATACAGATTTATCTCAAAATACAATAAATTCATACATATTTAAATAAATACATACAACACACATTATACTTGTAAAATATCAATTGTAACACTAGTAATGTAATAATTATTAGTTATTAAATATCAAGAGTCAGAGACGATTTATAAACAGGCCTAAAATTAAAAAATAATAAAATTTAACATGACTGAAGTAGAAGATAATTTTTCAATTTCTTAGGAAACTTTAAGACAGTCTCAGTTTTAAGATAGATTGGCAAATCATTATATACAGCAGGACATTGAAAACTAAAGCAGTGTTGGAACAGAGTTGTCTTATGTTTAGGAATATGTAGCAGATATTTATCTCTCAGATTATGTGCATGCAGGTTTGACCTGAATGAGATCTTATTAAGAAGGTAGGAGGGAGTTTTGTATTGAATAGTACGATGAATTAAGCACGCAGAATGTAAAAACCTTCGATTTTTCATGTTCAACCACCCCAATGCACTCAAATGACCCGAGATATGCTCATATTTACCCACATTCAGTACAAATCTTACACATGAGTTTTGCACTTTCTGTATTCTAGCACAATCTCGAACAGTAAGGAATGGTCCATAAACAGAATCGCAGTAGCTGAATACAGAAAGTACAAGACTCTCTGCCAAAATTATTTTATGTTTTCGAGACAATACAAAGCGATTCATGAACAGTTGCTTTAGAGCTAAATAAGCCTTTTTTAATAAGAGATTTACATGTTCAGTGAATCGAAGCTTAGTATCTAGAATCAGGCCCAAGTTTTTACAACTTTCCGATATTGGCATATAAGTACTGTTTAATTTAATTTGTATTTTATTGGATGCTACAAGAGTATCTCGGGCATTCTTATTTCCAAAAAACATAACATTCGATTTTCGTTCATTTAATATAAGGCAATTATTCCTAGCATATTCAGATATAGAGGCAAGATCTTTGTTTATTTTAACAATTGCATCATCCACATCATGTGATTTAAAAGGAAAATATAATTGAGTATCATCTGCGTAAATATGCACATTACAGAATGTGATATTTTTCCACAAGTCAAATATATAAATTGAAAACAAAAGGGGACCTAAAATAGAACCTTGTGGTACACCCTTCGATAATTGTAATGATGTGGATGTATTGTTGTTGTAGCACACCTTTTGAGAGCGATTCGTTAAATAACTTGAAAGTAATGCTCTACTGTTAGAATCAAATCCTAGATATTTCAGTTTTGCGATCATTAAATCATGATTAATAGTATCGAACGCTTTGCTGAAATCAAGTAATATCAAAAGTACCAAATTATTTTGATCAATATTCGAAACAATGTCAGTAATAACATTATGGAGAGCTGTAGTAGTACTAAAACCTTTTCTAAAGCCTGACTGAATGTCAGGAAGAATACGATGGGCTGCCAAATATGAGTTAATTTGAGCTACCATAGCTTTCTCCAGAATCTTTGAAAGAGTAGGTAAAATGCTAATCGGTCTGAGATCATTTAAAGAAGAAGGATTTTTACATTTCTCTAACGGCTTCACAAGTGCCACCTTCCAAATATCCGGAACAGTGTTATCTAGAAGACAAGAATTTATTATATGAGTAATTTGTGGAATAATGTAAGGAAATATTAACTTAAGCATTTTTAGGTTTATTTTATCAGTTCCTGTTGAATCAGAATGTAATGTGTTAACTATGTTGCTGATTTCCTGTAGTGACACAGTTGAAAAAGTGAATAAGCCTGCATTAATATAGGTGTTGTTATTATAAAAAAGAAGAGTGTCTGAATTTGGGTTTAAAACTGTAGTAGTATTAATAAAATGATTATTAATTTGATTAACATCCGATAAGTTGTCAGGTAGATCTGTAGAACAGTTAGAAATAATGTTGACATCCTTCAATACATTCCAAAATTTTTTTCCAGATGTTCTAATTCTGTACTCAATGTAAGCTTTTTTCTCTTTCCGAATAGCATCCGTTACCATATTTCTCAAGATTTTATACGACTCCCAATGAGATTGCTGTTTAGTACGTTTGAATCTAGATAAAGCGTTGTCACGATGTTTAATCATGATTTTGACTACATCAGTTATCCACGGTTTAGGTTTGCCTTTAACAACAATAGTTTTACATGGCACGTGTTTATCAAAAAGAGACAAAATACTTTGATTGAAGTATTCTACTTTATCATTAATGCTAGGACAACAATATAAATAATGCCAGTTTATATTACAAAGATCATTGTAGAAATTTCTATAGTTCACGTTTTTATAATTTCTCAAATGAACGTAACGTGGTACAGTTACCGTACTATTGACATTAATATTACACGAAATCATGCAATGATCAGATATGTTGTGCATTGGAGTTATTTGAACATTATAGCAAAGTTCTACATCGCTACTTGCTAAAATATCAATAAGACTTTCGGAGTTGTTCGTTATTCTCGTTGGTTTGTCTATATTCTGATATAAACTAAATTCATTTAAGAGCGATAAAAACAGTTTCGTTGAATTCAGAGAACAGTTAAGCAAATTAATATTTATGTCGCCCATGCAATAAATAAGATTTGATTCAAGGTACAAACTAGTTAGTGATGTTTCAAGATTATCAATAAAACCTGCTACATTACCACTTGGAGGGCGGTAAATTACGCCAAATGTAATAATCTGCGTGTTAATTTTCAATGTTAACCATATCTGTTCTAAATCAGGACTGATAGTATTTAAATTATGATGAATACTGGAAACATATTGATTCAGTGATGATTTTATATAAAATGCCACGCCTCCACCTCGACTGTCTCTATCATTTCTAAGAAGTGAAAATCCAGGAATATGAATTAAATTGCTATCATCTGTTTTCTTCAGCCAGGATTCCGAAATACCAAATCGATCAAAGCTGCTGTTTACAAATTCGTCCTTGAACTCTTGAAAGTTAGCGTACAAAGATCGTACATTCAGATGACCAATTTCGAACATCTAAAAACAAAATAAATAATTTAGAAATAAGGTATTAGTGTGTAAATATGTATATATAAAAATATTGAATTTTCTTTTTTAAAAAAACAAACTGTATAGTATACGTATGCACAAATCGGCAACCAGAGATTCACATGTGCAATCGGTAGCCTAGTGCGTGAAATATAATTTTACAATACAAGAATAGTTAATTAAATTAGCCTTTTGGTCGAAATCAGAGATCATTGAACTCTGAGATTATACAGGTGTGTGCTTATCACTAATCAGCTGCAATAACGTTTAAGTCTTCAAAAGTTTTTATTCTATGTACACCTGAATTCGTTTTAACAAAAATAACACCATCAGATGTCCATGTGTTTTGAACACTAAACTTTTTAACTGCTTCATTTAAAATTGTAACTCGCGCTTTAGTAAGATCTTCTTTAATAACTATTTTTGAACCTTTTAAAAGTTTTTTCTTAGAAAACACGTGTGCTCGATCATTGTAGCGAGCAAATTTTACAATAATAGGCTTGTACTTAGCTTTAGGTGCCTTTCCTAGTCGGTGACTTCGATCAATGGCTTCAGGTTGCAGATTCACATTTAGTTTTTCTGAGAATAATTTCAGAACCACTGCATCGGTGGACTCGCCTGTAGACTCCGGTACCCCATAGATGCGAAGGCAATTACGGCGGCTATACTGCTCCAGTTGATCGATGTCTTGCTTCATCTTTATTATAATTGTATCCTTTGCTGCTATTTGCGCATTCAAGCCTTGGACCTCGGCAGTGAGAGCAGAGAGTTTAATCTCTAACAGCTCATCTAAACTAGCGCGCACTGCTTCCACTATTTTATTCGTAAAAGCTTCACTGTCAAGTATTTCAGTAATAGTTTTTTTGATTACTGGAACTATGTCACTAGTATTATTGCTAGTATCACTTTTAGAATTTGAGCGAGTCATACTCATTGACAATAAACAAGAGATAAGTCACCAAAAGAATACAAAATTTTAGGCTGACGACTGCACGTGTTGGTACGTCTAGCTACTTCGACTGTTCATACCAGAATGATGAAGAACAATTATTAATTATTTTTGTGTTATTCGACGCGAGTTTTTACCTATAGTTTGCTAATAAATGTCTTCTATGAAGTGATCCTGAAATTGTGGCTTTTCCTCCTCAACTATGAGTGAGTTTCCTCCACTGCATATGGATGTCAGTGAAAGCTGAACCAAACGAACGATTTAAAAGTGCGTTTAAAATTCGCTTCCCTTTTGGTAAACACGAATACAACACAAGGATTTAATATCAGAGCCCTTTGTGAGCTGCGCGTTTTCTTATATGAGTTGCGTAGCCAAGATTTTCATAATTTTAGGGAATTACTATTACATTACAAACGACAATAAATAATAAATTAATTCCATGAGCAGATTTTGTTCTTCCATGAAACATTTGTAAAATTGGCAAAAATATGGTTCCTTTAAAGCCTCATTCACAAAAGCATTTAGTATGCAGGTTTACATTAATATTTAAGTTTAAGAAATATAAATACAGCATTCACATAATGAACTTAAAATAGCTTTAGTAAGTGGCAAACAAATACCTACTTAAAGTTTGGAGGATTTAAACTTTTGTGCTAGAAAGTGAAAAATGCGGATGCTCGAGTATAGTTACATGAATTTAAATATTCTTAACCGTAAACATAAATGTAAACCTTAATACTAAATACTTATGTGAAAGAGGCTTAAGAGTCTGCTATCAGAATTGAATGTTACATGCCTATTTATTAAAAACTCTTTTGCTTCAAATGAAATTGTTTTGTTTTCTTAAGCGTAAGACCGTATTTATTCACATCGTACCAACGACATTTTAAAGTTTGATTTAAGAAAATAAATTTAAATGGTGCATAATTATAAATTGTTTAGTCTGATATTAGAGTTTGAATAAAAATGGAAATGTTTCATTTAATCGAAAAATTCAAAATTTGTCACTTAATTGAACAAAATAACAAACAGATTAGATAACCAGACATTTAATTAAACTACTATGTATTAGTTGCTGAATAGGAATTTCGAATTCAGTTGGTCTAGGTGTTTTGAAACAGACAGTTGTGGATTGTTATTAATAATTGACGTTTGGTTCTTCAAAATGCCACCAATTAGACGTACCAACTTAGGTCGCAGAACTCGCAATGCTGCAAGTCAAACTGACGAGCAACGCGAAGTGCGAATTGAATCAACATCAACAACGTCGAAATGTTGCGTTTAATCCGCATCGAGCTGCATTCAATTATAACGTGGCAATCGATTACAGTTCACAGCAAATCGTTGCTATTGGACCAATGAACGTTGTGTGTCCACATTGCAAGGCATTAAAGTTTAAAAATGAAGCACCTGGTACCAGAGCCACTACATTCATTGGTTTCCGGAAATGGGTCAGATTCTGATTCTATACATTTTTTTACTCATATCCAGCAATACAATAATTGCTTTCAAATGACGTCATTTGGCGCAACAAAAGTTATTCGAGATAATTTTAGAAGGTAAGTAATGGAAACAATAAACTTTTACCACCATGTTGATGTGGTGCAAAATACGTTGACAGCTTTCAATTTACATGGTGTAAAGTACGTTGGTAGCTCTGAATTGCCAAAAGCAACCAGAAGTGAATGTGTTTACAGAAGTTGAATGGCAGGTCAACGTATTTTGCGAGCCACATGGTGGTACAAATACTTCGCTATAAAATTACCTACATTACATCTACTTACCATTGAAGATCCAGGGTCAAATATATCATCGAACAAATGCGTTTTTGAAATAGTTTTTTATTTATTTATTTGATGTTTATAACGATTTCAAATTGCATTGTTGTTTATGTTAGGTTAGCTTGAGTAATGAGCAATTGCCGAATTCGGCCATTGGGCGAAATAAACGGCCACAACGCGATCTGGCAAACGTAAAACAGGCACAACACGTTGTGACCGTTTTATAACAGCCACAACGCGTTGTGGCCGTTTAACAAAACCCTTCTTTAGTCCAACAGAACTCCGTTTTTTTGACATAAACTGATCAATGCTAACAAAACCCTTCTTGAGTCCAACAGAACTCCGTTTTCCGTTTTTTTGACATAAACTAATCTATGCTAACAAAACCCTTCTTGAGTCCAACAGAACTCCGTTTTTTAACATAAACTAATAGTTATTAAAATACACAACGCGTTGTGGCTGTTTTGCGTTTGCCAGATCGCGTTGTGGCCGATTATTTCGCCCAATGGCCGAATTCGGCAATTGAGCCTAGCATTTATAACAATGCCAATTTAATATTAATTATCTAATTCAAAGTTTACTGCTCCGATTGAGTTCAAATTTGGTATGGTAATAGCTTAAGATCTAACTTATAACATGAGCAGACTAAAATATCAGTCTGCCATCTTGAAACAAAATGGTGGCTAGCTAACTCAAAATATACTGCACCGATTGGGTTCAAATTTGTAATGGTTATAACTTATGATCAAACTTATAACATGAGCATACTAAAATATCAGTTCGCCATCTTTAAACAAAATGCCGGTAAGCGATTGGGTTCAAATTTGGTATGGTATCATGGGTGTAGTTAGAATTGTCACCATGTATGGTATGGTAATAACTTAGAATTTTTATAACGAGATTCCTTTAAATTCGAGTATGAGGCGTAGCAACGCGCGCCGGGTCCGCTAGTGTACAAATAATTATAAAGTAAATTAGCAGAAATTGTAAATTAAAAGATACTTAGGTACAGACAATCGTTGTGTAATAGACACGTTAATAATTTTCAATTTATACTTAAATATTAAACAAAACACTTATTTTGCAACAGAATAACACGTTTTAACATAAACAAAATATAAATGAAGCCTCTGTTGGTAAACAAACACACGCGAATGTAACATCATAGAGCATGCGCAAAGCTCAACGCGTTGTGTTCTACCAATCACGGAGCGAGGAATTTACACAGAAATGTAAACTTAAATTTCAAAAATGGAATGTTATTGATTTATTAAATTTATTTTAAATATATTGATTGAAAAGAAAAAAAATACATTATACTATGGTTTTTATTTGTTATTAATGTATAATATTGTATAAATAATTATAAAATAAATTAGAAAAAAAATTTACTTAGATGTAAAAAATACTATAATACCTACCAGAATAATAATTTAATAATCACACAAATCAATTACAATTCACTCGTTATATTATAACACATAAATTTAAATACCAATGTTAACGTCTTTTTAACAGCATAAACCTATAACAGCACACAGTCACAATTTTTCTAAAAGGCTTAAAAGTACCTACTTAGTTCTACTTTTGCATTCAAATTTCGCACTTATTTATGTACGCCTGATTTTTCATTTCATCCAATCACATATAGGACAAATTACAGTTTTAATGTAAAGTTTTTGTAAATTTACATAAAATGTGCAAAACATGAAAATTAAAGAAATATTTTTAAAATGGTGTGTAATTTTACATAAAAGACTTTAAATATTCATTAATAAATTATGTTCAATTATATATACATGTATTTAATCCTTACTAGCATGCATATGTATAAACACATGATCGGGTCTATTCTGTAAAGAAAGCGTTAAAAATATTTGCGTTAAAATTAAGAGTTAAAAGTAATAATTAACGCAGGTGTTTACAACGAGCACCAAAATTGTTATTCTGCAGCAGCCCTGTTAACGCCAGCGTTAAAATATCAAAAGTTAAAGCTAGCGTTAAAAAATAAGTGTGAATTTAGTTATACGTGTTACGACATTCTCAAAAACATTCGGCAAGTGTACGATTTTGTTAAATATTCGTCAATATTTTGCATTAAATAATATAGGTTATTATAATAAAAACAGCACAAAAATCTATTAAAATATAAAGATATATATATATAATTGTACATGTTAAGATAAATGCTCGCGACTACAGGACTCTGCTATAATTTTAACGATGAATAATAGGTTAATAGTGAAAAATATGAGAAATGAGTTAGGACGGTATTTGCGCATGGATGAACTTTATAAAATATTATGTAGATTTGCTTCCAAAGATCACGTTTGCGCACAACTTCGAAGTGTCATTTCGCGTAGAGTTCTATCTCTCTTTCGTTGTCACGTTGTTCGTGCGTTGATGTTCGCAGGTAAGAATAGAAGAAAAACAAGAAGTTTGCTACTCGTGTGCCGTGTCTTCATATTATTATATTATTTATATCTATTACAATAATTATGACAGAGAAAGGTAAATAACATAGTAGTTTATTATGAACATAAATTAATTAAAACAAGAATATTTTCACCGAACATCCACAAAAGGGCTCTTCGAACCACAAAAAAACAAATTGAAATTATGGTTAACTTTTTACAAGAAAATAAATTATTATTAGCAGGAAAAGTAGAACCTAAAAATTTAACAGAACGAGATAAACAATGAAATAATTTGGTTCAATTGTTAAACTCATGTCCACAAGGCCCTCGAAAAAGTTTAAAGGATTGGAAACAAGTAATATTTTTTCTGTATATTTTATAATAATTGTATCATCATTATTATTAAAATCCTTAATAGGTACTAAAAGAATTAAAAATCAACACAAGGAAGAAAGCTCGCGAGATATATGTTGACAAAAAAGCTACTGGAGGGGGGCCTCCAGGAAAAGATTAACAGATGTTGAAGAACGGCTTATGGCTCAGTAGTTGGAAATTTAATTATAATTGGCAACAATATTGCATTTATTGCTCTACTAACTTCAGATAAACTTCGACTTACTGAAGACTGGCTCATATATTAAGTAATTGAAACCAGAAGCACGTTGATAACTCCCATATCCATAAAAATGTAATGTGGCCAAAATCATGCAATATCATATTTTTTAGAACCAATTTAGAATACTGTCATGTAACATTTTCAATATCTATATACCTTTTGTTCTGGTGGTATACCGTCTGACCTCAAAGGTTGTTTCATATATGGCACCAACTGATTAAATAAATATCTTACTGCATCTTTTGATAACCTGAACTGTTTTAAAAACATCCCATCAGGTAAATTGAAAGGGCTACTCTCATCTCTTAAATTTCTGAAAATAATCCTATTTTCATGTCTAAAATATAAATAGAATATTTTTATAAATAAATTATACAGATTCAATAAATAATTATAATACATACCTTTGAATTGCTTCTACTATTTCATTCCAAAGAATCACATTTATTAAATTTGCGATTTTGATAGACTTAACGCAATAGTTATTTACTTAACACTATGTACTACTCTAGGCGTTTGTTTATAACGATTAACGACAAAATTTAACGCACTGCTTTAATTATTTTAACGCATATTTAGTAACAGAATACAAATATGGTATTTAACACCGACGTTAAATTTTAAACTATTATTCTGAATTTAACACTAGCGCTAAAATTTGTAGAATAGACCCGTATATGTGTAAAGTTAGAACGGATATGTAAAATTTCTTTATTAAAATCTAAATTTCCGTATAGTTATGTAGAATTTTTCCATAATTTGTGTATAAATATATAAAATGTATAATTACATAGTTAATTGGTGTACTTCTTACACAGTGAATTAGTGTAATTTTACATAAATTACCTATCCAACGAACGCTGATAATGTTGAGTCGGCCATTTTCCGCCCACCACCTCCCTACAAGCCCCACATCAAATCTTTTCATTTGACTGGCGTACCCTGTATAATAAAATCTTCATCTTTGTAATTTCATTTTTATAATTCTTAAATTTTGTATAAGGGAATTAAATAGTATAGTAAGTACTCATGCAGTCAAAACGTAATTAAAATATTTAAATTAGTGTTAATAAACTGCGAGAAATTACTCTCGTAAAAAGTTTAAACTTATTCAAATTTATAGAACTTTTCAGGAAAACTAGCAAAGGAGAAACTATTCTTCACACTTAATAATTTATTATAATGGCTATTAAAACTAGCGGAATTTAATGAAGGCCAACTAAAATTTAAAGATGATGACTTTAAGATGAAAATTGATAAAATTACTTCATCAAAATTTCCACTTTTACTCCGAGTAGTACATTACAGACTTTTACTCAGGTTAAAATTCAAACAGATAGGTATATATTTAAAAATCTCGCATGTGATTTATTGTCCACTAACAACCATGAGTAAACCGCACACACTGTATAATATTGTCTATACCGATGAGGCCATTACACCCAGTTGAATAAAAGGAATAACAGATATGTAACATACCCTGTGATTGTAAGTATTATCCACTGTAAGTGTGTTTGTAGCTGGTAACCGCACACACGGTTCAATGTCTACACTGATGACTTACAGTATATGAGGCTACTACATCCAAGTTAGATAAAAGGCATAGTTGATACGTGAACTGCCCCCTAAACACAATAATTAGTGAACTGACGACTGATAACCGCATACAACACTGATGACTCAGAATATTTACCCCGCCCAAGTTGAGTATTGAAAAAAGACGTGATGTATACTTTTTTTTTTTAAATCTGATGTGGCTAGCACATGACCTCTCAACTAATTCTGCTTATTCTACTAATCTAATAAATAATTAAACTTACATTTTAATAGTTTCATGTTCATGTAATATATAAACGGAAATATAAACCAAGATGCAAGCAAAACTGTACTGTCACTGTCATAATCATTCAAAGTTTATATAGAAACAAATTTCATATGCTCATAGACGACAAGATACTGGAATTTCAAAAAAGTAGAATATTAGTTGCACTTTATTTTATTGTTAAATAGTAGCAGATTCAACAAATTGTATTTAAAATTAACTGTACCTACCCATAGATTCTTTTATTTTTAATTGCAAAAATTGTCATAAATAAATAATGTACCAATATATTTAAGGAAAACTATATCAAAGCTTCCAACAGTACTACTTCCTGTTTGCGGATTTCTACAAAAAACTTATCCGGTGTTAAGATTCTTATTAAAACCTTAAATATGAAATTTGGTTATAAACGGTTTTATACTTTTTAAGTTATCGTGGACGAAAAATCGTCACATAATTCATACGTCCACATGTTCATACGTAACACACACAGACATCTTGAAAAAATTCGTATTGTAGAGAGCTCCGTGAAGTTGGCACCAAAAGTATGGGCCCAAATTCTGAAATTGTGCAAATATTTTGCGCCCAATTTGCGCCCTAAAATTTTTAATCTTATCTAAATTATTATAAGAGTTATAAACAATTGAATGCTCATGGTGCCAACTTCACGCTAGCACCAAAAGTTGTCAGAATTGAAAAAAAATTTAATGCAAATATTTTGCGCCCAATTTGCGCCTATTTAGTATTTCTATAACTTTATTAATAAAGAAGTTATTAACAATTATATTTCAATAACCCAGCACCAAAAGTGTGAAAAAGTTAATATTTTTTTAAATAAATATTTTGCGCCCAACATGGTTAAATTTGCGCCTATATTTTTATTTTAAAATATCAATAAATAAAGAAGTTATTGAACAATGATTGAAGAATATTGCAAACGACATTTACAAAATACGACTTACAGCAGGTCCGTGAAGTTGGCACCAAAAGTATGAGCGCAATTTCTGAAATTTGCGCATATTTGCACTCTAAAATTTTTAATCCTATCTTTATTATTATAGGAGTTATAAACAATTGAATGCTCGTGGTGTCATTTTCATGCTAACACCAAAAGATCTCAGAATTATAAATATACACAAATGTTGACTTAAGTGTACCTACCCTGGAAATTTAAACATCAATAAATTTATAAATTTGCAACATTGTACCCATAGTTCATCATAAAGTAAAAGATAATTATTGTAAACCTTGTGAATTTGACGGAAAATCTACAGCTAATTTAAAGAAAACATCTAATTTAGGTGACCATTTGTTTTTCGAAACTAAAGGATGTAGTGATATTCACTTGGATAATAATTTATAAATTTATTGATGTTTAAATTTCCAGTGTATACTTACGTCAACATTTGTGTATATTTATAATTCTGAGATATTTTAGTGCTAGCGCGAAGTTGGCATCACGAGCATTGAATTGTTTATAACTCCTATAATAATAAAGATAGGATTAAAATTTTTAGGGTGCAAATATGCGCAAATTGGGCGCAAAATATTTGCAAAATTTCAGAATTTGCGCTCATACTTTTGGTACCAACTTCACGGACCTGCTGTAGGTCGTATTTCTAAATGTCGTTTGCAATATTCTGCAATCATTGTTAAATAACTTCTTTATTTATTGATATTTGAAAACAAAAATATGGGCGCAAATTTAACCATGTTGGGAGCAAAATATTTATTAAAAAAAATATTACATTTTTCACACTTTTGGTGCTGGGTTTTTGACATGTAATTGTAAATAACTTCTTTATTAATAAAGTTTTAGAGTACTAAATAGGGCGCAAATTGGGCGCAAAATATTTGCATTAAAATTTTTTCAATTCTGACAACTTTTGGTGCTAGCGTGAGGTTGACACCATGAGCATTCAATTGTTTATAACTCTTATAATAATAAAGATAAGATTAAAATTTTTAGGGCGCAAAATATTTGCAAAATTTCAGAATTTGCGCCCATACTTTTGGTGCCAACTTCACGGACCTATTGTAGAGACCCTGAAACCTGCTTATCCACCAAAAACTTATAACTCGAAAAATTTTACCCATTACAATACCTCTGCTCTTATAGAATATGAGGCGAAAGGTAAAAACATAAATTATTTAATAATTTTTTTTACATAGATATTATATAAAATGGATATGGTGCGTACTGTTCGTGCAACCAGAGTTGGCCGAATTCAATAAAGATAAGGTATTAAAAATAATTTATTCGTAGCAAAACCTGCAATATGTATAAAGATTATTACACTTTAGAACCATAAAATATTATAAATGTATGTATCCACTAACAACCATAAGTGAGTTGACGGCTGGTAACCGCACACACAATATAATATACAGGGTATACTATTGTTACAACTATTGAGTCGAAGACTGTAAAAATATTTTCAGACATCACTATACCTACACAAAAATGTTCATCTCTATCATCATATCTACGAAAGCTAAAAATTTGAATATAGAAAAACAATACAACATAAAAATGTGCTGTCCGTGCAGCCAGAGTTGGTCTGCAGAAAGGGAGAGAAAGAATGTGCCTATGTTCTACACAGAGCTGAGTCAAAGTTCGCCAACTTATTACTAGCCTGAACGCAACTAAGCCAAGAGAAAAACCGAGCTGGATGACTTCTTTGCTTGCTGATATAAAATTGTTTACCAATTTAAAATTCTTGAGCTCGGCCATCTCTAATTTCGCGTAATATAAACCAAGATGCAAGCAAAACTGTACTGTCACTGTCATAATCATTCAAAGTTTATGTAGAAACAAATTTCATATGCTCATAGACGACAAGATACTGGAATTTCAAAAAAGTAGAATATTAGTTGCACTTTATTTTATTGTTAAATAGTACCAGATTCAGCAAATTGTATTTAAAATTAACTGTACCCATAGATTCTTTTATTTTTAATTGCAAAAATTGACATAAATAAATATTTAAGGAAAACTATATCAAAGCTTCCAACAGTACTACTTCCTGTTTGCGGATTTCTACCAAAATCTTATCCGGTGTTAAGATCCTAATTAAAACCTTAATTATGAAATTTGGTTATAAACGGTTTGATACTTGTTAAGTTATCGTAGACGAAAAATAGTCACATAATTCATACGTCCATACATACACACAGGCATCATCGTGAAAATAGTAAATTCGTGTTCTAGAGACTCTGAAACGTGCTTATCCACCAAAAACTTATCCTTGAAAATTTTTGACCCAATACAATACCTCTGTTCAGTGGCGCACCCAGGATTGCATGTTGGGGGGGGCAAAGATTTTTTTTTATGAAACCTGTAGTACGACACAAGAAAGAAATGCGCCGCATTTTTTTTAGAGTTCAAGGTCAAACACCTTTAAATTGAAACTTTCATTTTTTTAAAGATAAACAGTTGCACGTTTTACTCTCTTTCTTGTGCACACACATTGTTTTTTCGGCAGCTCTTTTGATATAATTTCATAAGAACGACTCTGAGCAGAGTCATGTCAGTTATATAGACAAATACATATATTTTAATTTTAGTTCATATTTAATGTATCAGTTCTTTCTTTCATCTTTTTAGTTTCACTCCCAAGTGCACCGTTGTTTGAGTTCAAAATTTCACCACAAGGTTCGCATTCTTATTAAAATATCCCAATAATCGTACACATGCGTTATACGGAGTATATATTATTGTATAATTTGAACTATTTGAATTTAAGATAATCATAAAAACAGATAAAAGGCGATTATTTTTAGTCTTCAGTGAACTTTAATGAAAAAATTTGAAAAAAGTCCAGTCGTCTGGGGGGGGGCTCAAGCCCCACGAGCCCCCCCCCTTGAGTGCGCCCCTGCCTCTGTTATAGAATATGAGGCGAGAGGTAAAGATAATTTTTAATAGAACATAAAGTTATATTATTGTGTACCATTTTGAAATGAACGAGCACATAATGTAGGCTATAATTCAAGTGGTTGGAAGTTTATGCACGAGCTGAAGGCGAGTGTATAATCATCCGAGTTAATTTATTATGTGCGAGTCAAATACGACGATTTCTTTACGACTTTTAAAATAAAACATTTCTTTACAAATTTGTATTCATTAAAATATTAATTTAACCTCACATTTTGATGGGATGACTGTGACCAGTAGTGTTTAATATGGGCTTATAATACAATAGTGTTGAATTATGAATTCATAATACAATAGTGTGTCTTATAAAAGATGCTGACAAAGTATCAATTAAACATAAAGTTTCCAATTTTTTTTTTCAATCTATGAAATTTATGAGACTGTAAAATAAAAAATTTCATGAAATTTTGAAATTTATGAAACTTTTATCATCAGTGTACATTACATACACTTAATGTAAAGTTATTATATTCCTCTTAAGTTGAACAAAGAAAATTAATGAACAGTTTCTAAGTCTTCCCCAGTCCGGCTCTGTGCAGATTAGCCACTGATACAATTGAAGAATTATGTATGACTGCGTTCTATATTAATATAAAGTTATCCGAATAAGAACGGATCGGTAAACCTTATGCAAAAATGCATTCTGAAAAATGCAGTTTTCCAGGCAGCAGCTTGCAATTGCACCAGTGCGGGTCCCCGGGGATTTTCGAGGTCGCAGAACCCGAATCTGACATTAAATTCAGCCCACTGGAGTTTTCCTGAATTTATCATGCGAACTGAAAGAAAATCAGTACCTATAGGGACAAACGTTCAGCCTTAACCATAGGCAAACATAATGTATAAAGTAATGTTGGGTTGTTTACACGCCACGTTCGGGATATTAATTCTCAAAATGACCAGTAGAATGCGCGAGCAAAACGCGTATTTCTAAAACATTTAGTAAAAACGTATAGTTCTTGAAACATCTTTTTGCTTATAATAATAATAGAAAATAGGAAAATGTTAAATGAAATTTTATATAAGAATAAACATTTGTAATCCATTTCACGCTGTTAGCAACACTACCCGGTTTGACAGCTACAGTTGGCAACAGTGACAGTGAGTTTACATGTGATTTGAAGAATTTACTCAGCAATTCTTGATATTTATGAAGGTAAGTGAAGTGAAATGTATTTCATAACATACTTTAATAATATTACAATAAATAATACGCATATTGTCTCGGTAAAGTCATTTTATTAATTTGGAAGTACAAGACAAGTTTCCTGTCATGCGCAGATGTACTGCGTTCAGATTCAGAGTAGCCCATAGCAACACGTGTCACATTTCAGCCAATCATGGCTTTCTTGTCGAAAGTTAACAGAATACAGAGTAAACGGTCTCCCGTTGACGTTGTGTGAGTGGCGTGCTATGGAGATAGGCCATTTTAGAAAACGCTCTGACGAATCTGTTATTATCTACGATATTTCAAGTAATCCACAGGTAAATTGATATGAAATTGATAATAATAAGCCTAACAAATAATATATGCATATTATTTAGTAGGTATTTGTAGTTTGTTGTGGATTTTAAAGATTTTCATGTTGCATCATTAATATTAACATGGTGACATGAAATACTTCTATTGTTTGAAATTGGATTGGGGTTAAAACAATTCAATAGCTTTTGATTATTAATGTTCTCATAAATTAATATTGTTTTTTTTGTTACAGATTATCAAGGATTACTACGAACATTTCTGGGACAACAATGTATGCTCAAACATACTTGTTTTCGGCGCAACAATGAAGAACCTAACAATATAATCAATCAAACGACAACTCAACAAAGAAGCTGGTTGACAACAATCAAATTAGAAGTCAACAATGAAGTCAATCCTGGGCCGAAGCTCCAGGACCGTTCTAGAGGGGAAGGAAAATCCAGAACCGTATCAAGGATCCGAAGATCCACGAAAGAAAGAAGAATTCTTTACCAAACATTCCGGTTCCAATTATTCTCGAAATACAATGATCCGTCAGTCATCCTAGTATAATTTATTCCCTTTTTAATTTATTCCTGCCTCAGTTGTCCTCATCGTCCTAATGTTCCGTTGGTCGATGTCTTTTTATGGCCACAAGTCTTCCAATCTTCATGTTGGTTATAATTCAAAAGTTTCGAAGTTTATCAAATGGTGTACGAAGTCTCAAGTTATTGTTGGGTTAAAATGCTATGGTTTTCATATTTTTTATTGGTTTTATCGCTTTTTAAATGTTATTGGTTGTTTTTTTAAAACGGCTAATGGTTTTTAATGTTTACGTCAAATGTTGAGAAGATTATCGTTTTAATTTTTATATCGAAATACTTATTTATATATTTGTTTATAAGGTATGGTATTATTTCAACGATTTTTAGTTCTATGTAGGTATGTTTGTAAAATTCAAGGTTTTTAAAACGAAATTGGATTTTTGAAATATTTTGTTTAATTTTCATTTTAAATTTTGTTGGTGATTGATCTACGAAAGTATATAATGTGTTATGTTAAATCAATTGAAGGTTTTTAAAATCTAATCTGGTAGAGTAATTTAAGTACAAGGTTTTATTTATATCAGCAAGGTTATTTTATATTTTGTTAATGTGGTATTTAATTGAACCGAATTTTGGCTTTTTGATAATTTGTTTCGTTCACATTTGGTTTTTGAATATTTTAATTATTTTGGAATCATTTGACATTGATGTAGGATTAATGTGATTCACTTGATAATTATTTAATAGTAATTTGTCGTTATTTATTTGTATTTGACTTGTTTATTTGGGTTATTTGTGTTTATTGATTCTCTTTGTGGTTCGAATTGTCTATGGATTTTAGTCTTAGGACTTTGGTTTTTGGTGTTCGGTATTTGTAGTTTGACTTTTTGTTTTGGTTTCGGGCATAATTTTGGGTTCAATTTAAATGAAAGGTTTTATTGTATATACAGTCCACTCACTCATTTAATTTTTTATTGTTGTGAAAATCCATTTGCTAAAAACTGAGCTATTGAAAACAGTGAGTTTCGGCACGTTAGTCCGCACGGCCATCGTAACCGGCTAAGTTTATTTATTGGTTTAAAATCCATCGATATTATTTAGTTCGGTGCACATGTTTGTTGTATGTGTATCGAACACGAGTGTAAAATTTTCGATTATAACTGATTTGTCAAATGCTTTTTGTTTATATTGTTTCTTTTATTTCTAAATTTCGTTTGCCATTGGCCTTGTTTGACGAGAAATATTCCTTATTGTGTCGCCTTGGAAATAGAAATATTGGAAGATGTCTTCTATAATTTCGAACAATGCGTGATGTTTAATTTGGTGCCATGGCAATTTTTAATTTTGTTTTGTTTTACAACTGACGCATCGTGTTCTCATTGTTACTAGGAATTGAAACTGGATTCGTTCAAATTCTGTTTCTTTGTTTATTGGTTTGAGTTGATATCAATGTTAATTAATTCTATTGACATTTTTGGTATTTGTGTTATATTGAACACAAGTGCAATTATAATTGGTTTGGCAAATGATCCATGTTTAAATGTTAAACTTTTATTTTTTAATTTCAATTGGCATTGATCTTCATTGACGAGAAATATTTCTTGCAGGGTTTTTATTGTGTCACTTTGTTTATATATATATATATATATATATATATATATATATATATATATATATATATATATATATATATATATATATATATATATATATATATATAGTGGCTGAACACTCCCTACGGGAGTAGCGCCGCTTCTCGCGAAGCTTTCTAAATCCTTTCATCGGAGGGGATCAGTCTCCACACTCTTCTTCTCATTTTCTTTCTCTTTTTATATCTTCATTACTACTTTTTTACGTTTTGTTTAGATTTTTTCCAGCGTTGGAAATATTATGAAATATTAGTTAATGTCTTTTATAATTTCGATGTGTTTTGCTTAAGCGGTCTCGAATATAATTTGGGTTTAATTGAAATCAAATATTTTTCTTAAATTGTGTATACAGTCCACTTATTCATTTAATTTTTTTATTGTTGTGAAAATCCATGTGCTAAAAACTGACCTATTGAAAACATTTGGTCCTTCACACCGGATAGGAAAACAATTGGTCGTTGCGAGACGCTTTCGAAATATTTGTTTATTTGATACGGTTAAGAAACAGTTGGCTCACTTAAGCCGGTTATAGACAGTTTGGTTAAATTTAATTTAATTATTTTGATTTTACTTTTGTTTGTTGGAGTCTTTGTTGTTGTGTTTTATAATTATATAAAAATGGATAGTATATTGAAATACCTATTGACGCAGATTCAAAGCTGGTTATTCTAAATTATCAGGATGGAAGATATCTTTTGAAGAAAAATATACTGCTTATAAGTTTGCTTTAGGACAAATTAAAGATCCATCTGCTGAAGTATTAGCGGAAATTGAGCAACAAACAAATATTTATACGGAAATATTTGACTTAATTTTTAATATAAAAGTTATATATGATTATTTATATTCGGTTGATGTAATAAGAAAGTGTGAGAGTGAGAATTCACCCGCTAGCAAAACTGAGTTTTTAATTTATTTATAATTTTAAATTTAAACTGGTCTCGAATAGACCGTGGTTTTCTTTTAATTATTATAAATGTTACTACAACAAATCTAATTATTATTATTATTGATGAAAAGATGAATATTCGACTGGAGAAGTGATGTGGATAAGAAATATTCGGGGATACAGTCAACAAATCTTTATTTCCTACAACGCCGACGTTTCGACACCACTTGTGTCTTCTTCAAGGCTCTACACACATTAAAAACAGTTGTTATACAGTCAAATAATAATAATGAAGCAGTACTTACAGTAGAAAGGTTTAGATATTATTATAACATGTCCATATAATTGATGCACCTAAATATAGTTTAAATTCTGTAGATACAGAATAGTCGTCACAAATATAATAAATAAAACACCTCAGCAAAAATCGCATGTTACTTGTGCAAGCCAAAATCACAGAATAACCGTTAAAACCTATAACTTAAGGGAAAGCATGTATATACATGTTATCCTTGGTGACAAAGTACCGATATAAGTAACTAAATACATTGAAAATATTTATGGTTGTAAAAGAGAACTAAACTAACAATAAACTAGAGCTATGTCGTGAATAATTGAAGTAGATTATAATAAATGTTGCTAAGATCCTGTATGTCGTTACGAGAGTTAACACTGTTTTCTTCCTTATGAATGTGAAGCATTTCTAAAATAAGACGCACGTAGATTATTTTCTTTGTCTATTATGCTGACATTTTCAAAGTCGAACATGTGCTTGTGCTCTTTGCAATGTTGTGTTAGAGCACAGGTGTTGGTGGTGTTTGACGAGGATTTAGTTGCGCTTCTCTGGTGTTCCTTTAATCTCGTTTTGACATAACGCTTTGTCTGTCCAATATAGCATTTTTCGCAGTCTTTACAAGGTATTCTGTATACTACTCCTGATTGCAACGAGGTGTCTATCGGATCTTTTAATTTACTGTACAATTTGTTCACAGTTTTAATTGGTTTCATAGCTACTTTTATATTTAAATTTTGTTCCAATACCCGCTTTATATTGTAACTAACTCCTTCTATGAACGGAATGGACACATACAGTTTGTTTTGTACCGGCGCATTGTCAAGGTTGTTACTGTCATTATCATGTGCGATTGTTTGGTTAAAGTTTATAATTTTGTTTATAGTTCTTTTAGGATAGTCATTTGTTTTTAATAATTCCTTTACCGTGTTCAACGTTTCATTTTGGTGCTCAGGTGATGTTAAGGATAGAGCCCGGTGCTTGAGATTTTTGGCTGTATTAATAAGTTGGTTTTTAGGATGTCTTGATTGGTAGCTGATGTACCTAGTAGATGAAGTTGGTTTCCTGTACCACTTGTAACCTATGGTGTTGTTATCTTTGTGTATCAGCAGGACATCTAGAAAAGGTATAGTTTTATTTTGTTCTGCCTCTATAGTGAACTGAAGATGGTTATTGTAGCTGTTGAATATTTGCAGCATCGTTGGAATATGTTGAAGAGGAACAGCTGTGATCAGATCATCCACGTATTTTTTAATAAATGGAACGGTGAACGGTAATGTCGGCATGACCGTCTCTAGAAGTTGATCCATGACAAGATTGGCAATGGTCGGGCTGAGAGGGCTTCCCATGCTGAAACCTATCTTTTGTCTAAAAATTTTTGAATTAAAAGAGAAGAAGCCTTGTCAGTAACAAAATTCTACGAGTGTTTTGAATTCATTTTTTGGTATGTCCGTTCTGTTAGTGATATGGTTCCAATTTTCGTCTACTGTAGTTAAGTCTAGAGGGATGTTGGTAAATAATGATACCACATCGAGTGATATTAGGACGTATTCAGGATCCAAGGTGATGGTTTTTATGAAATTTATGAATTCAAAAGAGTTTTTGACATGGTATTCTTCTTTTTCTAGGTAGCTTAGTTTGATGGATAGGAATTTTGCTAGCTGGGCCGTAGGTGCATTGACCGCACTTACAATAGGTCTCATCGGATGCCCTTCTTTGTGTAATTTAATCAGACCATAAAGTTGAGGAGTTGTAGCATTATCTGATGTTAATTGTGCTTTCGTTTTAAGATCAATGTAGTTGTTATTGTACAAGTTTTTTATTAAATTGTTATTTTTATTTTGTACTTTTGTTGTTAAATCATTGTTTACCTGATCATATGTGTCTAGGTCATTTAGAAGGTTATTCATTTTTGATACGTAGTCATTTTTATGCAACGCTACCGTTCTGTTCGTTTTATCCGCCTTAATAATTTGAATATCTGGGTTTTCTTTGAGAAATTTCTTAGTTTGATTATATGATTTTATCAAGGACGAAGAGATAGTGCTGCACGCTTGATTATTGTTTTTATGGGCGAAGTTTGTTAGAATGTTAGTTACTTGTAACCTAACCTCAGTTTTTAAATTGTCATTTGTTGTTGATGTGATTGCGTTTTCAATGTCTGCAATTATTTTGAAAATAGGAATTTCGTTTTTTTGTAAAGGTAAGTTGAATTTTGGTCCAAGTGCTAACAGTTCTGATACTTGTGGTGGAAATGTAGCATCCGTGAGATTAAGAAACCAATCTTTTTCATAGACATGTGTGTTGTATTCATTTGTTAGGTTTTCGAATTTTTTGATAAGATTGTTTTTCACTTTATTGTTCCAATAATCGTACTGTCTGTTGATAATTGAAATCAATTTATACCAATGCATGTAACTAATTCTATTTCTTATCGTGTTTGACAATTCTTGGTAGTTATTTTGTAACTCTGTTATTTTCCAACAACTGATTTTTATTTCAATGTTTAGTATTCGCTTTTTGAAACTATTCAGGGTGTTATTGACTAAGTTCGCATACGGGTGGTCTGTTATAAATAAGTTTTCTATGCAACCAAAATTTTGCTTAATATGACGTGGAATAACGTCGCTTCTACGACATTTTATTAGAAATGTTCTATTATTTGTGGCGTGCACCATTTTTTTATTGATGTTAAGTAACATTTTTACGTTATACCTTGTGTTTTCACCGTAGGTATCGCTCAATTCTTGTGTGAGGGTCATAATGGATGGACGTGTTTCTCCCAACGCAAAATTGATGAAAAGATGAATATTCGACTGGAGAAGTGATGTGGATAAGAAATATTCGGGGATACAGTCAACAAATCTTTATTTCCTACAACGCCGACGTTTCGACACCACTTGTGTCTTCTTCAAGGCTCTACACACATTAAAAACAGTTGTTATACAGTCAAATAATAATAATGAAGCAGTACTTACAGTAGAAAGGTTTAGATATTATTATAACATGTCCATATAATTGATGCACCTAAATATAGTTTAAATTCTGTAGATACAGAATAGTCGTCACAAATATAATAAATAAAACACCTCAGCAAAAATCGCATGTTACTTGTGCAAGCCAAAATCACAGAATAACCGTTAAAACCTATAACTTAAGGGAAAGCATGTATATACATGTTATCCTTGGTGACAAAGTACCGATATAAGTAACTAAATACATTGAAAATATTTATGGTTGTAAAAGAGAACTAAACTAACAATAAACTAGAGCTATGTCGTGAATAATTGAAGTAGATTATAATAAATGTTGCTAAGATCCTGTATGTCGTTACGAGAGTTAACACTGTTTTCTTCCTTATGAATGTGAAGCATTTCTAAAATAGGACGCTTACGTAGATTATTTTCTTTGTCTATTATTTTTTTTTTTCTATTATGCTTTATTGTTGATGTTCCGGGAATGTGGAACCTTTGCCTGTTGTTTTGACAGCAGTAGGGCTCCTGCATGAGGACAATGTCAATTTTTTGCCTGTTCGCATAGCCGAGACATTCCTGTGTGGACGACCGTGCACCTTGTAGGTTAATTTGTAGTATATATTTGTAGTGTCCCTCGCACTGTGTTGTGCCTCATCCGACTTGAGGCCTGCTCGTATGCAATTGGAACATTTAGGTGGGCCATGAGGAGTAGGACACTCCTCGGTTTTGTGATCCAAAGCGCAATGAGCGCATTGTGTGGAACTTTCACATTTGTCTCTAGAATGTCCAAATTTATTGCAGTTGTAACACCTTCTTATGTAAATATGGTCGTCCACATTACAAGAATGCCACTCTATGTATACTTTGCCAATTTTCTTGAGGATATTCCTCATTTTAGGTGAGACCTCTATAACCCAGTGATTGACTGGCTTGTCTCTATTCCCAAATTTAGATATAGCGTTAAGGTACAGTTCATCCTTATTTGTAATGTCCAAGATAGAGTTTTGTTTCATAATAAGTGAAACCAGTTCTTCAGCTTCTATTTGCTTAGGCACGTTAAATATTGCCATTCTAGGATTGAGTTTCTTGGGAATTCTAGCAGCCAGTCCTGCTTTCTTGAGAGCATCAGATTGCAAAATGCTAGTGATGTCTGAGTAAGATTCAATTCTAATAGAATTGTCAGGAATACGGATTACCCGTTCCGGTTTGAAGGCATATTGAGAAGGTAAAAAGGCCTTTTCAAGTGTCTTCTTTGTGTCTTCGCTTGTCTTAATTGTGTTATTAGTAGACAGAGGGGCGATAATAACTTGGTGTAATTTCCTGTTGGCCGTGGATTTAATAATCTTGCCTACATCAGGAGCTTTAAGCTTCTGTGCATAAGAATGTGACTTAGGTGTAGCGGAAGCAGTGTTGGCAGAGTTAGTAGGAGCAGAAGAAAAATTGATTTTATCAATTTTTTCATTAATAGATTTAACAATCTCCAGCACCTCAGTTTCAGCTGTTGTAGTATAATTATCAATATGAGAATCGAAGTCCTCAAGGGATTTCACCGTCTTCTTGAAATGCTCCAATACTGTTCTAATCATTTTCTTTCTGTCTTTTTCGTTTTTCAAAGTGTCTTTGGACTCATTGATAGCATGAGCCAAGTCTTGTAAGATTTCACCAATTTTGGTTTGTATGAATTTCGCAAGCCCACTCTTGCATTCAGTCTTTTCGTCACGACTGACGAAGGATGATTCGGCTGCCGTAGTAGGCATTGTTAAGGATCAAGTCTGGGCTACTTGTCCGTTAGGCTTGATAGCCAAGTAATAAAATATAAATTAAAAGTATTTAATCAAATGTCATTGGCTTTGCGAGTGACGACGTTTAATTAAATGTTTATGTATGTCGAAACAAGGTATAGTAAAAAATGTAAAGAGGACGAGTAAAGAGATCTTCAACCAGCACTAATATGCTACGCGATGTACAACAGGGCAACGGTCCCCCCTGAGATCCGTTACTAGTACCTTGAAGACCGTCCTCGTGAGAGTGACGGGGCGATAGCTAGCTCGGGTCACAGGGTATATGGTGCTGACCTATCGGAATCCGCAAGGGCAATGTCTCTGTAATTAAACCCAAACCTATTAATAGCGTTCCGGCTTCCTACAGTGATCGTGTATAGACAAGGTTACTCGTAGTTCCACTACGTATTCATTAAAATGAAAATTCGCCAGGCCTAGCGGATACTTCTTGCTACCCTGCACCTTCGTGCCCTAGACACCCCAGGTGGGGGCCACACAAGATCTGTAAACAGACGTGTGTGGGTCTACCAAACAGACGGGGGCTGAACTATCCACACATAAAAGTACTCTAGACTTCACTCAATCCAAGCTCCTTCTCGATTTCTTTGTAGCGCTGCGGGTTTCCAACGCCAGACGCTTGTCTTTCTATTAGTTATCGCTTTCTTATAGTAATGGCAAAGTGTGCCGTGTTCACACTGCCGGGTGTGCCTGCTCACACCCTTGGGATATACCCAGCGGAAGGATTCGGTCGGTATGCCTCCGATCTCCTCCTTCCGGTCGAAATAGACGGAGGTGCCTAGCCGCCAAAGGAGACTTCTGGTGTAAACGGCTTACCTGCAAGGTTCGCCTGACCTGCCTTTGGGCGTTGCCCGAGGTTACCCCGTGGAGGTGGGTCTACCGTCTATTGCTAGTTGTAAGGCTTTCGATCTCCTTAGTATTTTGTAAAGTAAACCTGAGTTCAAAATTGGTTTACAAATATTATACTGTAAGGAAAAGCCAGGTGAATTTCTTCAAATTTTTGGATCTATCTTAGGTTTCAATTACCAATCCCTAGTAAGACTAGCGTATTTAACCTCAGTAGATAGGGACATGAAGGGAGAGAATGGAAATGAGAACTCAACACGCAACCAACCCCTGTCTCATTTCCATTCCTCATTACATCAGAATTTTAACCTGAAGGGTTTTAATGGGAGTTTTGGGACCTCCCAAGCATACAGTATTACAAAGAGTGACTCTATTTTTAATTTTAGATAGTGCATACAACACATTGTATTTGTTTTGCGAATATAGCTTGTGTGTGTACTTTGTTCCGTTCATGTTGCGGGACGACGCGAGCGGAAGTTATGTGTAAGCAGTAGGCCAAATTTATCATGCTTAAAGTGCTTTCACCTCAAAAGGTGGTGGCGAAATATTATTTGGTGGATTATATTGGTATATGATAGCCAAGATTTGTAAAAGAAAAGTAGGCATTGAATTGGTAAGGCGTTAAATAATTGCACCTCGAAAGGTGTATGGCAAAAGTAGTGAGTGTATAAAAAGTGTGAGTAAGACGATATGTTGTCTTACTCGAGACAAGGATGCTGGGATTTGAGTTTACGCAACTGTTTGCGACCTGGTCACTGTCGTCCCAGCATATTAGGTTTGCTCACAAATGTCTCTATTGGAAATAGATTGCCTCTCTCGTTTGGAATTTTATTTAGTTCCTGTATGATTTCTCTTGGTGTGAGAGGGCGGCTTGGTAGAATTTCAAAAACTGCAAGCCTCTGTGGAATGTAGGTTTCGCATTCATATATGCGATGGATAGGTCCATCCGGTATATTGCATTCCTGGCAGTTGTCATCTGACTTGCCAATCCTGTATAGATGTGAGACGAACTCACCGTGCCCAGAGAGCATTTGTGAGGAATAAAAGTTTTGTTCCAGACTCATTTCAAGCCTGGAGCGAATATCTGGTAGGAAGGCATAAGTAGTACGGCCATTTTCAGAGGATTCCCAGTCTGCTTGCCATTTGGTAATTAAAAGCTCCCTGATATGGTTAAAGCATGCACTTTGGGACTCAAAGTCTACGCAACTGATTTGCGACCTAATGACTTTTGTTGTCCCAGTGCGCTTGATTTCAGCTCTGGCTGATCTTTCAATGATTGCCAAAGTTAGTGGAGGAATTCCAGCTAGAACAGCAATTGCATGTGCTGAAACTGAGGCATAGGAGCACGTGATGATTCTTGAACAGAAAGCAGAAAGACTGTTTAGTTTTCTGCTTATCTGTGTAAAGAGTGCTTTGTGACTCCAGATAGAAGAGACATATCCCACAATGGGGATGATGGCTCCGGAATATATGTGTATTAATCCTTCTGGAGGCCTTCCCCAGTTCAGTCGCATGTACTTCTTAAGATTTGTGAAGATCATTCTTGCTTTATCGCAAACTGCCTTGACATGCTCAACATAAGTAAACTTCTCGTCCATTATCACTCCTAGATAACGGAAGGATGCAGTCCTACGGATATTGCATCCCCTTATTTTGAAGATCGGGTCTCGGACGAGTCTTCCTTTAAATAAAATGTAGGCCAATTTGGCACTAGAGAAGCTAAGTTTATTTTTGTCAGCCCAAGTTGCTGCGACTTCCAACAGAATGTTTGCTTTTTGTTCCAGCTGGGTTCTGGAGTTCTCAGAGAACATAATCAAGATATCGTCTGCGTAAGCGACTATCTCAGAGTTAGGTGGGAGTTCAGAAGCCAATAGTGAATCAACCACGCAGTTCCATAGAGTTGGGCCTAATACAGAGCCCTGGGGGCATCCTTTAGTAAGGATTTTGTGTGTAATGTCGTCCCCTATTTGGTATGTGGTACCTCGGTCTTTCAGGTAACTTTTAATTGTCTGTAACGCGTGGTTACTTATCTTCTTTTCTTCTAGCATGAGTATGGCGGATGGGCCACCAGAGGTTATCGAACGCACCCGAGATATCAAGAAACAAACCAGCTGCATATTTGTCGGGGGTATTGCCGACAAAATCAACTAGTTTATTTATTGCGTCTGTCGTTGAATATCCGGGTGTAAAACCAAACTGGTTTGTGTGGTGTAAAGGTTCTTCGTTCATCCTCATATCATGTAGAATAACTCGCTCATACAGTTTACCAAGCTCTGACAATAGTGTGATTGGACGGTAGGATTTGGGGTCGGCCAAATCTTTGTCCATAGCTTTGGGTATCACTTTCAGGTTTCCCTGCTTCCAGGCGATTGGGAAGTACCCTATAGCCATTGATTCTTGTAATAGTCGAGAAATGTACTCGGCTATCTCATTTGAGATCATTTTGAGGAACTCGACAGGTAGCTCGTCGGGTCCGGGAGCTTTCCGATTTTTGATTTTATTAATGAATGACAAAACTAGCTCTTTGGATATGTTCGGCAAAACAGTGTCTTCGGTGGCTGCATTTTCTGCAGCCACTCTCATTTCAGTATGAGCCGCTGAATCCAGAGTTAGGTCGTCGTCTGGTAGAAGGGTGTAGAGCAAATGCTCCATCGTTTCTGATAATGATTTTGTGTGCTGTCCCTGTGGTTTCCTCAGGGCAGCTAGTGGCACATTTCGTTTTAGCTTCTCTGCTGCAAGCTTATAATCAACCCCCCATAGATTATGATTAAGGTCTTCTTGGACAAATCTTTTCCAAGATTTGTCCCTTTCTTCTTTTATTGCTGTTTTATAAGCATGGTGTAGGTCGCGATAAGTCTGCAGATTCTGCTCTCTATCTTGCTGTGAACAGGACCTCTGGGCTCTGTGTCGTGCCTTACCTACTTTTACTCTCAGGCGATCTAATTTGTCGCTCCACCAATGTTCCCTGTTTTGATAGATCTTCTTGCGTGGAGTTGTGGCATTTAGTATAGAAATTAGGCCTCCAGTAAGAAGCTCGACTTTGAAGTCTATGTATTTTGGATCGGGGATCATAGGTAGACTACCTAAATAGAGAATTAGCGCCTCAGCTCTGTTCTTGGCTTCTTCTCTGTTCGTAAATTTAAGATTAAAACCACCTAGTTTGGTGGTATATGGTAGAGCGAGCTCTATGTTAAAGATTATGTACCTATGGTCTGAAGTAGATACATCGGAGCTCACCTTCCAGTTAGTGATCACCTCGTAAGCCTTTCTGTTTGTTAGGGTGATATCTATGTTCGTTTCACCTCTTATTCCGTTGTATGTAGGGAGGTTTTCTGGGAGGTTAGCAACGAAAAGGTCTTGGGTGTTTATGCACTCCAGTACCAGTTCACCTCTTGTGTCTAGTGATGCAGAGTTCCACTCGGGAGACTTTGCATTTGCATCACATCCAGCGATCCATGGCTGGTTACGGAATGTTCGAGCAGTGTTAGCCAAGTACTCTGTATCTTCTGCTATGTCATTCCTAGGTGCAAAATATAGGGAACTCATGAACAATGAGTTACCCTTGGTTTTAATTTCGCAGGATGCGAAAAATGAGCTGTTTAGGTGTGACATATTTAGAACCTCTAGATTCCGGTTCAATATAATGATTGCGGCATAGAATTTGTTTGTGTTGTTTGAGATTACTTGGACTGAAGAGGTCCCTGGTATTTGGAATGAGTATCTATTTCTACAACAGTACGGCTCCTGTGCCAGTATAATATCTGTGCCAGTGTTGTTTGCGTAGCCAAGTACTTCTTGTGTAGCAGATCTTGAACCTTGTAGGTTAATTTGGATTACTTTAAGTTTGCTATTTATAGCTGATGTTGTTTATTAAAGCTTTAACTCGCTTCTTATAAGTTGGACAATTAGCGTCTTTAGCGCTATGTTGTGCCTCCTCCGATTTGAGGCCGGAACGTCTGCAATTTGAGCAGACTTTTTCGCCTTGCGGCGTTGGGCATTTTTCTGTTAGGTGTGTTCCAGCACAGTTAGCACACTGAATATCGCTTAGACATTTGTCTTGTGTGTGTCCGAATTTGTTGCAGTTAAAGCTACGTCTAACATATATATAATCCTCCACACGGCAAGAATTCCACTCAATAAAGATTCTGCCGTGGCTTATGATCTGATTTCTTAATTGAGGGGTTACCTCAATGACCCAGTTAGTTACTGGCTTGGTTCTATTTCCAAACTTTGTTATTGCTTTAATAGTAGGAACCATGTTGTCGTCACCAGCTGCGGTAGTGTCATTTTCCTGCGGAAATTGTGTCAAGATGCATGCCAAAACATCTTCCCCTGTTAGGTCTTTGGGTACGTTATGTACTGCAATGCGTGGATTTAGTTTATTAGGAATTTTTGCAGTTAGGCCTGCCTTCTTTAAAGCTGTGCAATTTAAAATAGAATCCACATTAGAATATGATTCTATCCTAACCGTGTTGTTAGGCATACGTATAACCCTTTCAGGCTGAAATTTATTTTGTGAAGGCTGGAATGCCTTAAGCAATGCTTGTTTGACATCATCGCTCGATTTGAGCTTTGTGTTACCACGAGTTGGGGCGACAACAACTTGGTTCATTTTCTGTTTGGTGCTGGCTTTAATCAAGTTAGAGACTTTTGGCGCTTTGCTTAGTGTTTGCGCATAACTGGATGGGTTAGGAGCAGTTGTAGGTACGGTGATGGGTAAATTTACCTTCGAGTCGAGCTGATCTATTTTAGAATTCATTTCTTTAACTATTGTTAAGATGTCATTTAGAGGATTGTTCTGTATAGTTTTAGCCTCTGCCAAGAAATTCTTGACAGATTTGTTAATCTCATTTAATGAGTCCATGACAAGGGATGAGGAGCACGGGGCTGCCTCTTAGCCGTCCCCAGGTTCTTATTGCGTAGCAAGCCGACTGATTGCCTGAGGATCGTTGTCCGCCTTTCGCCACGTGGAGGTGGGCAGATCAGATCTCCGTGGTAGAGGGACGAGAACGTTGTAGCGTGCTTTGGACAATCTGATATCCAGGCGAAAGATTTATTCGGTTAGTTAGGAAACCAGAGTCAAGTAGATAGGGACAAAAAAAAACGAAGAGAAAAAGGCATCCAACCTCTCAAGAGCACTTGCGTACTCCCCCTTTTTCTCTTCGCTTCGGTTTCTTTACTTTTATTTCATTACAAAATATGGAAGTGTTTTGACCCTCCATTAGGCCTTACAGGTTAATTATGGATTTTTATACATTTCAGTCCTTACATAGTTTAATTTAATAATTAACATAGAACATAAAGCATAAAACATAAACATTAAACATAAATTTCTTAAGTAGTGAATGGATATTTTAAGTGATGTAGTCTTGATTTTTTGCCATGGTCTGGCTTATCGTGGAATCTTGGTTTTTTTTTTGCTTGGGATCTAGATTAAGGTTGCATTTTGTATGTTGCGAAACTTTCCAAATTTTGGTGGCCACATCCCAAGGTGTCGATCTTCTTCATAATGAGGTCAGGTGAAATTGACCATTCTCCCAGTGTAGTGGTGAGTGTTCTTCTTTCTTCTTCATACTTCTTGCATTGATAGATACGGTGTAGTGGGTCGTCTCTTTCCTTGCACTCCTCGCAGTTTGGGTCCTCTTTTTTCCCAACTCTGTGTTTGTGAGACTCAAAATCTCCATGTCCCGTTAATACTTGCGACAGTAGAAACGAGTATTTCATTCCCTTTAGTTTGGAATATGTTACCATAGGAATAAATGCATGTGTTACTCGTCCATTTTCGCAGGTGTCCCATTCAGTTTGCCAGGTATTGTTAATAATGCTGTCAATTTCCTCTTTCACTTCTGCCTTGGTCTTTCCTTGTTTGTTCACATCTGTGCCAAGAACAGAGGTAGCTTCATCCTTTTTCAGTTTGTTCATAGCCATAAATGCCTCAATAGTGTAATATAATGGCGGAATTCCTGCCAACACACATGTAGCCTCGTTGGAGGTAGACATGTAAGACGAGGTTACCACTTTTGAGCAGAATCCCGCTAGGCTCAGCAATCTTCTTCTATTCCTTGCTCTAAAGGCACTGTTGCCCCATATAGTGCATCCATATGTAATTATTGGAACCAGGTAGATGGTTCGTAAAACATTTGGTGGTCTTCCCCAGCCGAGCTTTAGATATCTTCTCAATGTCAGGAATAAGGTGCGGGCCTTCTCAGTGACATGTACAATATGGCTATCAAAATTGAGGTTCTCGTCTATAATGATACCCAAGTATCTGGTCTTTTGGGACCGCCTGATGTTTTTATCATAAATCTTGATTGTGGGATTTCTGCTAAGTTTTCCTTTTAATAGGACATATGTTGATTTGGAAGAAGAGAATGTCAACTTGTTAACATTTGCCCATTTTTCCACAACTCTGAGTGCGTTAGCAGCATTCCTTTCAAGTTCCATCCGTGTGTCTCCCTCAATTAATATCAGAATGTCATCTGCGTAAGCAATGATTGTTTCATTGTTTGGCATATCAGTCTCAAGTAACAGGTCTTTCAGTCTCATGATGGCACTGGGCCACCACAAATTATCAAAGGCGCCGGAGATGTCCAAGAAGACACCAGCCACGTATCTTGATGTTTTGTTTTGTAGATCATCTATTAGTTTGTTTAGTGCCATAGTGGTTGACTTTTGAGGAACAAATCCGAATTGATTTTCATTGTGAATGTCTATTATCTCGTCCCTAAGTAGTTGAACTAATACTCTTTCGAATAGTTTACCGAATTCTGGCAGCAATGATATTGGACGGTAGGACTTTGGGTCGGTCAGGTCCTTGTCAAGGCTCTTGGGGATAACCTTGAGGTTGCCTATCTTCCAGTCGTTCGGGAAATATCCAAGCACCATACAGTCTTCGAAAAGTCTTCTTAGGAGAGCCACCAGGATGTCTCCAGTCATCCTCAAGAAGGTTCCCGGAATCCCATCCAAACCCGGGGCTTTCTTCTTCCCTATCCTGCATATTTGGCTTATTACCATGTCTTCTGTTATTGCTGGTAATGAATTATCAGCAGTTTGTGCGATTTCAGCTGAGTGCCTTAAGTGATTATGCAGTTGGGTTTCTGAGTCGAGTGAATCATCTGGCATCAGACTATCCACAAGAGCTTGCATAGTAGTGTCAAAGTCGGTAGTGTATTCATCCCCTGCTACTCTAAGAGAGTGCAGAGGGATCGTTCTCTTAATTTTATTTGATGCAAGTTTGTATACTACACCCCACGGATTTTCCGTGAGGTCATCATACACGAACTTGTTCCAGGACTTATTTCGGGTCTTGTGGACTTCTTTCTTATATTTCTCTAAGGCCTCAGAGTAGACTTTTTGATTGACTTTTCTGTCTTCTAGGTTGCCCGAACGCTGGGCTAGTCTCTTTTTCTGTGAGACCTGCTTTCTAAGTGTTTCCAATCTTTCATTCCACCAGTCTTCTCTACCTTCAAAGAGTCTCTTCCTAGGGACATATTTTTGCAGAATGTTATTGATCCCAGAAGTTAATCTGGAGATCTTGTAGTCTAAACTCTCTCTGTCAGGTGTCCACAGGGTGTTTTCGATAGTAGTAGCAAGTGTTTCCACTTCTTTGCGAATTTCCGTCCAATTAGCATTGCTGAGATTATATCCTGCGAGGCGAGGAGCATTATCCTTGTCAAGTTTAATTTCGATTTTAATTGGTCTGTGATCACTGTTAATCTCATCCTTGAGTACTTCCCAGGAATTGAGCCTTCTTGCTATCTGGACACTTCCCAATGTCAAATCTATAGTAGATTCGCCTGCGTGCCCAGAGAAGGTAGTGGGGCATCCTGGTTGATTCAAGGTGCAGAGGTCATTATCAATGATGAACTCGATCACCTGTTCTCCTCTGTTGTCTTCTATTTTAGAGTACCAGTTTTTGGATTTGGCATTGACGTCACTGCAGATGATTATATTTCTTGTGTTAACATTTTTTACAATTTCATCGAGTGCTTCAATGTCATCTCTTATGTCGTTTCTCGGGGCCATATAGGCAGAGACACACACCAAGGCGAGCCCCCCTGTTTGTACCTCACACACTGCCATGAATTATTGTTTTTGTTTTAATTGTTTAATTGTGGCGAGTTACCGCTAATGAGGTTTATTAAGGTTTTATGGCGATTTTTGAAAATTGATTGCAGCCGACAATAGGTGATTGTTAACCGTGAAGTAGTTTGACTGTTGTCAACAAAGACAAAACACAGCCGATTGTCGTCGACAATAGACCGTCACTATCCAATTAGATGCTTTGTTTATTGTTTATTCTTGTTTAGTTTTAAACGTTAATTGCCCGTTCAAAAGGTTTAATAATGCTATTTAGCATGCTAGCATTTTTGGGGACCAGTTCCTAAATTTAGCCGGTACGCGTGTTTTCGAAGTTAATGCTGGTTGATTACTAACTTGATGTTTTAAGTGTTCTATTGTTCGGTGTGGCGGGGTTTGGAATGTTTATTAAATGTCTACTTGCATTGTGTTCTTTGAAGCCAGGATCGGCCGTCAGGTGCGGTTTTGGGTCCCAAATAATCCCAAGCGGAGTTGGAAACACGCCTCCTGGCTTTGATTCACCTGACGGTTTAGGATTGGAGCACTGAATTTCACTAATTAAGCACGAATTTCACTAGGTGCACTGGTTTAACTCGTTCACACCCACGCACCACCACTATGCTTACGCGAATCTACTGCACAAATTACTATAAAGAGCCAATTTCGTTCGGAATTTACATTCTACTGGGAGCCGATATGAACACGTTTGTACGAATTGAGATGCGCGCGCTTAGTAGTAGATAGGGACATAAAGGGAGAGAATGGAAATGAGAACTCAACACGCAACCAACCCCTGTCTCATTTCCATTCCTCATTACATCAAAATTTAACCTGAAGGGTTTTAATGGGAGTTTTGGGACCTCCCAAGCATACAGTATTACAAAGATTGACTCTATTTTTTAATTTTAGATAGTGCATACAACACATTGTATTTGTTATTAATATTAATAAGAATAGAAATTCTATAGTCAAGTAAAGCAAAATTTTGTTTAACGTCACATACATTTAACATATAACATAGATGGGTGACTCTGGCCCCTAGTTTTGCGAATATAGCTTGTGTGTGTACTTTGTTTCGTTCATGTTGCGGGACGACGCGAGCGAAAATTTTATGTAAGCAGTAGGCAAAATTTATCATGCTTAAAGTGCTTTCACCTCAAAAGGTGGTGGCGAAATATCATTTGGTGGATTTATATTGGTATATGATAGCCAAGATTTGTAAAAGCAAAGTAGGCATTGAATTGGTAAGGCGTTAAATAATTGTACCTCGAAAGGTATATGGCGAAAGTAGTGAGTGTATAAAAAGTGTGAGTAAGACGATATGTTGTCTTACTCGAGACAAGGATGCTGGGATTTGAGTTTACGCAACTGTTTGCGACCTGGTCACTGTCGTCCCAGCATATTGGGTTTGCTCACAAATGTCTCTATTGGAAATAGATTGCCTCTCTCGTTTGGAATTTTATTTAATTCTTGTATAATTTCTCTTGGTGTGAGAGGGCGGATTGGTAGAATTTCAAAAAGTGCAAGCCTCTGTGGAATGTAGGTTTCGCATTCATATATGCGATGGATAGGTCCATCCGGTATATTGCATTCCTGGCAGTTGTTGTCATCTGACTTGCCAATTCTGTATAAATGTGAGACGAACTCACCGTGCCCAGAGAGCATTTGTGAGGAATAAAAGTTTTGTTCCAGACTCATTTCAAGCCTGGAGCGAATGTCTGGTAGGAAGGCATAAGTAGTACGGCCATTTTCAGAGGATTCCCAGTCTGCTTGCCATTTGGTAATTAAAAGCTTCCTGATATGGTTAAAGCACGCACTTTGGGACTCAAAGTCTACGCAACTGATTTGCTACCTGATGACTTTTGTTGTCCCAGTGCGCTTGATTTCAGCTCTGGCTGATCTTTCAATGATTGCCAAAGTTAGTGGAGGAATTCCAGCTAGAACAGCAACTGCATGTGCTGAAACTGAGGCATAGGAGCACGTGATGATTCTTGAACAGAAAGCAGAAAGACTGTTTAGTTTTCTGCTTATCTGTGTAAAGAGTGCTTTGTGACTCCAGATAGAAGAGGCATATCCCACAATGAGGATGATGGCTCCGGAATATATGTGTATTAATACTTCTGGAGGCCTTCCCCAGTTCAGTCGCATGTACTTCTTGAGATTTGTGAAGATCATTTTTGCTTTATCGCAAACTGCCTTGACATGCTCAACATAGGTAAACTTCTCGTCCATAATCACTCCAAGATAACGGAAGGATGCGGTCCTGCGGATATTACATCCCCTTATTTTGAAGATCGGGTCTCGGACGAGTCCCTTTAAATAAGATATAGGACGATTTGGCACTAGAGAAGCTAAGTTTATTTTTGTCAGCCCAAGTTGCTGCGACTTCCAACAGAGTGTTTGCTTTTAGTTCCAGCTGGGTTCTGGAATTCTCAGAGAACATTATCAAGATATGGTCTGCGTAAGCGACTATCTCAGAGTTAGGTGGGAGTTCAGAAGCCAATAGTGAATCAAGCACGCAGTTCCATAGAGTTGGGCCTAATACAGAGCCCTGGGGGCATCCTTTGGTAAGGATTTTGTGTGTAATGTCGTCCCCTATTTGGTATGTGGTACCTCGGTCTTTCAGGTAACTTTTAATTGTCTGTAACGCGTGGTTACTTATCTTCTTTTCTTCTAACATGAGTATGGCGGATGGCCACCAGAGGTTATCGAACGCACCCGAGATATCAAGAAACAAACCAGCTGCATATTTGTCGGGGGTATTTCCGACAAAATCAACTAGTTTATTTATTGCGTCTGTCGTTGAATATCCGGGTGTAAAACCAAACTGGTTTGTGTGGTGTAAAGGTTCTTCGTTCATCCTAATATCATGTAGAATAACTCGCTCATACAGTTTACCAAGCTCTGACAATAGTGTGATTGGACGGTAGGATTTGGGGTCAGCCAAATCTTTGTCCATAGCTTTGGGTATCACTTTCAGGTTTCCCTGCTTCCAGGCGATTGGGAAGTACCCTATAGCCATTGATTCTTGTAATAGTCGAGAAATGTACTCGGCTATCTCATTTGAGATCATTTTAAGGAACTCGCCAGGTAGCTCATCGGGTCCGGGAGCTTTCCGATTTTTGATTTTATTAATGAATGACAAAACTAGCTCTCCGGATATGTTCGGCAAAACAGTGTCTTCGGTGGCTGCATTTTCTGCAGCCACTCTCATTTCAGTATGAGCCGCTGAATCCAGAGTTAGGTCGTCGTCTGGTAGAAGGGTGTAGAGCAAATGCTCCATCGTTTCTGATAATGATTTTGTGTGCTGTCCCTGTGGTTTCCTCAGGGCAGCTAGTGGCACATTTCTTTTAAGTTTCTCTGCTGCAAGCTTATACGCAACCCCCCATGGATTATGATTAAGGTCTTCTTGGACAAATCTTTTCCAAGATTTGTCCCTTTCTTCTTTTATTGCTGTTTTATAAGCATGGTGTAGGTCGCGATAAGTCTGCAGATTTTGCTCTCTATCTTGCTGTGAACAGTACCTCTGGGCTCTGTGTCGTGCCTTGCCTACTTTTACTCTCAGGCGATCTAATTTGTCGCTCCACCAATATTCCCTGTTTTGATAGATCTTCTTACGTGGAGTTGTGGCATTTAGTATAGAAATTAGGCCTCCAGTAAGGAGCTCGACTTTAAAGTCTATGTAATTTGAATCGGGGATCATAGGTAGACTACCTAAATAGAGAATAAGCGCCTCAGCTCTGTTCTTGGCTTCTTCTCTGTTCGTAAATTTAAGATTAAAACCACCTAGTTTGGTGGTATATGGTAGAGCAAGCTCTATGTTAAAGATTATGTACCTATGGTCTGAAGTAGATACATCAGGGCTAACCTTCCAGTTAGTGATCACCTCGTAAGCCTTTCTATTTGTTAGGGTGATATCTATGTTCGTTTCACCTCTTATTCCGTTATATGTAGGGAGGTTTTCTGGAAGGTTAGCAATGAAGGTGTCTTGGGTGTTTATGCACTCCAGTACCAGTTCACCTCTTATGTCTAGTGATGCAGAGTTCCACTCGGGAGACTTTGCATTTGCATCACATCCAGCGATCCATGGCTGGTTACAGAATGTTCGAGCAGTGTTAGCCAAGTACTCTATATCTTCTGCTATGTTATTCCTAGGTGCAAAATATAGGGAACTCATGAACAATGAGTTACCCTTGGTTTTAATTTCGCAGGATGCGAAAAATGAGCTGTTTAGGTGTGACATATTTAGAACCTCTAGATTCCGGTTCAATATAATGATTGCGGCATAGAATTTATTTGTGTTATTTGAGATTACTTGGACTGAAGAGGTCCCTGGTATTTGGAATGAGTGTCTATTTCTACAACAGTACGGCTCCTGTGCCAGTATAATATCTGTGCCAGTGTTGTTTGCGTAGCCAAGTACTTCTTGTGTAGCAGATCTTGAACCTTGTAGGTTAATTTGGATTACTTTAAGTTTGCTATTCATAGCTGATGTTGTTTATTAAAGCTTTAACTCGCTTCTTATATGTTGGACAGTTAGCGTCTTTAGCGCTATGTTGTGCCTCCTCCGATTTGAGGCCGGAACGTCTGCAATTTGAGCAGACTTTTTCGCCTTGCGGCGTTGGGCACTTTTCTGTTAGGTGTGTTCCAGCACAGTTAGCACACTGAATATCGCTTAGACATTTGTCTTGTGTGTGTCCGAATTTGTTGCAGTTAAAGCAACGTCTTACATATATATAATCCTCCACACGGCAAGAATTCCACTCAATAAAGATTCTGCCGTGGCTTATGATCTGATTTCTTAATTGAGGGGTTACCTCAATGACCCAGTTTGTCACTGAAATTGCGTCAAGATGCATGCCAAAACATCTTCCCCTGTTAGGTCTTTGGGTACGTTATGTACTGCAATGCGTGGATTTAGTTTATTAGGAATTTTTGCAGTTAAGCCTGCCTTCTTTAAAGCTGTGCAATTTAAAATAGAATCCACATTAGAATATGATTCTATCCTAACTGTGTTGTTAGGCATACGTATAACCCTTTCAGGCTGAAATTTATTTTGTGAAGGCTGGAATGCTTTAAGCAATGCTTGTTTGACATCATCGCTCGATTTGAGCTTTGTGTTACCACGAGTTGGGGCGACAACAACTTGGTTCATTTTCTGTTTGGTGCTGGCTTTAATCAAGTTAGAGACTTTTGGCGCTTTGCTTAGTGTTTGCGCATAACTGGATGGGTTAGGAGCAGTTGTAGGTACGGTGATGTGTACATTTACCTTTGAGTCGAGCTGATCTATTTTAGAATTCATTTCCTTAACTATTGTTAAGATGTCATTTAGAGGATTGTTCTCTATAGTTTTAGCCTCTGCCAAGAAATTCTTGACAGATTTGTTAATCTCATTTAAAGAGTCCATGACAAGGGATGAGGAGCGCGGGGCTGCCTCTTAGCCGTCCCCAGGTTCTTATTGCGTAGCAAGCCGACTGATTGCCTGAGGATCGTTGTCCGCCTTTCGCCACGTGGAGGCGGGCAGATCAGATCTCCGTGGTAGAGGGACGAGAACGTTGTAGCGTGCTTTGGACAATCTGATATCCAGGCGAAAGATTTATTCGGTTAGTTAGGAAACCAGAGTAGTAGATAGGGACACGAAGATAGTGTCCAGGCTGTTCCGCCTTCCGGCACTATAGCGGGCATCTGCCGAAGCAGAGATTGAGAAACGTTCAATCACACGCGTCGAGAGTAGAAACCCTTGACTACCAGTTCTGCCCAAGTCTCCCTTCCCGGGTTGCAAGCCCGAGTTGGGACCTACTGGTGGAGGCGGGTTACTATCCATACCCTACTAGCTATGCAGGCTAGCACCTGAGCTGAGAGTCACGCAGCTCACCCGCGGATGTGACGTAGCACCACTGAGCAGCATATGCCTGTTGAAACCAAAGCCCTCCGCCTTCGCGCATCTGCAGGACCACAGCGCGCCTCCCCTTAGTGGCCGACCGGGAATCGAACCCCGGGTCTGGTCGGTCCCCACGGAGTACCAGATTGACCTTCTGGTGAAGGTTTCGCAACAAGTTGCTCCTTAATTAGGTTCTTGAAAACCAGGCATAAGTATCGCCAGCTCCACGGCGGGGGGGCGCCACTCCCCATACCTCCACCGCCAAGTCCATTGGAAAGCAGAACCCTTCCTCCGGAACCTGACGGTTTCAGCACCCGTGGCCCAATAGACGTGTCAGTGCCCCTCCCCTGCAGAGGAGGGCGTCTGGACACGCCTTCGCGCAAGCGCCGTACTCCGACTCACCCCACCGTTCATCTATTCACCAATTCACACCATTCATAACCCACGCGTACACTCACCCCGCCGTTCAACCAGCGGCATCAGCCCTCACGGCGCCTGCGGCGACCCCCACCCAACTACTCAGGGCTACCCCGCCGCGACACGCTCAACCGGCTCAGCCACCTCCGTCCGTACTGCGACGCTCGAACGCTACCCGAGCGAACTCCTCTACCGCGTCGTAGTGCTCCTCCGTCAGCACGCCGCTAACATCGTACCCCCCGCCCATCGTGACGACGATGCCCAACCTACCCAGGTTCCTGACATCCGTATAACGACTACATTTACACAACACATGCAGCCAAGATTCATCCCCTGATCCACACTCACAAGCAGCACTCTCAGCCAGTCCCCTCTTGTGTAAAAACTCATTCATACTACCATGACCGGTCAACAGAAAACAAAGCCGCAAACTGGGATCAAACCAATGAGCGCCTTTAGCAAAGGAGACCCTAGGGACGAAGGAGTAGGTTATCCTACCCTTGTCCGAAGCGTCCCACCTGTCTTGCCAGACCTCTAGAGCCTTCTCACCCACTAGTGTTTTTACCTGCCCGAGGGTCAGGTTACGAACTTCATCATCCGTAACCAAGTCATGGCGTCTCATGCTCACACCATGCTTAACCTTGTACATACCTGCCCGACGCCTCGCCTCTAGCCACCACGGCAGTTCCCCGAATAGGACCTGCATGGCCTCGGTCGAAACCGTCCGACACACACGCATACAACGCAACCCTTTCAATCCTCTCCAGCATCTCTCTAGCATACCCATACTCTAACACCTCATACCACGCGCTACACGCATACAACACGCACGCTCTAAATAACCCCGTAAAAAGAACCCTGCATGCATGATACCGCAAACCCCAAACCTTCCTAAGAACCCGCCGCATCATCCCAACTACTCGAACCATTTTAGCATGCATTAACTCTAGATGCGGCCTGAAGGTCATGCCTACCCCAATAGTTATCCCTAAATATCTAACCCGTGACACATGGCGCAGACTACTGTCCCCCAACTCTAACAACCGGAGGCCTATTAGCCGACAACCGTCCCTTCAGCAGCATGGTCACAGACTTGGTTCCGGATACAGGAACACCTGCCCAGTCTCCACACTCGTAAACGAGGGATAGGAAACGGGAGGCTTCCCTCTCCAGTTCTAGTCTGCTTCCACCCTCCACCAAAAGGAGCAGGTCGTCAGCATAGGCCACAAACCTACTACCCGCATGCTCGAGCTGCCACAACAGGACGTCCATGCAGAGGTTCCAGCAAACTGGGCCACCGATGGAGCCCTGCGGGCAACCCCTACTAACTACCCGCCACCTAACACCACTATTCCCTGCCATGCAGACCATTCTCTCTCTGAAAAAACTCATCCATACTGGTACTTCCATGCAGCCTACCTCATTAAACCGCTCAACTATTCTACTCCACAACAGATTATCAAACGCTCCCTTGAAATCTACAAACACACCTAGCACATACTTACTTTCACTACCCCGCACAACCTGCTTGACATCTGCCCACGCGTCCTCGATCGATTTCCCTACACGGAACCCGTATTGTTTCTCGTGAAGCCCGTCGAGCAACGGCATCAAACGCCCAACAAGCAAACGCTCCAACACCTTACCAAGCACGCTCAGTAGGGTAATTGGGCGGTACGAGCTGGGGTCATCACGTGCCTTGTCCTCGGACTTCAACAAGACCACAACACGGCCCCGCTTCCACAATGTGGGAAAGAAACCGACGTTCAGACATGCGTCGAACAGAGCCTTCAGGTACGAACCCGCTACTTCCCACAAGTGCACTAACATGACTACCTCTATTCCGTCCGGGCCTGGAGCTTTGCCAACCGTCAAACGTTTGACGGCCGACTCAATCTCCGCCCAACTGAACTCAGCAGCCATTGTTACGTGCAGATCTCCACGCTCATGCACCACGTCGTCTACCATCGGAAAAAAGTGTTCCAAGAGGGCGTCCGCACTGTCAGCCCACGAATCCGTAACTCGGTTCCCTATCTGCAGCCTCGGTAGGTCTACGTTGCGTTTTGTCCCCCTGCAGATCCTGTAGAGTGCCCCCCACGGATCGCCTCCCTGATCACTAGCAAACTCTCTCCAGTGCCTGTCCTTCTCCTGTCTAAGTCTTGTCTTGTAAACCCTCTCCGCCACCCTGTACTCTTCCTGCTTATGTTGGAGATCGCCCAGTTGGTCGCGACGTGCTATTTGAAATAGCCGCCGTTTCCTTCTGGACTCCTTCCTCAAAGCCGTCAGTTCGTCAGTCCACCATCGTACTTGTCTTTGTCTCGTCCTCTGTCGTCGTCTCATCGTCGTGTCGTTTGCACTGTGCACCCACCTCTCGAGTATGCTAGCCATCTCGTTAATGCCTCGTTCCGAAAAGTCAGCTATGTCTACGTCGATGACGTCACCGAGCACTTCTTCGTAGTACTTCCAGTCGACAACCCTGGTGTTCCACCTTGGCAGACTGTCGGTTGCGCGTTCCCCTTGCTGTGTAAACTCGATCTCCATTCTGATCAGATTGTGGTCCGAAGTGCCCCAGGGCAAGACGTTCCACTCCCAATTGAATCACAAGCTCGGTTACACAACGTTACATCTATGTCACTTGAACCGGCGAGTCCGCCAAACGTGTAAAACGCACTCGGTCTGTTCATGACAGTTACTTCCCGTGCACTAATGAGGTCCTCCAGGAGGAAGCCTCTTTCTACACTAGTACCATACCGCAGGTCACCTTTGCTAAACCACGCCGGCGACACTGCGTTGGCGTCTAACCCAATAACTAATGGACAGTTCCCAGCTACATCTAACACCCATGTAATATACTCCAAATCATGCTCAATATCCTCCCCAAACGTACAATACACTGAGCTAACGTAGCATCTACCGGCAGGACCGGAAACCGACACGCAGACACCTGTGTTCGTGGTCAGCTCGGGAATCACAAGGACGTCGATGTCATCATCAGCGACGACAATCGCCGCCTTGACAACTCCCTCGCCAGTATGCGCAAACGTGCGCATAGCCGACGGCAGCCCACACACATTGCCCCACACGGAGTACGGCTCCTGTAGCAGAGCCACGCTAACCCGCAACTCTAACATACTCTGTCCCAAATCATGCATACAACTACTCCCTCTACCGCAATTCAGCTGCAGGAAACTGAAGGAAGCCATCAATCTTCCGTTATACGCCTTTTCGACATGAGCACTGCTTCTTTAACAACGGACATGAACTAGAAAATACCGAGTGGCTCGATGGCTTCCCTACCAGCTTACAGTTTCGGCATTCCTCCTTTTCCCTGCAGTCCTTGCCTAAGTGCCCATCCTTGCCACACTTCCTACATAAATTACCCGTCACCTTACAATCGCGCGCCATGTGTCCTAACCCGTAACATCTAAAGCAGCGCTGCACGGTGTCTATTTCCCGGATCCTGCACCCACTCCACCCAATAAAAAGACGGCCTTCTGCGATCGCGTACTCTTTTAACTTGAGCGGTACCTCGAGTATCATCGTTCCCTTCACCCTACTTATGAGACGTACCCGCTCCTCATACTCCTTCTGCCCTATCACACCCACTAAGTTTTTCACAAAGATCTCCTTCTGGAGCTCCTGGCTCGACAGGTACTCCGGAACGTCGTATACTATTATTCTAGGTCCGACCTTCTTTGGTTCGTCTAACTTGAGCCCTATCTCCCCAAAACGAGCGCATTCCCTGATCCTCTTTATGTCTCCCGAGCACTGCGTCTCAATAGCGATCCCGTCCCTAACCTTCCGAACAGCGCTAACTTTGATGTCAGATAATTCCTTTCTCACCTCATTCAGTACCTTCTCTTTAACCTGTTCCGCCGCCATTGGTTGTTCCCCTGCTCCCCTGACAATCACCGCGTTTGTCGTCCTACGGTAGTTCCTACCCCCTGCAACCCGCTCCGGTGGCACGTCGCCCCGAGGCTTTTTCGCCGAACTCTCCTTAACTGCCGCGGTATAAGTTCTAGCTTCAGCCATTTTCCCCATATTCGCTTCCATTTTCGTGACAATGTCCATCACCTTGTCCTGCTCGTCTACCCTACCCCTCAAGTTTTCCTTCTCTGTGTAAACGTCAGTGAAAATCATTTCAAGCGTCCGCAAACTCGATGATATTTCCTCGAACTCTTTTTCGATTTACTTTGCTGCCTAGTTCTGAGATAAAGTTTATTAACTCCCCCATCTGGTCCCTATACTCAACAAGCTTGATACTTGCCTCTTCGCTACTAGCTATCCTCTTCCGCTTCCCCCCCCCCCCCGGCTTATCTACCTCCGTGTCCATTGGAGAGGTGTTACCCTCCCCCATGGTTCCTCTCAACACTACCTTTGACAGTAGCCACTGACGCCCACAGCAAAGGTATGCCGACTCCTCGAAAACCCGAACTCGATGTGCCCACCGGAGTCGGAGAAAACAGGTGACAAAAATATCACCCCCCCAATCGATCGTTCAACCCCCCTGCTACTCTATCCACCCGGAAAATTCCAAAGGAAACCCGGGAAAATCGCAGTTAAAGTTTTGACCCCGAATTAACCTGCGCCCCCCTCTTAGCTACCTAAATCACCCGGAAAAACCCCCAATTTTCCGAGTGGAAACCCGGAAAATTCGTGCTTTTATCCGGTACTCTAGCTCACCTGAAAGAGCTCAACAAAACCGGTAAAATGAATCCAAACACACCTAAAAAATCTTTACGGATACCCGGAAAATTCAGGAAAAATCTAAATACCCTCGTAAACCCTTTGTACACCCTAAGGGTACCTAAATCACCCGGAAAAACCCCCAATTTTCCGAGTGAAAACTCGGAAAATTCCGGTCTAAACTTTTAAACCTGGTCACCCTATGCAACCCTACCTAGGCAACCAATGGCGCACGAAAAACCCCCAATTTTCCGGGTACAAACCCGAAAAAACTGACTTCGAAAAAACAACCCTAGCCTAAACTATACAACACGGTGTCAGGAGCCGCCCTCAGCTGAAAACCCCCCATTTTTCCGGGTAGAAACCCGGAAAAACTAAGAATGAAAAATGACCCCTACTTAAATGGAAAACTAACGCACGACAATCATACAACACTCACCAGATTCACCAATTTCACTCGCAGTAGCTGAACCCTGGGCAATTTCCCGGAACCTCCCGACTCGCGGAAAACCGGAACCGGAAACCGTCCAAGATACCCGGAAAACAACTCAGCTTCGAAAATTCGACCGAGAACACGTGTCGCGCGTCACACACGAAACCGGAGACTACGCCCCAATGAGACTTTGCCCCAACGGGAGTAAGCCCCAAATCAGTTAGGTTAAGTCGCACACAATCACACGTCCAGTCGGCTCGATGGCTAACAACAGAATAGTAGATAGAGACATGAAGGGAGAGAATGGAAATGAGAACTCAACACGCAACCAACCCCTGTCTCATTTCCATTCCTCATTACATCAAAAATTTTAACCTGAAGGGTTTTAATGGGAGTTTTGGGACCTCCCAAGCATACAGATTTACAAAGATGGCTCTAATTTTTAAATTTAGATAGTGCATACAACACATTGTATTTGTTATTAATATTAATAAGAATAGAAATTCTATTGTCAAGTAAAGCAAAATTTGTTTAACGTCACATACATTTAACATATAACATAGATGGGTGACTCTGGCCCCTAGTTTTGCGAATATAGCTTGTGTGTGTACTTTGTTCCGTTCATGTTGCGGGACGACGCGAGCGGAAGTTATGTGTAAGCAGTAGGCCAAATTTATCATGCTTAAAGTGCTTTCACCTCAAAAGGTGGTGGCGAAATATTATTTGGTGGATTATATTGGTATATGATAGCCAAGATTTGTAAAAGAAAAGTAGGCATTGAATTGGTAAGGCGTTAAATAATTGTACCTCGAAAGGTATATGGCGAAAGTAGTGAGTGTATAAAAAGTGTGAGTAAGACGATATGTTGTCTTACTCGAGACAAGGATGCTGGGATTTGAGTTTACGCAACTGTTTGCGACCTGGTCACTGTCGTCCCAGCATATTAGGTTTGCTCACAAATGTCTCTATTGGAAATAGATTGCCTCTCTCGTTTGGAATTTTATTTAATTCTTGTATAATTTCTCTTGGTGTGAGAGGGCGGCTTGGTAGAATTTCAAAAAGTGCAAGCCTCTGTGGAATGTAGGTTTCGCATTCATATATGCGATGGATAGGTCCATCCGGTATATTGCATTCCTGGCAGTTGTTGTCATCTGACTTGCCAATTCTGTATAGATGTGAGACGAACTCACCGTGCCCAGAGAGCATTTGTGAGGAATAAAAGTTTTGTTCGAGACTCATATCAAGCCTGGAGCGAATGTCTGGTAGGAAGTCATAAGTAGTGCGGCCATTTTCAGAGGATTCCCAGTCTGCTTGCCATTTTGTAATTAAAAGCTCCCTGATATGGTCAAAGCACGCACTTTGGGACTCAAAGTCTACGCAACTGATTTGCGACCTGATGACTTTTGTTGTCCCAGTGCGCTTGATTTCAGCTCTAGCTGATCTTTCAATGATTGCCAAAGTTAGTGGAGGAATTCCAGCTAGAACAGCAACTGCATGTGCTGAAACTGAGGCATAGGAGCACGTGATGATTCTTGAACAGAAAGCAGAAAGACTGTTTAGTTTTCTGCTTATCTGTGTAAAGAGTGCTTTGTGACTCCAGATTGAAGAGGCATATCCCACAAAGGGGATGATGGCTCCGGAATATATATGTATTAATCCTTCTGGAGGCCTTCCCCAGTTCAGTCGCATGCACTTCTTTAGATTTGTGAAGATCATTTTTGCTTTATCGCAAACTGCCTTGATATGCTCGACATAGGTAAACTTCTCGTCCATAATCACTCCAAGATATCGGAAGGATGCAGTCCTGCGGATATTACATCCCCTTATTTTGAAGATCGGGTCTCGGACGAGTCTCCCTTTAAATAAGATATAGGCCGATTTGGCACTAGAGAAACTAAGTTTATTTTTGTCAGCCCAAGTTGCATACAACACATTGTATTTGTTAAATAAAAATAATAATAAGAATAGAAATTCTATAGTCAAGTAAAGCAAAATTTTGTTCCAACAGAGTGTTTGCTTTTAGTTCCAGCTGGGTTCTGGAGTTCTCAGAGAACATTATCAAGATATCGTCTGCGTAAGCGACTATCTCAGAGTTAGGTGGGAGTTCAGAAGCCAATAGTGAATCAACCACGCAGTTCCATAGGGTTGGGCCTAATACAGAGCCCTGGGGGCATCCTTTGGTAAGGATTTTGTGTGTAATGTCGTCCCCTATTTGGTATGTGGTACCTCGGTCTTTCAGGTAACTTTTAATTGTCTGTAACGCGTGCTTACTTATCTTCTTTTCTTCTAACATGAGTATGGCGGATGGCCACCAGAGGTTATCAAACGCACCCGAGATATCAAGAAACAAACCGGCTGCATATTTGTCGGGAGTATTTCCGACAAAATCAACTAGTTTATTTATTGCGTCTGTCGTTGAATATCCGGGTGTAAAACCAAACTGGTTTGTGTGGTGTAAAGGTTCTTCGTTCATCCTCATATCATGTAGAATTACTCGCTCGTACAGTTTACCAAGCTCTGACAGTAGTGTGATTGGACGGTAGGATTTGGGATCAGCCAAATCTTTGTCCATAGCTTTAGGTATCACTTTCAGGTTTCCCTGCTTCCAGGCGATTGGGAAGTACCCTATAGCCATTGATTCTTGTAATAATCGAGAAATGTACTCGGCAATCTCATTTGAGATCATTTTGAGAAACTCGCCAGGTAGCTCATCGGGTTCGGGAGCTTTCCGATTTTTGATTTTATTAATGAATGACAAAACTAGCTCTTTGGATATGTTCGGCAAAACAGTGTCTTCGGTGGCTGCGTTTTCTGCAGCCACTCTCATTTCAGTATGTGCCGCTGAATCCAGAGTTAGATCGTCGTCTGGTAGAAGGGTGTAGAGCAAATGCTCCATCGTTTCTAATAGTGATTTTGTGTGCTGTCCCTGTGGTTTCCTCAGGGCAGCTAGTGGCACATTTCTTTTAAGCTTTTCTGCTGCAAGCTTATACGCAACCCCCCATGGATTGTGATTTAGGTCTTCTTGGACAAATCTTTTCCAAGATTTGTCCCTTTCTTCTTTTATTGCTGTTTTATAAGCATGGTGTAGGTCACGATAAGTCTGCAGATTTTGCTCTCTATCTTGCTGCGAACAGGACCTCTGGGCTCTGTGTCGTGCCTTGCCTACTTTTAATCTCAGGCGATCTAATTTGTCGCTCTACCATTGTTCCCTGTTTTGAAAGATCTTCTTTCGTGGAGTTGTGGCATTCAGTATAGAAATTAGGCCTCCACTAAGGAGCTCGACTTTATAGTCTATGTAATTTGAATCGGGGATCATAGGTAGACTACCTAAATAGAGAATGAGCGCCTCAGCTCTGTTCTTGGCCTCTTCTCTGTTCGTAAATTTAAGATTAAAACCACCTAGTTTGGTGGTATATGTTAAAGATTATGTACCTATGGTCTGAGGTAGATACATCAGGGCTAACCCTCTAGTTAGTGATCACCTCGTAAGCCTTTCTATTTGTTAGGGTGATATTTATGTTCGTTTTACCTCTTAGTCCGTTATATGTAGGGAGGTTTTCTGGAAGGTCAGCAATGAAGAGGTCTTGGGTGTTTGTGCACTCCAGTACCAGTTCACCTCTTATGTCTAGTGATGCAGAGTTCCACTCTGGAGACTTTGCATTTGCATTACATCCAGCGATCCATGGCTGGTTACAGAATGTTCTAGCAGTGTTAGCCAAGTACTCTATATCTTCTGCTGTGTCATTCCTAGGTGCAAAATATAGGGAACTCATGAACAATGAGTTACCCTTGGTTTTAATTTCGCAGGATGCGAAAAATGAGCTATTTAGGTGTGACATATTAAGAACCTCTAGATTCCGGTTCAATATAATGATTGCGGCATAGAATTTATTTGTGTTATTTGAGCTTACTTGGACTGAGGAGGTCCCTGGTATTTGGAATGAGTGTCTATTTCTACAACAGTACGGCTCCTGTGCCAGTATAATATCTGTGCCAGTGTTGTTTGCGTAGCCAAGTACTTCCTGTGTAGCAGATCTTGACCCTTGTAGGTTAATTTGGATTATTTTGAGTTTGCTATTCATAGCTGATGTTGTTTATTAAAGCTTTAACTCGCTTCTTATATGTTGGACAGTTAGCGTCTTTAGCGCTATGTTGTGCCTCCTCCGATTTGAGGCCGGAACGTCTGCAATTAGAGCAGACTTTTTCGCCTTGCGGCGTTGGGCACTTTTCTGTTAGGTGTGTTCCAGCACAATTTGCACACTGTATATCGCTTAGACATTTGTCTTGTGTGTGTCCGAATTTGTTGCAGTTAAAGCAACGTCTAACATATATATATATATATATAATCCTCCACACGGCAAGAATTGCACTCAACAAAGATTCTGCCGTGGCTTATGATCTGATTTCTTAATTGAGGGGTTACCTCAATGACCCAGTTAGTCACTGGCTTGGTTCTATTGCCAAACTTTGTTATTGCTTTAATGGTAGGAACCGTGTTGTCGTCGTCACCAGCTGCGGTAGTGTCATTTTCCTGCGGAAATTGCGTCAAGATGCATGCCAAAACATTTTCCCCTGTTAGGTCTTTGGGTACATTATGTACTGCAATGCGTGGATTTAGTTTATTAGGAATTTTTGCAGTTAAGCCTGCCTTCTTTAAAGCTGTGCAATTTAAAATAGAATCCACATTAGAATATGATTCTATCCTAACCGTGTTGTTAGGCATACGTATAACCCTTTCAGGCTGAAATTTATTTTGTGAAGGCTGGAATGCCTTAAGCAGTGCTTGTTTGACATCATCGCTAGATTTGAGCTTTGTGTTACCACGAGTTGGGGCGACAACAACCTGGTTCATTTTCTGTTTGGTGCTGGCTTTAATCAAGTTAGAGACTTTTGGCGCTTTGCTTAGTGTTTGCGCATAACTGGATGGATTAGGAGCAGTTGTAGGTACGGTAATGGGTACATTTACCTTCGAGTCGAGCTGATCTATTTTAGCATTCATTTCCTTAACTATTGTTAAGACGTCATTTAGAGGATTGTTCTGTATAGTTTTAGCCTCTGCCAAGAAATTCTTGACAGATATATTAATCTCATTTAATGAGTCCATGACAAGCTTCTTGTCATCTCTTCGTGGCTTAACCACTTTATAATTCTCATTTATATCATTGTGTACTTTAACCAATTGCTTGATGAGTTTTGAACAGTGTTCACTTATAGAAGCGAACAGCTCGCTCGCGTCGTCTGGAGGTATTAATATCTGGCAATTCAGCCATGGGGAGGAAAAGGGATGAGGAGCACGGGGCTGCCTCTTAGCCGTCCCCAGGTTCTTATTGCGTAGCAAGCCGACTGATTGCCTGAGGATCGTTGTCCGCCTTTCGCCACGTGGAGGCGGGCAGATCAGATCTCCGTGGTAGAGGGACGAGAACGTTGTAGCGTGCTTTGGACAATCTGATATCCAGGCAGTAGATAGGGACATTTTTTTTTTTTCATTGAGTTTTATTTTACGTCCCTCACGCTCTCGCGTATTTAGGACTGGATTAGGTTTTTGTTTGGCATTCTGTTTTGTTTATGGCTACTTGGCACCACCAGTCCTTAGACTGTGGAGATCCCGTCCCTGCCGCGTGGAGGCGTAGCCACCGCCATCTAGCTTATTTGTTATTTTTCATCTTTGTTGTTTGGATGTATTTTGTTTGTATTTATTTTGTATTAGTTATTCGCCTCTTAATTCTATTCTTCTTTCTTCTAATTCCTTGATGTATTCAATAAATTTCTGTATGTTTTCTTCGTGTAGGTTTCTTTCATATTCTACAGCCGGTGCATGTCTGTCTCGTATTTCTTTAAGGTCTTCACAGTGAAACAGTACATGTTCCGAGGTTTCGTCTTGTCCACATGTGCAATGTGGGTTATCTGCTAAGTTTAGTTTATGCAGTGTTTTCTTGAAATTACCGTGGGAGGTGAGGTAGTCTGTTAACAATCTATTCCTGGGTATTTTTATTTTCTCGTACCTAATCTTAACATTTCCTATGAATTTTTTTGTGATTTTAACCTCTTCGTTTTCCCATCTTTCTTGCCACTCGTCTAGCATTTCATTGAGCAATCTTTTTTTTAGTTCGATTTTTGTTATAGGGTCTCCAGGTGTCCACTTGAAATTTCGGAAAGTTACTTCTTTATTTTTCTTAACTTTGCTTATGGTGCTTCTTCTTTTAACCTCTAGATCTATTGGCATAATTCCGCCTATTGCTAATATTGATTTGGTGGAGGCCGTTCTGCATGCTCCTGTCAGCACGATTCCCGCTTTTCTTTGTGCTCCTTCCAGTTTCCTTAAGTGTGTATGGTCCACTCGATGGGCCCATACTCTGCAGGCATACAAGATCATTGGAAGGCATGCTCCCTGGTAGATTGTGTTAAGGGATTTCTTTCCTAGCCCCCATTCCCTTCTTGCTACCCTGGCTAAGCTGTGTATTAGCGCAGATAATTTGTTGCTAATTTCTGTGACGTGTTGTAGAAAATTTAGTTTTTCATCGATGGTTACACCTAAATATTTAAATGTCTGTTTATAAGTGATTGTTTTATTGTTTAGTTTAAGTATGGGCTTTCTGACTAGTTTTCCTTTTATTAAGGTTATAGTGGATTTGTTTGGGGCGAAGGTGAGTTTGTTTTCGTGTGCCCATGTTTCACATATGTGCATAACCTTTTTCCCGGTGGCTTCGATTTCATTTCTTGTGTTTCCTTTAATTAGTATTAAAATATCATCGGCATACCCTATTAATTCAACGTCGTCATTAATTTCGTGGTCTAGCAGTGGTTTCATTAATATATTCCACAGGGTAGGGCCAAGCACTGAACCCTGTGGACAGCCTTTTGTGTTTTCTATAGTGGTTGTGTGGTGTTGTAGTGTGAGGGTACTGCTTCTGTCTTCTAGATAATTTTTAATTAAGTTGTATGTATTCCTTTCTAATTTCATGTTTTTTAACTCTTGCAGAATTTTTGGCCACCATGCGTTGTCGAAGGCTCCAGAGATATCTAGTGATACAGCCGCTACATATTTTTTGCTGCTATTTGTTGTAATTTCAATCGCTTTTAAAATGGCGTCCTCTGTCGACTTTCCTTTTGTGAAACCGAATTGCCGTTGTGACCTGAACCCTCCTGCATCTAGGTGATCGTTTATTCTTGTGTTAAGGAGTTTTTCTAGGATTTTCCCAAAGATTGGGAGAAGGCTTATAGGTCTGTAGGATTTTGGGTTCGTTGTGTCTAGGTTTTGACGTTTTAAAAGGATTTTTAGGTTTGCTTCTTTCCAGATTTTTGGGAAAATTCCATTTCTAAGGCATTTGTTGTATAGGTCTGTGAAGAATTTTACGTTGTTTATTATAACTGTTTTGCACATTTCCGGCTCAATTTTGTCAAGTCCTTTTTCCCCGAAATTGTTTTAACTACTTGTATGATTTGTTCTTCTGTGAACTGGGCTTCATCTATGGTATCTAATACATAGTGTGTTATTTCATTTCTTATGAGTGTATGTTCTTCACTATCATTTCCTGTTTGATCTTGTGGTAGCAGGGTCTTCAGAAGCAATTTTGCTGTGTCTTCGACCGTCATAGTGTAGTCTCCATTTATTGTTTTTAGATTGTTTAACTTACTTTCTATTTTGAGTTTGTTTGCCGTGACCTTATAAACTATTCCCCAAGGGTCTTTTGCTCCTTCTTCCTCAACGAATTTTTGCCATGATTTAAGTTTTTCGTCTTTTATTGCTTTATTGTATTTGTTTCGGAGTATCCTAGCTGTTTCTTGTAAATCTCCCTTTTTGTCTGCTAATTTCTCTTTTCTCCAGTTTCTAACGCTAGTTTTGTATTCCCTCCTCATATCTGTTAATTCGTTGGACCACCAAGGAACTTTTACTCTTTGCGATTTGGTTTTTCTGCTTAGTGTGCTATCTGCTACCATTTGTATGGCTTTAGTTACTTCTTCTATGTTTTTGTTGACATTTCCTTCTTCTAAATTAATTGTGTTAAGCATCTCGGTTACCTGATTGTTGAAATCATCCCAGTTGACATTTTGTGTTTTGTACCTAGCAGTATTTAAGTTTGTTTCGGGTTTGGTGGAATGTCCCAGATTAAATGTTATGTCACTGTGGTCGCTGGTCGTTCTGCCTTTTATTGTCCAGTTCTGTACATATTGTAAAATGTTTCCGCTACACATGGTGACGTCAATATTTGAAGAGCCCATTGTACTGTTTATATTAGTCTATTTATAAAGATGTTTGTATTTTGATTAAACTGGAAATAAGCACTTATGAAATATACGTTTCCTATGTTTTTAATATTAATGAGGACTGTAACAATATGCGTACAACTTAGATTTTTAATATACATTGGATTAACGTTAGGGTTAGTAGATATTATTGCTGCCATTGGTGGAATATTCTGTTCATGGTATGCCTTAGCATTGAGATAGTAGATAGGGACAACAAAAAAAAAACAAAAAAAAAACAAAAAAAAACAAAAAAAAAAAACGAAGAGAAAGAGGCAACCAACCAGCCTCGCAAGGGTGTAAACACCCCCCCTCTTTCTCTTCGCTTCTTCAACCTTTATTGTAATTAAAGATACATAGAGGTATTTGACCCTCGATAAACTCAAAAATAAAATAATACATATTCAGACTTTAGAACCATTATACTATAGGTTAACACAAAAACAAAATAAATCTTCATTCTCTATTTACATAAAACGGGTATTGGAGTCACCCTTGGGACAAACAAAAGTGGTAGTTGACTCTGGTCTTCTTTCCAAACAAATTGCTTCTTCTTCTTCTTTCTTCCATCTTCTATTTTCTTCTTACTGTAGGAGAAGATCGGCTGGGGAGAAATTCCCGAGAAGCCTGGCCATCCTGTTGTTTATGTTGTTTTGATCCTCTGATCTTTGTGCCACGATAGTTTCTTCTCTACCCGCTTCCACCTCGGTCAAGATGTGAATGAGGATCTCTTCTGCTTCACATGGCCAATTGCCCAACTCGGCAGCAAGCTGGTCCCTTTGTGTTGTAAATTTAGGGCAGGAGTATATGCGGTGTAGAGGATCGTCAGTTCTGCTACATTCTATACAGTTCGGATTGTCTGCCTTACCAATTCTGAATAAATGTGCTACGTATTCTCCATGTCCGGAGATTGTTTGCATAAATTTATTGTCAAAAGTTAAGTTTAACTTCAATCTATTTTCTATATTGGGTAGGAAACGGTAGGTGTTCTGTGTTATCCCATTCTTCTTGCCATTTATTAGCTGTAATGCCTTCTATGTGTTTATGCATATCCGTTCTGTATTGATAATTGTTTCTATTAATAACATTTCCCAGTATTGTAGCTGTTGGTCTTGTTTTAAGTATATTTTTCACTCTTCTTTCCTCAATAACCAGATAGAGTGGTTTAGTGGCTGCAATAACGCATGCAGCTTCGTTAGAAACTGATCGGTATTGGAAAGATAGTGTCTTGGCACAAAATACCGTGAGGCTAAGTAGTCTCCTTTTGTTCCTGCTATTGAGGGCTCTATGTCCCCATGCAGCAGATGCATAGGTAACAATAGGAATTATAGCTCCCTTGTAAATGGTGGCTACACCCTCTGGAGGGCGGCCCACCCAAGGTGCATGTATCTTCTAAGAGCAACGAAGATCGCAGCCTTGTTGCAAATATGCGATATGTGAGCTGCAAAATTCAACTTTTCATCGATGATTACCCCGAGATACCTTGCCTCAGTGGATCTCTTGATTGTGGCACCATTAAGTTTAATTTTGGGGTTTCTATTTAGTTTTCCTTTCTGCAAAACGTAAGTCGACTTGCTAGTCGAGAACTGTAATTTTTGTCTTACTGCCCATGCACTGACCGTGTTCATAATTGTGTCGGCATTTTGTTCAAGTGATCTTCTGTTGTTTCCTGTGACAAGAACCAGCAAGTCGTCAGCGTAAGCTATCGTTTCGCAGTTGTTCGGAACCTCCTCCTCAAGTAACTCATCCATTGCTAGGTTCCAGAGGAGAGGTCCGAGGACTGATCCCTGCGGACATCCTTTTGTCAGGGTTTTATTTAGTGTTATATTATTAGAGCTGTATACTATCTCTCTGTTTTGCAAGTAGCTCTTAATTAGCCGCAAAATGCAGTTATTCACCCCGAGCTTCTCCAACCTGATGATGGTTTTAGGCCACCACAAGTTATCAAAAGCACCGGAAATGTCCAAAAACACCGCGGCTACATATTTCTCTTGCGTGCCCTCAGTAAATTTAATAAGTCGTTCCACTGCCTGAGTTGTTGATTTCCCAGGAGTAAACCCATATTGGTTTGGGTGATGAATTCTACCAATTTCGTTTCTTAGCATTCTGACTATTACTCTTTCCAGTAGCTTACTCTACTCAGGCAGTAGAGAGATTGGCCGATATGACTTCGGGTTACTCAGGTCCTTGTCATGTCCTTTGGGAATAACTTTCAAATTCCCAATTTTCCATTTATCTGGAAAATATCCAGCAGTAATACAGTCATTAAAGAGATCGAACAAGAAGTCAACAAGTTCATCTTTTAGTGTTTTTACTAGTACACCTGGAATATTATCGATCCCAGGTGCCTTGTCAGTTCCGATATTTCCTATTTCTTGATATAGCATCTCCTTTGTGAAGTATGGTATTTCATTGTTGTTTGTTTCTGCAGTCTCTGCTGCAATTCTGCACTCGGCATGTTGTTCGTTATCAGTGTCGAAGGAGTCGTCTGGCATAAGAGTTGTTAATAGCGTATTCATTGTATCTTCCATGGTTCTTGTATAATTGTTGCCACTAGTAAGTGAACACATTGGAATATTAATTTTATTTTTCTTAGCAGCCAGCTTGTATGTTAGACCCCAAGGGTCCTTGCTCAGGTCATTTTGAACGAATTGTTCCCAGGATTTGTTCCTAGCTTTTATAACTTCTTGTTTGTATTTAGTTAATATTTCATGAAAAGCCTGTTGTTTGGCTTCCTTGTCGTGTGTAAATGATTTCTGGGCTAAATGTTTAGCCTTTCTAACTTTTAGTTTAAGGGATTCCAGCCTATTTTTGTCTATTCAAAAAGATGTTTCTCTTGGGTATAAATTTGTGCATAATATCCTCTATTCCTTTTGTTAGGAGGTCGATCCTATTATCAATTTCTTGGGTTGAAAGGTTCGGTGTAACTCTTTCTCGTATATTCGATATTAGATCATTAGTATGAGCTCTAATCATATCCCAGTTGGCATTCTTGAAATTAAAGCCACGTTTTGTTTCTTTTTGTGCTCTTATAGCGACTATTTCAAAGCATATTGCCCTGTGGTCACTTTGTGTAATGTCTTCCAAAACTCGCCAGTTTTGTATGTTAATATTCGGGCTTGCCACTGTAACGTCAATGTTACTTTCACCTCGACTACTGTAAAATGTGCTGGGCTGGCCTAGCATGTTAATTACAACAAAATTGTGTTGTTCAATAAACTCCTCAAAATCGCTTCCCCTTTCATCTAGTGTTTGTGAATGCCACACTGGGGATTTTGAGTTGCTGTCGCACCCTATAATATGTTTGTCAGGTGTTTTAATGATTACATCTGTTAGTGATGTAAGATCGTCGATTAGTCTATTTCTAGGTGCAAAATAGCCAGATGTTATGTAGCACTCAAAGTTATGGAACTTTATTTGGCAAGTGATCTGGTAATAATTAGAATCGCTAGTTAAAGCTAGCACGTCTATTTCTTGGTTAAGTATGCATATTGCAGCATAGAACCTTTCTTTATTACTTGCCAAAACTTTTATTCCAGCCGTGCCTGGTATTTTATATGTATTTGTGTTTCTATAATAGCAGTTATACGGTTCCTGCATCAAGAGAATATCTATGCTATGTGACCTAGCATGGTTAAGAAACTCCTGGGTAGCGAGCCTAGAATTTTGTATATTTCCCTGCATAATCTTTATTTCTTTAAGGATCATAATTTATGTTTTTGATGTGTGCCTCGAGTCTACGCTCATATGTGGGACATTTAAGGTCATTAGCTGGATGGTCGAGCTTACTGCCTTTTCCTCCACCTCTTTTGCAATTAATGCACTGAGGATGCTGGTCTTTTTCATTACAAGCTCTGGAATCATGCTGACCCGAGCACACAACACAAGTGGTCTCCGCCTTACAGTCCTTTTGAAGGTGGCCGTATCTTTGACAATTATAGCATCTACGTAGGTGGATATGGTCCTCAACTTTGAGGGATATCCAATTGTGCAATATTCTGCCCGCACCCAGGAGCCTCTCTCTGACAACAGGGGTAACTTCAACAACCCAGTTACATACCTCTCTGTCTCTTCTGCCAAATTTTGTGACGATTTTAAAAGCTTTTTCCGAGGAGTCTAGTGTACCCATACTTGCATTTATAGACTCGCTGAACTCATCTTCCTTGATGGAGTTTGGAACATTTAATATTACTAGTCTGGGATTATATTTAGCAGGCCTTTTTGCCTGCAAGCCAATTTTGTTTAGGTCTTCACAATCTAGTAATTTCTCTATATCTTCATTCGGTGACTCGATACAAATTGCCCTGTCAGGCAATCGGTACACCTTTGTTGGAACAAAGCCAATTTTTCTTGGGTCAATTTTGTTAACCAACAGTGCTTTTGTTTCCTCACTGTTCTTTATATTATCATTCCCAGCCTTGGGAGATATTATAATTTTATTGCACTTAGTATTTCTTTTCACATTATTGATAATTTTAGTCACAGGTTTTTGATTACTTTGGTCCAGTGTTTGTGCATAAGTTTTCGGTCTAGCAGTTTCAGTGACCTTTTCATTTATAGCCCTAGTTAGTTCTAATATTTCTTTTAGGCTGGTGTTACTTTCTGGGACTTTAATTTGTGTCTTGATTTTGTCTGTGGCTAGAGCCAGAGAGTCAAGCATATCGCCAAAAACTACTCTGATCTTCTTTTTATAGCTCTTAATATTATTTTGCTCTAAGCTCTTAATAAGTTCTAGTATTTTGGAGGCGCCATCGCTGACCTTCTCCAGTTCAGTAATGGCCACTTTTCCAGCCGATTCATAGGAGTCGTCCTCATCTTCTGAGGACATGTTGGGAGAGATAGGAATGAGGAAGGGATCGGGAAGGATACCGCCTCTTGGCCGCCTGAGGAGCTTAGTACGCTGTGGTTTTATTGCCTGCAGGTCGTTGTCCGCCCTTCACCACGAGGAGGTGGGCGGGCCAGATTTCCGTGTGGGACAGATTTTAAGCTGAATCACAATAACTGATATTATCATAAGTTCTGGATTCAGGGCGAAAGATTTATTCGCTTAGTTATGAGACCAGAGTAGTAGATAGGGACAAAAAAAAAAGGAGAAGGAGAAGAGAAAGGCAACCAACCAGCCCCGCCCTTTCTCTTCTCCTTCTAGTTTTCATTCTTTATTGATACAGTATAGTACAATGTTGGAGGTATATTACCCTCCTTGAATACTTATAGTATTGCATACAAAATTGTTACAGTGTAGTACATATGGAATTCGTTGAATTTAATAAACAGGCAAACAGTATTTTATTTAAATTTTGAAAAAGTTTCCTTAACCTAATGACTCTGGCCTCGTGCGAATAATCTTGGATATGTGCTTGGTTCCGTTCATGTTCCGAGCGGAAATATGGCCAATCGGTATCAGTGTGTTGATCAGTGGAGTAAAGCCAACGTCATTCCTTCATCGATCTTCAATGTGAGCTTAGGTTAATTCCGTAGAATTTATAGCATGTGGCTAACGTCAGAGAACTGCAGGTAAGTATTACTACATAATAATTGCAATTCCTTTTCAGGTGGCGTATAATTCCGAAGAATTGTTAAAGCAATATTGACTAACATAAGTTAGTTGGGTCTATAGGTGAGTTAACAATCTCTTGTCAAAAAAAAATTTATGATAGAAAATTTATAATTCCGTAGAATTGTGAAACAGAATTAAAGCTAACGTCAAAGTTAGTTGGGAACTTAAGGTGAGTAAACAATCTCTGTTGTTCATGTATATTTAGGTAAAAAAATAAAATAATTCCGAAGAATTATGAAGCAGTATTAAAGCTAACGTCAAGTTAGTTGGCAAACTAAGGTGAGTAAACAATCTCTGTTGTTCATGTATATTTTAGGTAAAAATAGGTAATTCCGAAGAATTATGAAGCAGAATTAAAGCTAACGTCAAGTTAGATGGCATACTAAGGTGAGTAAACAATCACTGTTGTTCGTATGTATTTAGGTGAAAATAATAATAATTCCGAAGAATTATGAAACAGAATTACAGCTAACGTAGGTTAGTTGAATTGCAAAGTTTGTATTACAATACTATGATTGTAAATGTGAAATTGTAAAGCAAACGTCAAGGCAAGTTGAGTTCCAGCATGTCTCTAGTTCTTGTAATATTATATGAAGCTGTCCATCAAGCTCAGGGCATTTCTATCTTCATCATCAACGACTATAAGTTCTTCAATAAGTTGGTCCGGATTAATCGGCCAATATGGTAGAGCTCTCACAAGTTCATACCTCTGCCGAACGAATTTCGGGCATGTGTATATCCTATGAAAAGGATCATCAGTTAATAGACATGTCTGACAGGATCCGTTGTCAGTTTTATCAATGCTCAAAAGATGAGATGTAAATTCCCCATGACCAGTAATCATCTGGGAGGTTTTAAATGAATGCTTCATAGGAAGTTGTAGCCTTCCACGTATGTTAGGAAAATATAGATGGGTAGTTCTTCCTTTTTCAGTAGAATCCCAATCAGATTGCCATTTATCCAGTAATATAGACCTGATGCCATCCAGGCAGGCCGTGTATGACTCGAAATCAGCTCGGTTGAGTTGATTCCCAAGTACATTAGCAGTGCCATGTCTCTTGATAAAGTATCTTGCGGATTTATCCAATACAGACAACGTCAATGGTATAACGCCAGCCAGTACCATTGCTGCTGGTACTGAGACAGAGGAATAAGCCGAGGCGATTACCCTGCTACAGAATGCAGAAAGGCTATTTAGTCTTCTGCAGTTGTGGACAAGTAAAGCTCTATGGCTCCAGATGGAGGCTGCATAGCCAACTATTGGTATTATCGCACCAATATATATCTGGAGAAGGCCTTCTGGCGGTCTTCCCCATGTAAGCCTCATGAATTTCCTAAGGTTTATAAAGATAACCTTCGCCTTGTCACAGACTGACTTAATGTGCTCAGTGAATGCAAGTTTTGCATCGATAACAATTCCAAGATATCTGGTGGATGTTGAGCGTTTTATTCCACATCTCCTCATCTTGAATATTGGGTCTCGGATAAGTTTTCCCTTAAAAAGTATATAAGTAGACTTCGGCTGAGAAAACTTTAGCTTGTGTTCATCAGCCCATGACGCGGCTATTTCCAGCAACGTATTAGCCTTTGATTCCAGCTGGGTTCTGGAGTTTGCAGAAAAGAGTATCAAGATGTCGTCTGCATAAGCAATTATCCTCGAGCCTTGAGGAAGGTTCGCAGAAAGTAGGTCGTCTACAACGCAATTCCAAAGTGTAGGACCCATGGCTGACCCTTGCGGACAGCCTTTAGTAAGGACTTTAGCAATCGTGTCTTCACCGATTGTATACGCTATACCTCGATCCTTAAGGTAACTTTTAATAGACTGTAAAATATAATTGTTGACTTCCTTTCCTTTCAGGTTAAGTATGACAGCAGGCCACCACAGATTGTCAAAAGCTCCGGAAATGTCCAAGAACATCCCAGCGACATATTTGTCATCAGACTGATTGACAAATTCGATAAGACTGTTCATGGCTCCAGTAGTGGAGCATCCTGGCGTGAAGCCGTGCTGATTCGGATGATGAAGAGCAGGTAAGTCTACCCTCATGTGATATAGTAATATTCTTTCGAACAACTTCCCCATTTCAGCTAGGAGAGTTATGGGCCGATATGACTTGGGATCCATCAAGTCTTTGTCAACTGACTTAGGAATAATCTTCAGGTTACCCTGCTTCCATGAATGCGGAAAATATCCTAGGACCAGGCTGTCCTGTAGTAAACGTGCCACAAAGCCAGAAATTATTGGCGAGATTAGCTTTAGGAATATTCCTGGAATCTCGTCGGGGCCAGGTGCCTTCCGACTCTTGATATTTACCAGGTAAGACTTCACCAAATCTTCCGTAATAGAAGGTAGAATATTGTTATTTGTAGATGCAACGGCTGCTGCATTACGTGCTTCAATATGATTCGGCAGATCCGTCTGAGGATCATCATCTGGTAGCAGAGTTTGAACTAGACGTTCCATTGACTCAGGCAAAGATTTACAGTGTACGCCATGAGCGTCTCTTAGAGCAGTTAGCGGGATATTGCGCTTCAGTTTATTTGCGGCAATTTTATAAGACACCCCCCAGGGGTTGGCAGAGAGATCCTCTTGAACGAACTTTTTCCAAGATTTATCTCTTGCTTGTACAATAGCATCTTTGTACTGCTTTAGAAGATTGCGGAATTCTTCTAGATAAATTTCCCTGTCGGGAGAGACTCTCGCTCTTTGAGCCTTGTGTTTAGCAACACCCACTCTTACTCGGAGACGATCAAGACTGCTATTCCACCAGTGTGATCTGTTCTCAAATATCTTCCTTCTAGGCGCTGTATGCTTCAAAATATCTTGAAGTCCAGTAGTTAGGATTTCAACTTTATAATCAATATCCCCCGTGTCTGGGAAAAATGGAAGTGATTCTAGGTAAGAGATGAGAAACTCAGTTCTCCTCTTAGCCTCTTCCTCATTGATAGATGAAATATTAAAACCTCCAACCTTCGTGGTTAGAGGTGCATGGAGTTCGATCATAAAAGAAATATATCTGTGATCAGATGTAGAATGCTCGGATAGCACTTGCCAGTTAGTTAATAGGCCAACGGCCGAGTCACTTGCGAGAGTGACGTCTATATTGGATTCACCCTGTGTACCATTGAAAGTGGGGAGAAACCCAGACTGATTTGCCACATGGAGTTCTCGATCCATGAGAAAGTCCAAAAGCTCCTCACCTCTAGTATCTGTACAAGAGGAGTTCCAAACAGGAGTTTTAGCGTTTGCATCGCATCCCACAATAACAGGCTTGTCGGGATAGTCATTCAAGATGCCTGCCAATCTCTCGAGATCTTCTACAATTGCGTTTCTCGGAGCAAAATATGAAGAATTGAAGTAATAAGAGCTTCCGTTTATGCGTATCTCGCAAGATGCAGAATATAAATTGTTAAAATTATTATTATTTATTATTTATTTTTATTAATTTGCTGTCGGGGCCAAACCCCATACAAATGGATTGACTAAATTTACTAAATGCTGGTATTTACAACAGTAAGTAATATAATAATTAGTTAAGTAATGAAACACACCAATAAACATAATAGTACCTACATAATTTACCAAATAGAAAAAAAAAAAAACTTAATCTCAAGTATTATATGATGAAACAAACTAATAAACATAATAGTACATAGTTAACTAAATAGAAGAAAAACTGAAACTTGAGTTTGATATCGATTGCATGACTGAGCACTTAAAAGCACAACGAGCACAACCAAAATAATCCATGTAGGTATGCAAAAAAGAGTTATAATATTTATAAAGGATTGCAAAGCCGTAGAAGGTTCGAATATTTCTATTGTTTGCGTCTGCACTGATAGCTACAAACATATTAGGGTTTAAGCTATAGAGCAAGCACGAATGTTTTATTCGTTCAGACAGAAGCTGCGAGTTTTAAAGGCATTAATTGTAAATAAAAATATTGAATTTACTTTTTCAACAGTAAGGTTCGTTAAAAAATTGACAAAAAAGTCACATTCTGATTCCTGATTACGGATGAATTTATTGAGAAAATGTTTACGGTACGGGTCAAGGATTGGACATTCGCAGAAGAAATGAAAAGCTGAATCAGGCTGGAGCCTATTGCATAAGGTACAATGGTTGGTGCAATCTAGGACATATTTTAGACCTTTGTGGTAAATTCTTAACCCAGTCTTTCTTGCTACACGGATTTGACTAATTAATTGGATTTTCGCAAACGTTATATTTAGTTGTAAATACGATTCGGTTTCTAACTTGAATTTGATATGCTTATAGTACAAGCTGTATCTGCTATTGCGAAGTTGAGATAGGTCTTTTTGTATAAGCGAATTTTTGTAGGTAATGATAATATCGTCAAGTATTTTGTTGTTTATAAATTGATCACGCCATACTTGATCGAAGCCTAAAGAATTTAGAAATAATTTTATTTGAGTGTACCAATTCCATTCGATTTTATTTAGGATTGAGTTATCAAGCTGAACTAATCTGTTATATAGGATTTTTGGTAGTCTACTCTTATCCATAGTTAAGATTTTGGACCAGAGTTTTAGAATGCGTTTCCAAACTAACAATGAAATATGGATAGTTCCTGTTTCCAATCTAATATAACAATCAGGGGTTTTTGTTGACACGTTTAATATACATTTAAGGAATTGTAACTGACAGCGCTCCAATGTTTCTAGCTGATACGAACCCCAAATTTCAGTTGAGTATAAGACTGTTGCATTAATAATTGAATTCAAAAGTTTCGTTTTCTCGTCCCAGCCATTTGACTTGGATTTATATAGTATGTTTCTAACTTTTTGTATCGCAAGGTTTGCTTTTTTGGCAATTTCAGTAGCTGCTACGCGGTATTTCCCAGATGAAGAGAATGTAGTACCCAGGTAGCAAAATGTTTGTACGGTTTCAATAGGCTTATCGTCTAGGGAAAAAGAAGTACTTCTTTCACGGCCTTTGTGGAAGTGTAGGATCTTCGTTTTGGTAGTATTAACTTGTAGAGAATTTAGTTCACAATATTGTTGTAAAATTCCTAATTTCTTCTTAACATCTACCGGAGAATGTGCAAAAATCACTAAGTCATCTGCGAATGCTAGGATTGAAACGTCATTACTTCCATCAATGTTTACACCTCTAATCTCCTTCTTCATGAAGAACTCCCATATGTCGTTTATGAATAACAGAAATAAAAAAGGCGATAAGATTTCTCCTTGTAAAACTCCAAGCGTTAATGTAATTGGGTTAGTGAGATTATTATCTACTTTTATTTGTAATAATGCACTATTATATAAGCATTGTAGAATCCTAATTATTTTGGACGATACTCCGCTTTTGTACAGTTTAAACCATAATAAACTGTGGTCTATAGAGTCAAATGCTCTTTTAAGATCAACTAAAATAGCATAAACCCCCTGCCCTTTAAGTCTTAGTTGAAGATGTGTTAAGACTGAAAAAGCAAAAATGTTGTCAATTGTCCCTCTGTTTTTTCTAAATTCTGCTTGATTTTCATGTATTAGGTTATAACTTTTGCACCAGTTTTGTAACCTGTTGAACAGAATTTTAGTGAAAAGTTTGCATAATGAATTTACTAAGGCTATGCCCCGATAATTCGCTGGATCTGTGGGATCGCCTTTTTTGTGAATTAGAAACGTGTGGATATTAGACCAACTGTCAGGAAGTATTTCTTGTGACATTATTTTATTAAAAAGATTTAGAATGTAGTGGATCCAGTTGGGTGGAAGAGCCTTATAAAAATCGTTGTTTAATCCATCCTGGCCAGCAGCTTTATGAGATTTACTTTTAAATAAACTATGCTGTAACTCTTCGAGGGAGATATCAACATCCAGTATTGGGTGCACACAATCGAAAAGAGTAACATAGATTGGAGAATTTTCTTTATAGATGTTAGTATAAAATAATTCCCATTCTTCCAGACTTACTTCATTCTTTTGTAGTCTCTTGCATCTGAAAGTGTTTATTATTTTCCAAAATTCTGCAGAGTTTTTAGTATTGCTGATTTTATCCTGGATTGCTTTATAAAATTTACCTTTTTTTGACTTTAAGAAATTTACATACTGTTTCTTTTCTAGGGTATATTTTGACAGGTTTTCGCTATTTGGGTTTTTCGTAAATGATTTTAGAGAAGCTTTACATTCTTGTTTTGCTTTTGAACATTTTAGATCAAACCACGGGTTGTGCTTCTTATCTATGTTTGTGTTGAGAGTATTTCGTTTTATTATCAGCATGTTAGTTGAGGATGCAACTTCTTTAATTGATATCTCTAAATTCTTTGCAAGTTCATTGATATTTTCACTGTTGAAATAAATATTAGTATGATTAGATATATTAGATTGGAAAACAGGCTTTTTATCATTATTAAATTTAAAATCGACCTCGTATTTGGGATAATAATTCATTAAGTTTTGTGGGGAGTTTGAATTCAGTGCATGGGTTTTTTGGAATCCTGCAGTAAAATTTATTACGCACATGCAATGGGAGGACTTGTTCAGAGTAGGAATTACTTTGTATGAAGCTATTTTATCATAACCATTTAAATTTGCCCATGCTAAGTCAATAGTGCTGCGACCCTTGACGTTCAAAAATGTGAAGTTACCAGGAATGTCACCTTCTACCCTACCACTTAAAGTATAAAGCCCGTATTTTTCCATTGTATTTACTAGTGATCTACCTCTTGGATTCACATTTTCATGAAGGGATTGCCTGGTCTCGTTAACGTAGTGCTGAGAAGAAAGTTCTAAATCTATCTGATTTAGATTGCCGATGTGAGCATTGAAGTCACCACATATAATTATTTGGTGTAAATCATAATTAGCTACAATAAATTCAATTGATTCTTCCAACATACTTATGCAATAGGTATCCAAGCTCGGACTTAAATAAGTAAATATTATTATAAGCTTTAGTTCCCGGTATTTAAATTCAAAAATTATCCATAAATTTGTATTTTCAACCAGAGTAATTTTAAATTCGTCGCTGTTTCTAATGATAATAGCTAGTCCGCCGCTTGCCCTACCTTTTTGTTTGCACTTTACTCCCTTACTGTTAAATAAGCAAGTGTATCCTTTCAAATAGACCGGTAGTTGTAAATCGTCCCGCAAGTGCCATGTTTCACAGAGACAGATGATATCGTTAGTAAGAATGGTCTGAATTGAATCTAGATCATCCAGAGTATAGATATTGTTCCAACCTTCTACGTTCCAAAAGTTCAGAGATAGGCCGTGCCTACAAACATAATTTATTTTAGAATCTATATTTTTTCCTTGATTCAGGTTGTTAGTAGTACTTAAATCTATGTTAGTGACGTTACAAGTGGATAAATTTTCTTTACTATTAAATGATTGCTTATTTGCTTTATAAATTGTTAAAATGTGAAAGATTTAAAAGTTCAATGCTGGAGTTAAGAATAACTATTGCAGCAAAGAACTTTTCCTTGTTATATGCTACGACTCTGACAGCCGAGGTTCCAGGTATGACATAGTAAATCCCTCGCCTGGTACAATATGGTTCCTGTATAAGGATGATGTCGACATTCTTGTTTCTTGCCAGCCCAAGGCATTCTTGAGTTGCGGCTCTTGAAAATTGAAGATTTATTTGAAGTATGTTAAGCTTGTGGAACATAATTGATGTTTTCGATTAGATCCTTTAACCGTTTAGCATAAGTCGGACATGCGGTGTCTTTAGCGCTGTGCGCTGCACTACCCACTTTAGTGCCTGCTCTCACACAATTGGAACAAGATTTAGGTCCATTAGGACTTGGACACTGAAGAGTGTCGTGTGCTCCAGCACAGTTTGCACAACATGTTTCACTTCTGCACTCGCTTTTAGCATGTCCGAACTTATTGCAATTGAAACATCTTTTGACGTAAATGTAATCGTCAATTCTGCATAAGTTCCACTCTATATAGAGTTTCTTAGTAACCATCAGATGGTTCCTTATTTGAGGAGTTACCTCAAACACCCAATTGTTGTAGGGCGTATCACGTTTGCCAAACTTCGTGACAGCCTTGACAAGTGTCTCTCCTTCAGAAATATGTGATAAATTCTGCTGCATAATACAGGCAGTTAGGTCAGTTTCATCGATAGCTGATGGAACATTGTAAATCGCTATCCTCGGATTAAGCTTTGTAGGCAGACTAGCCACAAGTCCTGCCTTTTTCAAATCAGCAGAGTTCAATAAAGTGCTGACATCAGAGTAAGATTCAACTCGGATAACCTTGTTATTAAGCTTGATGACCCTTTCAGGTTTAAAGTCATTCTGTGACGGCAAAAACACTTTAGCAAGCGCTTGCCTGGTCTCGTCACTCGTCTTAATCTTCTGATTAGACGCAACAGGAGTAATGACAACGTGTGCCAATTTCTTGAGCGAATTGCTCTTGATAAGTTTCGCCACTTTTGGTGTTTTCGCTACTTGCGAAAAAGTTTTAGGAGTAGAAAAGGAGGTAGAATGTAAATTTGCAGAATGGGTAGAGGTAGAAGAAATTTTATCAATCCGTGCATTGATAACGTCAAATTTTTGGAGGAAAAGGTTTTCCAGCCTTAAGTTGCCGTGTTCAACTTTTTGGAGCTTCTTCAAGCTCACGTCAATCTTGTTAACTTCCTCTATTATAGGATTAATAGAGTCAACAATTGTCTTTCTTCCTTTCGTATCTTTTGGTAATGCTTTAACCAATTTAATAGTAGCACATAATAGTGTAGATGGAATTGGCAGTTGGTACCATTGTTTAAATAAGTCATCGTTATTTTGCTTAATTCAAAATATCTAATTTAATATAGTTTTACAAGTTCATTTATTTAAAGTGTCTGATCCAAGTGTCAATTTTAGTCCTAAATACCGAGTGAAATAAAAAGTAAGTCAGTTTAGACAGAGTGAGTAAATAAAAACTTCATTTAACTAGTCGTTGATGGTCAACCTTGAATAAAATTTGCAAGCAAGACTAATTAACCAGCTAGCAACGCGCAAGTCAAACTTAAAAATATCAGTGTTTCCAACTGTATTAAAGTAAAATTTTATAAACAATCAATTTAAATGGATATATCTCAAATATTAGCAGCCATAGAGAACAGTAAACAGGAATTGCTAGCTGCAATAGGAGTAACTAACAAACGAGTTGAAAACATAGAAAAGGAAGTAGAAAATTTAAAACTAAAAAACGATACTTTCGAGAAAACTATAGAGACTCAAAAAGAAAATATTGCATTTCTTGAAAAAAGATTAAGATCTAGGAACCTCATAATTTACGGCATTAAAGAAGAAGATGAAACAAGAGAAAAACTAGAACTCATTGTACTAAATTTAATAAATAAAAAACTTAAAATACCAACTCTTGGAAATGAAAGACAAAACTATAAGACTAGGCAGAACATCGAATAGAACACGACCAATTTTAATTACTTTAACAACGGAAAAAAAGAAAAACGAAATTTTGCAAGCTAAACACATGGTAAGAAAAGAAAAAATATTTATAAACATAGATTATTCGAAAGAAGAAAGAAATACATACAAATCTCTAAAACCCTACCTTGATGACGCAAAAAGTAAAGGATTCAAAGCGTCAGTAAAAAACGGCAAACTAAAGATTAACGGGGAGTACTACACTGAGGAAGAGTTAATAGCTGGTACCTCTATAAATCGCAATAATCAAACTATAAGAAGAAGATCAATCTCGCTGCCCAATGTGTATGAAAAAGATGAAAATAATGAAATTATACAAACAGATGATGAAGAGTCACTAGCAGATGGGAACCAGGAACAGGAAGTAGCTACTAACATACAACATAGCTCAAATGCTGCAAGCCAAGTAACTGATGCGAAAACATCAAAGAACGAAGCACCTGTACAACAAACATTGCAACATTTTTTAAGATCAAGAAATACCCCAAACAGAAAAAGAACAAATTAAAGACAAAACATTCTGCCACGGAAGACAAAAACATAGAAATGATATTTTGGAACGCACAAGGTTTTAAAAATGTTTTAAATAATTTTAATGACATTAGTAGGTGCTGCAACGTAATTGAAACAAAGAATCATTTTAACAACATTTTATTTTGGAATATCCAGGGCTACAAAAATATTTTCAATTTAAGCTCTGAAGATGAAAAACTCTTACTGAAACATGATCTCATTTGTTTAACAGAGACTTGGACAAATTATAAGATAAGCGATAATCCTCCTTTTCTCAAGGACTACAACAGATACGAACAAGAGGCAATCAAAGAAGCTAGCACTGGGCGTGCTATTGGAGGTATCGTTATTTTTTCGAAATTTCCTGCTCAAAATGTTTCCGTTATTAATAAAGAACTGCACTGGATATTTCTAAAATTATATAATAACAAACTAAACTTAATTATTGGTGTATCATATTTCTCTCCCTCGTTTGATTACACTTTACTGCTAGATCTCTTCTCTGAAAACTTACAAAATATAGTTAATCATTACCCAAACCACTCATACCTAATGTGCGGTGATTACAATGCTCGCATTGGTGAACTCAATCAACTTGAAGAAGAATTCCAATATAATAATAACTGGAATCCCATAAGAATTGTACGAGATAAGAACATAAATAAAAAAGGTAAACAACTTGTTGCAGCTTTTGAAAAAGAAAATTTTGTAGTGTTAAATGGCAGATCAAGGAGTGATACCCCCTCGAATTATACTTACCTAGGAACAAATGGGAAAAGCACCATAGACTTAATCTGGACAGACCTAAGTACTCTTCATCTTATACATGACTTCACTGTCATCGAAGATGTACTTATATCCGATCATCTTATCTGCTCTGTCAAATTTTCAAATTTATTTCAGTTAAAAACAACACAAAATAAAGAGATCATAAACCTGTCAAAAACTAAATGGGATACAGCAAAAGCAGATCTTTATAAACAAAAACTTACTGAGAAATTTTGGAATACTTCAAACATGAACTCTACTGAGAAATACGAACTTATGAAATCTGAAATAAAAACAGTTGCTAATGAACTTGGTATAATAGATAAAATTAAAATAGATCAAAATAGAACCGGTAACTCAACAAAAAAGAAATGGTTTACTGAAACATGTAGAAATCTTAAGAAAACAACTAAAAGCTGCCTAAAAAAATGCAAAACGCATGGCTTCACACAAGAAAATCTTGCGTCATATGTAGAAGCAAAGAAACAGTACAAGCACAGTATAACGAAAGAAAAAAATAAACACAAGCAAGAAATTAAAAACAAATTACGAAATGTGGCAGATCAGAAACAATTCTGGAGCACAATAAATGTCCTACAAGCGTCAAGTTATGCAACAAACCCCATAAACTTAACAGATTGGACTAACTTTTTCCAGGAATGGTACAGCGAAAAGATAATACAAGAACAAACATTCTTTGATGTCTATCACCCCTATCTAGACGGCGATATTACACATAATGAAATCAGTTATGCCTTAAGAAAACTTAAGGCAAATAAAGCTCCTGGATCGGATGAAATAATATACGAACAGCTTCAAAATTTACCATACATCTGGATAACATATCTCAAAGATCTGTTAAATAATTTTCTGATAGAAGAAAATCTACCAAAGGAATTGAAAACAATAAAATTGACATTATTACATAAAAAAGGAGACCGATTGGATAAAAACAACTATAGAGGTATCGCCTTAATTAACGCTATAACTAAACTATTCACGTTTATCCTTAACAGTAGAATGCAAACTTGGGTAGAAAGCAAAGATATACTCCCTGAAGCGCAAGCAGGCTTCAGAAGGAAAAGGTCATGCGCAGATAATATATTTGTTCTCAATTCGATCATACAATCTGCATTTCTAACAAGCAAACAAGGAATATATGCAATCTTTATAGATTTCCGAAAAGCATTCGATTCAGTGCCGCATTCTATTCTCTGGAATAAAATCTACCAACTAGGCATAAGTGGCAAGATCACAAGACTATTAAAGAACATCTATGACGAAGCAACATTAAGAATCAACGTTAATAATGAACTATCGCAAGAAATACAAGTCAGTCAAGGAGTCTTACAGGGCGAATGTACAAGCCCTCTATTATTTGCATTGTACATTTCTGATCTTGAGAACAGTCTCAGAAAAAATAACCTTGAGGGCTATTTCATAAACAACAGTAATGATATATTATCATTACAGTATGCAGATGACATAGTCTTATTTGCAAAATCGCCACCCGACATACAAAGGAAACTCAACATTCTAACTGAATACTGCAATACACATCACCTTTCAGTAAATGAAGATAAAACAAAAATAGTTCACTTCCATGTTGGCAGACCACCTAAGAGACACATGAAACATATTTGTCAAAACAAAGAAATTAAATTCGCAAATAAATATACTTATTTAGGTACAACCTTCACATCAGCAGGCAGTTTTAAGGAAAACAGCAACGAAAAATTAAGGAAAGCTTACCGTGTTACTGGGGCTACGAAAAATACAATGTTGAAAGCGCAATTGTATTGCTGGGATACCATTTCCAAATTATATAACACGGTTCTTGTACCAACATTATTATATGGCTCAGAAGTTTGGGGACCGACGCAATATGAAAATACTGAAAAAGGTTCGACACAATATTTCAAAACCTTATTCGGCTGGCAAATAACAACTCCAGGCTACATAGTCAGAAGAGAAACAGGTTGTAAGAAAATAGAAGTAGTAATCGTTGAAAAAATATTAAATTTCTGGCACAAAATATTACTAATGCCAGAAGACAGATATGTTAAAATATGTTACAATAAGCTTATAACTTTAAACAAGAAACCAGTGACCAGTATTTCACAAAAAAAACAAACTAATTACAACTGGGCCAGACAACTTCAAGATATACTGATAAGGGCAAATTTCACATGGGTATGGGAATCACAGAGCTGTATAACATTGATGGCAGAAAAAGATAACATCATTAAAGCCTACAACGAAATCCTCTATGAAGAAGACACTAAAAAAATATTACATTCCACTTACAGCCCAAATTACCAAACCTACATAACCAGCTGCAACTACCTAAATTCAGACATTCCTTTTGCCATCCTAAAACTATACAGCCAATTAAGAACAACAAACGTCAAAAGATTTTACTGCTACCAAGATGGGTTTTGTCATTTTACAGAAGAAGAGAACTGTAGTTTATGCAATCTACAAGAAGAAAACAACTTAACCCATTTCCTGTTTGCATGTCCTATATATAATCCTGTCCGAACCACGTTCCTCCAAAAACACATAACTTGCTGTTTTTCAGAAAAATACATCCATAGCCTTCTCTCCACACCAACCAAGGAGAAGATGATGGACGTGGCCAACTATTTCAAAGCTGCTTTAAAATTAAGAGCATTTATATTAAACATATGATATATCCACACAACTTATTTATTTTATTAATTTAATTTATATTATATTCAATAATCTAATATTTCATTATTTATCTATATAGTATGAATGTATAATTTATTTACATCATTATTATCTACTGCCACTCTTTGTATGGAGCTTTCGCTCTCTTAACAAATAAATATTATTATTATTATTATTATTAGTGTAGCTATTCTCTGAGCGCTTTCGTAACACTCATCAACATCTAAGAGATGTGATTCAACATCGCCTACATCGGGCTGGTCTTGTGCAGACCCATTGGCCATAGGAAGGATAGAGGATGAGGAGCACAGGGCTGCCTCTTTGCCGTCCACAGGATCTTATTGCGTGTGGGTCCGTCTTATTGCCTTGGATCGTTGTTCGCCTTTCACCGCGAGGAGGTGGGCAGATCAGATTTCCGTGGTAGGGACGAGAACGTTTTAGCGTGAGATGGTAAATCTGATATCCAGGCGAAAGATTTATTCGCATAGAAGAGAGGCCAGAGTTAGTAGATAGGGACAAAAAAAAAAGGAGAAGGAGAAGAGAAAGGCAACCAGCCAGCCCCGCCCTTTCTCTTCTCCTTCTAGTTTTCATTCTTTATTGATACAGAATAGTACAATGTTGGAGGTGTGTTACCCTCCCTGAATACATATAGAATTGCATACAAAATTGTTATGTGTAGTACATATATATTTAGTTGAATTTAATAAACAAACAAACGAATTAATTTAAATTTTGAAAAAGTTTCTTAACCTAATGGTAGATAGGGACATTTTTTTTTTTTTTTCATTATTTTGATTTAAGTCCTTCACGCTCTCGCGTATTTAGGACTGCTTCTGTTTTATTTGGATATATTTTTAATTAGGCTACTTTGCACCACCAGTCATTAGACTGTGGAGATCCCGTCCCTGCCGCGTGGAGGCGTAGCCACCACCATCTAGCTTCATTTCGTCCTATTGAATTTTATTTCTAATTTTTTTTTTTTTTTTTTTTTGTGTAGTGCCTTACGTTCTTTATTCTTCTCTTAGTTCAGTTCTTTTTTCTTCCAGTTCTTTTATGTAACTTATGAAGTGATCTATGTTATTTCTATCTAGGTTCAGTTTGTAGTCCATGTTAGGTTTGTATTTATCCTTGATATCTTTTAGGTCCTGGCAGTGAAACATTATATGTTCAGAGTTTTCTGGTTCGCCACATGTGCATAGTGGACTAGTAGTGAGATTTAACTTATGTAGCGTTTGATTGAAGTTTCCATGGGAAGTTAGATAGTCCGTAAGGAGCTTGTTTCGTGGTATGAACATTTCTTCGTATCTTGTTTTGACATCATTAATGAATTTTTTAGTAATTTTTAGTTCATCATTTTCCCATCTTTCCTGCCATTCTGTGAGAATTTCGTTTAGTAGGTTTTCTTCATTGTTGTTTTCGGAGTTGCCTCGCCAGGTATCCATTTGAATTCTCGGTATTTTCTTTCTTTCCCTTTTTTGATGAAGTGCATTGTATTTCTTTTCTTTATTTCAAGGTCGATAGGAATTAGCCCGCCGATTGCCAGGATAGCTTTGGTTGGTGAGGTTCTGCAAGCTCCTGTAAGAGTTATTGCAACTTTGCGTTGTGCACTTTCTAATTTTCTTCTGATGTGTGTGTGTGGTCCACTCGGTGGGCCCATACACTGCTAGCGTATAACATCATGGGTAAGCATGCTCCTCGATATATAGTGTAGAGGGATTTTCTACCCAACCCCCAGTCTCTTCTTGCTACTCTTGCTAGGCTGTGCGTTAATGCGGCTACTTTATTGCAAATGTTCGTAACGTGCGGTAGGAAACTGAGTTTTTCGTCGATTGTTACTCCAAGGTACTTGAATGTTGGTTGATATTGTATCGTTGTATTGTTGAGTTTTATTATGGGTTTTCTTATTAGCTTTCCTTTGAGTAAAGTAATGGACGATTTATTTGGGGCGAATTTTAATTTGTTGCTCTCTGCCCAATTTTCGCAGACTTGTATAGCTTCAGTTCCAATTTCTTCTATTTCTTTTCTAGTGTTACCCTTTATGAGAATCAAAATGTCATCAGCATATCCTAATAACTCTGTTTTGTTGTTTATTTTTGAATCTAGAATAGGTCTCATGATTATATTCCATAGGGTGGGGCCTAATACGGATCCTTGTGGACATCCCTTGGTGTTTTTTGTTGTGTAGGTGTGATTTTGGAGTGTAAGTGTGGTATTCCTGTCTTGGAGATAGTTTTTAATTATTTTAAAGGTGTTCTTGTCTAAGTTTATGTTTTTTAATTCCTGTATAATTTTTGGCCACCATGCGTTGTCGAAAGCTCCGGCTATGTCTAAAGCTATTGCGGCTACATATTTATTGTCTGTTTCCTTCACAATTTCTAGTGCTTTATTAATAGCGTCTTCTGTGGACTTTCCTTTGGTGAATCCATACTGTTGTTGTGACCTATGGTCTCCTATGTCCAAATGTTCGTTTAGTCTGGTATTTATTATTTTTTCAAGTATTTTTCCGAAGACTGGTAAAAGGCTAATTGGTCTGTATGATTTTGGATTTGTTGTATCCAAATTTTGTTTTTTGAGAAGTACTTTTAAGTTTGCTACCTTCCAGGATTCTGGGAAAGTTGCATTATTGTAGCATTTATTGTATAGGTCAGTAAAGAATCCTATGTTGTTATTGATTACATTTTTACAAATTTCTGGTTCTAGTTGATCAATTCCTGGTGCTTTTCTTCCTGATATCGTTCTGGTTATTTCCAGAATTTCCTCTTCTGTAATTTGGTTGCCTAAGGCGTGGACTGGTTCATAATCAGCAATTTCATTTCTTGTTTCAAGATGCGCTTCTGTTTCGTTCTCAAGTTGATCCTGTGGCATAAGTGTATCTAATAATAATTCTGTTGTTTCTTTTATGTTCATTGTGTAGTCTCCATTTATTGTTTTTAGATTACATAGTTTATTCTCTAGTTGTAGCTTGTTTGCTGTTATTTTATAAACTAGTCCCCATGGATCTTTTGCCCCTTCTTCTTCAACAAAATTCTTCCATGATCTTAATTTTTCCTCTTTAATGGCTTTGTTGTAGCTATTTCTGCATTTTCTCGCTATTTCTTTTAGATCTTCTTTCTTATCTTCTGCTTTTTCTTTTCTCCATTTTTTCATATTGTCTTTGTACTCCCGTCTCTTTTCCGTAAGTTCGTTTGTCCACCAAGGGACTTTGATACCCTGTGTTTTTGTTCTCTTCCCTAATGTTTCATTCGCAGTGTTTTGGATAGCTATAGTAATATCTTGCACGTTTTCATTAACGTTTCCTTCCTTGAGATTTATATTTTTTAATTTTTCTGTAACTTGACTGTTGAAAGTTTCCCAGTCTACATTTTTTATTTTATATCTCGCAGTGTTTTTGTCTGTTGCGGGTTTGTTGTGTTTTCCGATTGTGAAAGTAATTACTCTGTGGTCACAAGTAGTTTTGTCTTCGACTGTCCAGTTTTGGATGTATGGTAGCATGTTTCCGCTGCAGATGGTAACATCGATGTTTGTAGTGCCCATTGCGCTGCTGAAGGTTTTTAGTTCACAGGGTTCGTTAACAACGTATAGTTGGTTACCCTGTATAAATTGTTCCATTTCTTCTCCCTTTTTGTCCGTAGTTTCGTACCATAGTTTGGACTTGGAGTTTGTGTCCGCCATGATTAAGATTTTTTGTCCTTTTAATTTTTGAATAATTGTTTCTAGTTTAGTTATGAATACTTTTATCTCCTCATTGAATTGAAAATAGGCGCTGATTATATAAACGTTGCCTATGTTTTTTATATTTATGAGTGTTGTTATTATATGAGTGCAGCTTAAGTTTTTAATATGCATTAGGTTAATGTTAGGATTAGTTGCTACTATTGCTGCCATTGGATTTAGTTCATTGTAGACCTTGGCATTGAGTCCGAATTGGTTAATTTTTCCTTTGGTTGAGTAAGGCTCCTGAATGGCGACAAGATCGATGGAGTCTTCTTCTGTTATTTTTCTTATTTGGTCTAAGACGCTTATTGACCTTTGGGCGTTCATTTGAAGCACTTTGAATGCTGAATTCGGCCTATTTAAGTTTCTGGTTGTCTTATTCATTGTTGGTTCCGTAATTTATATTCTTTAGAAGGTCTTTTGCTCTTTTAATGTAGATGGGGCATTTTCTGTCATTTGCTTCATGTTCGATTTGTTTTTCTCTGTATCCTGCTAGTATGCAGTTGTTACATCTTGGGGTTTTCCTCTCTTTGTTACAGTCTTTTGTTTCATGTTCTTCCGTGCAATGCTTGCATACTGTAGTGCTTTTGCAGACGTCTGCCTTATGTCCATACTTTTGACATTTGTAGCATTGAAGTACTCTTAAATAGTCTTCTATCCTATGGGAAGACCATCCAATATATAATCTTCCATTTTTGATTAGAATTGTTCTTGTTTCCGGGTCAACTTCGACAATCCAGTGCGTTCTTTCTTGGTCTCTTTTCCCGAAACGGCCTATTATTTTTAGATGCTTACTTTGGACATGTTCAGGCAGATTTTCTTTAATTGCAGTAAGTAAATCATCTTCCTGTAATTTGTTGTCTATGTTGAAGATAGCGATTCTTGGATTAAGCTTGGTGTATAATTTTGCAACGAGTCCGGCTCTCTCGAGATTTTTATCTTTTAATAATTTATTAACATTCTCTGAGCTTGATTGTATACACACCGTGTCTTTTATTTTATATACTTTTTCTGGCATAAAGCCTAGTTTTTGGGGAGTTATGGCGTTTTGGAGGGCAAGTTTTACTTCGTCGCTATTTTTAAGTTTTTTGTTATTTTCCACGGGACTGATTATTATCTTACGGACAGGTAAATTTGTTATTTGCAGTTCTGGTAGTGTTTTGTTTTTAATTTTTGTGGCTTGTGCATATGTTGGTTTATTGTCATTATTTGATTTTTGGCTGGTCTTAATTTCTGCGATATTATTTGAGTTTTCTCGGACTATGGTTAATATGTCTTTGATACGAGTTTCCATCTTTTTGTCATTGTTAGTGTTATGTAGTTTGATGAGTCCAAATGCAAGCTTCAAGAGTATGGACACTTTTCTCTATTTCTTTAAGTTTTTGAGTTACCTTGTCTTTGTTTGTGTCCTTTTCTGTTTTAATTTTGATCACATATTTTTCCGCTGCTGTTCTGTTTTCAATTATACTGTCTATAGCGAGGTCGATTGTTTTAAAAGTATTATTTATAGACATTTCGTCCTCCTCTTCTGTGTCTGACATTGTTGTTTTCGTATTTTATTGGATTCCAATTACTTATTGGTTTCCAATTTAATCCAATTTAATTCTTGCTGGATTCGAGTTACATTACAATTATAATCAGAATTCTATTGGAATCCTATTGGAATCCAATCATAATCCTACTGGAATCCTATTGGAATCCAATCAGAATCCTATTGGACTCTTACTGGAATCCCACCGGATTCCCACTTGAGTCTTACTCTTGTTGGACTCAATGGGTCCAGCCGGATTGCTGTGTGTTCCAATAAATTCGCGTTTGATTAACTATCAGCCGATAATTAGCTGCTATAGCGTTTATTATATTTAGTTCTGGATGATTAGTGTCTTGTTAATTGTTTTGGTTTAATTAATTGGGTTCATTAACTATGGTTGATTGTTGTCAACAATGGAGACGCGTTCTTATTAGTTATTAGGACTGGCTATTAGTTTTTAAGGTAATTAGTTTATGGGTGATTAAGTGTTCTGTTTATCCGTGGTTTGATGTGTTAATTAAGTGTTAAAAAGGTAATTTTAATCGCGGATAGTTATTGTTGCAATATGGCTATTGTTGTCGACAATAGTCGTTTGTTGGCGATAATGGCCGTTTGTTGGCGACAATGGGCGTTTGTTGTGATTGTCAGTGATTGTTGGCAACAAAGGCAATCAGTATTTATTAGTTTGAGTTAGTTAATTAGTTCAGACGTTAATTTAATTAGTTGTTAGATGTTATTTTTATATGATAGAGTCGCGACTATTGTTGGTAACAACGGAAATTTGTTGTGATTGTCGCCGACAATCAGCTACTGATTAGTTATTGTTGACAACAATGGGTGTCAACATTAGTTTATTGAAGACTAATTTAACTTGTTAATTAATTGAGTTAAATTGTACTTGCGGTTTGATGTTTGATGTTCCTCCTATCAGGTAGTGTTGTTGTTGTTATAAACAAAGATTTAGACTGATTGTCGTCAACAAAGCCGACGACAATGAGTTGTTAGATTTTAGTTGATATTTGGTTAATTAGAGCGAATATAGAATTAACTGCAGCCGGATGATCCTCCGGAACACCGCGGTCGGCCCTCCAAGTAGGATTTCATCGTAGGTTTCACAGGTCAGTTTTTAGGTTAATCACAGCTTTTAATTAGCACTAAACTTGATCGACACAAAATTTTACACGCACTTAGAACAATGTTTTCTGAGACAAAATAAACTATTTTGGCCTAATTTGGCACTTATTTGAGCGGAAATTTAACACTTATATCGGAGCCGATGTGCACCGTGTCACAGTCAGACGAGCATCGGTAGATAGGGACAAAAAAAACAAAAAACGAAGAGAGAAAGGCAACCACCCAACCTCTCCCTTTCTTTCTTCGCTTGTTTAATCCTTTATTATACAAAAAAAATATTGTACAAGTCGAGGTATTTTGACCCTCGCGTAACACAAAATGAAGTAACATAAAATTTATACTGATCAAAATTAAATAACATTTTGTTAGGTTACAGAATAATATAGCATCAAAAATATATACATATATACAATGGTTGTGGGCAAGAATCGCCCGAGGAACAAAAGTGGGCGGCGCGATGCGCCATAAAGACTCTGGTCTCCGTTCTAAGCATTTTTCTCTTCTTCTGGTGGTTTAGTCAGGAATGGGGGTGGCGAAAATCCCCAGGATCGTCAGAGCTTCTTCTTCTTGGTTGTCCATGTCGTTATTAATGAGGCTTATCAGGATATCCTCTGGAGCGCATGGCCAGGTGCCAAGCGCTACTGCTAACTGGTATCTGTGGTTAACATATTTTTGGCAGTCAAATATACGATGTAATGGATCGTCGACCTTATTGCATGTGATGCAATTAGGGTCTTCAGATTTACCAATCCGGCAAAGGTGGGATTGGAAATTCCCATGGCCAGTGAGAACCTGTGAAGTTAAATTTCCAAGGTTTAGATTTAGTAGGTTTCTTTCAAAGATGTTGGGTAGAAACTGTTTAGTAGTTTGGCCTTTGGAGGTCTCTTCCCACTCTTCTTGCCATCTAATATTAGTGGTATGTTCAATAGCTCGGTGGATCTGAGCTCGGTTGTTGTAGTTTTCTCTATTGATTTCAGTGTTTAGTACGTTTGCAATCCCTACAGCTCGAATATTGTACTTAGCTTGCTTTTCTTCTATAAGAAGGTAGAGGGGCTTTAGATTTGCAAGAACGCATGCAGCTTCATTGGCAACAGAGCTGTATTGCATTGTAATAACCTTTGCGCAAAAGGCAGTTAGGCTCAAAAGTTTTCTTTTGCTTCTGGCAAGTTGGGCTCTGTGAGCCCAAACTGTTGCTGCATATAGGACTATAGGGACTACTGCACCACTGTATATTGTCCTTAGACCATTTGGGGGTCTCCCCCAGCCCAGCTTCATGTACCTTCTAAGGGCTAGAAAGATACTTCTGGCTTTGGCACAAATGTAGCTAATGTGTGCTGCATAGTTTAGCCTGTCGCCAAGGTATTTTGTTCTTTGAGACCTCGAAACGGTCTGTCCATTTAATTTAATGATTGGGCTTCTGGCCAGTTTGCCTTTAAAGACAAGAAAAGTTGATTTGTTGGCTGAGAATTCTAATTTGTTGTTTCTGGCCCAGTTACTGACATACTGCAAGACCTCAGCTGCCTTGCTTTCGATTTCATTTCTTGTCTCTGCTGATATGAGAACCAGTATATCATCAGCGTATGCGATCATATCGCAGTTGTGTGGAGTTGGTATCTCTAAGAGTTCGTCTACTGCGAGGTTCCACAGGGTCGGTCCAAGGACGGAACCCTGTGGGCAGCCTTTAGTTAGATTTTTATTAATTGTGACTGTGTCTGATTGATAGATAATTGATCTATCCTTGAGATAGCTTTCAAGCGTCTGTAGCAAACAGTTGCTAGTATTTAAATTCTGTAATCTTGTGATTGTTTTGGGCCACCAGAGGTTATCAAATGCGCCACTGATGTCAAGGAAAATTCCTGTGACATATTTTGTTTGTGACTGTTCAACGTAATTGTTGAGGTGTTGTAAAGCTTGGATAGTGGATTTCCCACTGGTGAACCCATACTGGTTTGCATGGTGAATGTTACCATGTTCATTTCTGAGTAGTTGAATTATAACCCGCTCAAAGAGTTTACTAAACTCGGGTAATATTGAAATGGGCCGATAGGCCTTGAGTGTTGACAGATCTCGGTCAAAACTTTTGGGAATTACTTTCAGGTTCCCGATCTTCCATTTGGTTGGAAAATAACCAATGCTTAGGCAGTCGTTAAAGATCTGCTGTAGGACAGGCGTGAGCTCCTCCGCCGTTTCTTTAATTAGGACTCCAGGAATTGTGTCAATACCTGGAGCCTTGTTGTTGCTTATATTGTTAATTTGGCTGGCAACAAGGCTTTGTGTGACATATGGAGCGACTTGATCCTCCGTAGAGGAGTGCTCAGCTGCAGTTCTGCAATACTTGTGGTATAAGTTATCGTTTGTATCTGTATCATCAGGCATTAGTGAGTCTAATAGAACTTTCATGGTTTGTGGGAGATTTTCAGTGTAAGTGTCTGGCCCAATTTTTATTGACTGTAGAGGAACGTTTGACTTCCTTTTGTTGGCTGCCAACTTGTATGTCAAACCCCAAGGGTTCTTGTTGAGATCATCTTTGACAAATGTCTCCCAGGATTTGTTCCTTGTTTTCCTAACCTCAAGTTTATATATATTTTTTTTTTTTTTGCTTTTTTTTTTGTAGATAGGGACAATAATAATAATGTGCGGGGGGCAATGCAAACCCCCCACATGGTAAACTTCAAGTCCTGCAGACGCAGGATTTCCGGAGTTTATTACCTCCGCTGCATGTCCATACGTGTTAGATCCTAATTTAAGTAGAGCTACCTATAGCTTTTAAACTAGGTGCTACTTGTTTTTGTGACCGTATCGCTGGTCTGCGGATTGAGATACGCCCAATCAGCGCGGCCTCCAGGCAAACTTACCTCCCTCAGCTTGGGAGCCTAGGGAGATGCTTTTACCCTTTGACCTACCAGAATGCCTCAAAGTCACATGCCTTCTCAGCCTCTCTGGTGAGAGGGGGACTATCTAAACCCCTACTTTAGTATGCAGCTAAAGTGCCCGGGCAGAAACGCTGCTCACCCGTCGATGCCCGAAGACATCTTGCTCGCGAATAGAGCTATCAACCACTGCCCGCACGAGTCCAACACCAACGACTGGAGGGGGTAAACCCCCCGGGCCACCAGTCCCCATGCTACCAGACAATCTCTGGTCAGATTGGAAGCACATGCGTGCTTTGATCCAGTAGTTAGCTAAGGCACCGTGAGTACGCCACACTCATGGGGTGCCGAGACACCCCCCTTGCGGATAAGCTTCGAGGCACCGTGAGTTTGCTATGCTCATGGACGTACAAGTACTCCCCTCTGCGGTTAAAGCTTGGGGTCCGTGAGCTTGCCAGACTCAAGAGCACATAAGGTACTCCCCCTGCGGTTCGATCCGGCCTACATTAGTTATAAACAGCCCCGCCACGAGAAGGCTGTAGGTCCGGTCTGATGAGTATCAGAGGGCACCACTCCACATCAACTCAACTGCTGCTACATGCCGTTGGCCACCCCGACTGCAGTCAGAGCGGACCGTGCCCGAAGGCGTGTCTGACAATCGCCGGGTTGAGTTGCATGACCAATTTATGTGGCGATTCTTACAACTGAGAGGTCATGTTCTCCAGTGGCTGCCTTTGTAGCGGCTTTGGCCCCTACTGTAGAATGGGTCACCACGCCATCCGACAGCGGGTGGAGGACGGGAATCGCCGGGAATGCGCGGGTCTACCGGTCCGTGACCGGAATCACGCGCGCCCTGGCTCCGGACAGGAGAGGGGCCGCACGTCCCATTGAAACCCGCCTCCGGCCTGTAGATAGGGACAAAAAAAAAAAAAAAAAAGAAGGAGAAGAGAAAGGCAACCAACCAACCTCGCCCTTTCTCTTCTCCTTCAGTTCACATACTTTATTTATTCAAAAATACATGGAGGTATACTGACCCTCCAGTTACACAAGTTTAGTTAACACAAAATAAAAAAATAATAGAGATTAACTCTGAACAAAATAACATAAATTATATCCATCTTTTATTTACATATTTACAAGTGTTGTGGACAATAGTCGCCCGGGGGGTACAAAAGTGAATAATGAAGCAAAGCTTCGTGACTCTGGTCTTCTTCTTCTAAGCTCTTCGTTTTCTCATCTTCTTCTTTCTTCTACTTCCTTCCTCTTCTTTCTTCACAGCCGGAGTATATTCAGTCTGGCGCTGACTGGATGGCGAAGGTCCCAAGTTGTGTTATTGTTAGCTTAGGGTCTTCATTGTTAGCCGCTAAGATTGCTGTCTCAATTAGTTGTGGAATAATATCCTCAGGAAGGCAGGGCCATTCCTGCAATTCCATTTTTAAAGCATCCCTTTCGTCATTATATAGCGGGCATTCATATATTCTGTGTATAGGATCGTCTACTCTATTACACTTAGTACATCTATCTTCTTCTGCTTTCCCAATCCTCTTTATGTGATATTTAAACTCTCCATGACCAGTAATTACTTGCGACACTTGATGGTCGTGTTCAAAATAAAGACCTAGTCTTTCCTTAATTACTGGGAAGAAGCATCTTGTGACTGCTCCCTTCTCCGTCTCCTCCCACTCGGTTTGCCACTGCCCTTCTGTGATACTTTCAATCTCTTTCTTAAGCGAGGACATACTTTCATGGTTGTCTCGGCTTACGTATACGTCAAGGACTTGTGAGGTTCCTCTTGCTCTAACATTATGGTACGCCAGTTTGTCTTCGATTACCAGGTGTAAAGGTTTTGTGGCAGCTATTACGCATGCCGCCTCGTTTGAAGTTGAGCTGTATGCAAAGCATATTGTCTTCGCACAAAGGGCAGTGACACTTAATAATCTCCTCTTGTTTCTGCTTAACTGCGCTCTGTGGCCCCATGCAGCAGCCGCATATGTGACCATTGGGATAATCGCACCTCTGTATATGGTCATCAAGCCGTCAGGAGGCCTGCCCCAGCCAAGCCTCATGTACCTTCTTATAGCCATGAAAAGATTCCTAGCCTTATTGCTGACGTAGGCTATGTGAGCCGAATAGTTCAGCTTTTCATCCACTATAACTCCCAGATATTTAGTGGTACTGTTTCTTGTGATGCTCTCACCATCTAATTTAACCGTGGGGTTCCTCAATAGCTTTCCTTTTAGTACTAGGTAACATGATTTACTTGTTGAGAACTCCAACTTGTGGTTTCTCGCCCAGTTGGATACGATCTGGAGCAGGTCCCCCGACTGCCTCTCCAATTGTTGCCTGGTATTCGCTTGTAGTAGAACTAAGAGGTCGTCAGCATACGCTATAATCCTTGAGTCAGGTGGTAAATCGACTTCAAGCAGCTCGTCAATGGCCAGGTTCCATAGGGTGGGTCCCAATACTGAGCCCTGAGGGCATCCTTTAGTTAGGTTCTTGGTTATCGCAATAGTCTCAGATCTATATTCAATCTTGCGATCTCTTAAGTAGCTCTTTAGTAGCTGTAGTAGAGCGTTATTTATGTTGAGTCTTTGCAACCTCAATATGGCCTTCGGCCACCACAGGTTATCGAAGGCACCCTTTATGTCTAGGAAAACCCCAATAACATATTTACCGTGTGCTTCATCAACATATTTGTTTAGTTGTAATAGTGCCTGGGTGGCAGATCTTCTTGGTGTAAAGCCATATTGATTTGGGTTGTGTATTGGACCTAGTTCAAGTCTTAATAGGTGAATAATAAGGCGCTCAAAGAGCTTTCCAAATTCCGAAAGCAGAGATATCGGTCTATATGACTTCGGATTTGACAAATCTTTATCATATCCTTTGGGTATTACTTTTAGGTTACCCACCTTCCAGTTATTCGGGAAGTACTCTGCCTTGATGCAGTCAGTGAAAATCTGTTGCAGTAAGCCAGCAAGTTGTTCAACATTTTGTTTTATGAAAACCCCAGGAATGGAATCCAAACCTGGGGCCTTCTTATTACTGATTTCACTAATCAAATTACCCACTGTTTCTTGGGTAATATCAATATCCTCATAAATATTGGTTACAGCTTCAGAGGCCAACATGCGACACAAGTCATGGTAGTTGTTATCATTATCAACAGTATCATCAGGCATTAGAGCCTCCAGTAGTGTCTCCATGGTCTGTCTCACAGAGGTTGTGTAGTTTACGCCGTCTATCTTCAGTGCTTGGAGAGGCAAGTTAATTCTCCTTTTGTTTGCTGCCAATTTGTATGTCAGTCCCCAGGGATCCTTTCGCAAGTCATTTTGGACGAATGTCTCCCATGACTTGTTCCTGGTTTTGGTAACTTCTCTCTTATACTTTAGCATAGCCTGCTGAAAGTTCCTTTTGTGTGTCTCTCTATCTGTGTCAGTCGCCCTCTGCGCCAGATGCTTAAGCCTGCTGATCTTAATACGCATGCTTTCAAGATTATCTGTCCACCAGACTTCTCTGTGCAAAAATATCTTCCTCTTGGGAATATATTTATTCATGATATCAGCGATCCCAGTTGTAAGCTGAGAGATCTGGTTGTCAATACCATCCACAGAGGGCGGCTCCACTCTGTGGTCTTTTATGATGTTAGCCAAAATTGAAGTGTCTAGCCTGATTGCATCCCAGTTCGCGCAATTCAAGTTGTAGCCAGTTGTAATTGTTGCCTTTCGGCAAAAGTTAATGGTGTACGATATAGCTCTGTGGTCGCTTTGGGACACATCAGCCAGAACTGTCCAGTCCTCTATCCTTGTGTTGTGAGAGGCAAGAGTGATGTCTATATTGCTATTACCATTGCCACTACTAAATGTAGTTAGTTGGCCTGGTTCATTTATTATTATTAGATCGTTGTCAATAATAAAATTCTCAACCTCTTCCCCTCTGATGTCTGTAGTTGTTGAGTTCCACAGTTGGGATTTAGCGTTTACATCCGCACCCACCAGATGAGCGCCATTTGTATTGTTCATGGTATCGCCCAGTTGAATAAGGTCATCTTGAATTAAGTTCCTAGGAGCCATATATGCCGAAGTGACATACAGGTCCAAGTTGCCAATTCTAATTTCGCTTGTAGCGCGAAATGGACTCATCTTGTTGGTGAGTGCTAGTACATCGATTGTTGGGTTAAGAACCCCTATTGCTGCATAGAATTTTGTGTTGCAAGTAGATATAATACGAATGCCTGATGTGCCAGGTATTTTAAAGGTGTTGGTTGTCTTGTTTAGACAATTGTAAGGTTCTTGCATCAACATCAGGTCAACACTGTTTTGTTTCGCATAATTTATGAATTCTTGAGTTGCGAGCCTTGAATTTTGTATGTTTCCTTGTAGAATCTTTATTGGCTTATTATTCATACTTAGTGTTTTGTATGTAAGTTTCAAGCCGCTTCTTATACATGTGACATTTTGGGTCGCTTGTAGGATGTTCAGCTTCCTTAGTGTTGTAGCCAGATCTCTTGCAATTACTGCAGCAAGGGGGGTTCCTTGAATTGGGACATTTTCTGGTGTCGTGCTCTTCGGAACAATGTCCGCATTCCTCTTTGCCTTTGCATTCCTTCTGCGTGTGGCCAAACTTCTGACACTTATAGCACCTGAGTATGTGCACATGGTCTTCGATCTTATACGTGCTCCAGTGCATTAAAAACCTGCCCGAGGCAAGGAGAAACCTCCTTATCTCTGGCGTAACTTCGATAACCCAGTTTACAGTGTCACCCTCTTTCCTGCCATAATGGGTTACAATTTTAACTTTTTCAGTGTCAAAGTTCTCTACGTTGTCCTCAATGAAATCAAGGATTTCCTTTTCTTTATAATCCTTAGGTACATGTCTTATTACCATCCTAGGGTTAAATTTTGCCGGTTTACTGGCTTCCAGTCCAAGCTTCTCGAGTTCAGGTGAACCGATTAAATCGTCTAGCTTTTCACAGTGTGATTCTATGCATAGACCCATGTTTTGCGTCCTATAGACTTTAACAGGTGTAAATCCAAGGTCTGCAGGATTTATATTTTTATAGACCAAGTTCTTCGTGTCATCACTGGTTTTAATTTTCGTGTTACCAGCTACTGGATGAACCAGAATCTTCTTTAATGGCCCCTTTTTCAATGTTGTATTTATTATTCTTGTGACTGGTTTAGCGTTAACGCTCGTCACTTGTGCGAATGTCTTAATTGTGGCTTGTTCCTTAAGCTTCTCGTTTGACTCTTTGGAGACAGTGAGCAGCTCTTGGAGATCATTCTTTATATCCAGCTTACAGTCCATAGCAGCTCCTGTTTCCAGGGCTGCTTCACATGCTTCGTTTATAGCATCGATTATCGTTTTGCATTTCTTTTTAAACTTCTTTATGTCAGTATTGACATCAATAGTGTCTACAATTGCTTTTAATGTAGACGTGCTTACTTTAGCTTTGCCTATCGCCTTTCCAAGTTCAGCGCCCTCCTTGGAAAGCATGTTGGGTGACCCAACCCCAAGGGGTTGGGGGGGAAAATGAATTAGGATGGGACAGGGAAGGTTGCTGTCTCTTTGCCGTCCGAGGATCTTATTACGGCTGGCGGTTTATAGCCTGCGGATCGTTGCCCGCCCTTCACCGCGAGGAGGTGGACAGCCCAGATTTCCGTGTGGGACGATTTTGTTTTAACTTCCGAAATCAGATTGAATTGCGAAGTTCTTATCTGGTTTCAGGGCGTAGATAGGGACACGAAGATGGTGTCCAGGCTGTTCCGCCTTCCGGCACTACAGCGGGCATCTGCCGAAGCAGAGATTGAGAAACGTTCAATCACACGCGTCGAGAGTAGAAACCCTTGACTACCAGTTCTGCCCAAGTCTCCCTTCCCGGTTTGCAAGCCCGAGTTGGGACCTACTGGTGGAGGCGGGATACTATCCATACCCTACTAGCTATGCAGGCTAGCACCCGAGCTGAGAGTCACGCAGCTCACCCGCGGAGGTGACGTAGCACCCCTGAGCAGCATATGCCTGTTGAAACCAAAGCCCTCCGCCTTCGCGCATCTGCAGGACCACAGCGCGCCTCCCCTTAGTGGCCGACCGGGAATCGAACCCCGGGTCTGGTCGGTCCCCACGGAGTACCAGATTGACCTTCTGGTGAAGGTTTCGCAACAAGTTGCTCCTTAATTAGGTTCTTGAAAACCAGGCATAAGTATCGCCAGCTCCACGGCGGGGAGGGCGCCACTCCCCATACCTCCACCGACAAGTCCATTGGAAAGCAGAACCTTTCCTCCGGAACCTGACGGTTTCAGCACCCGTGGCCCAATAGACGTGTCAGTGCCCCTCCCCTGCAGAGGAGGGCGTCTGGACACGCCTTCGCGCAAGCGCCGTACTCCGACTCACCCCACCGTTCATCTATTCACCAATTCACACCATTCATAACCCACGCGTACACTCACCCCGCCGTTCAACCTGGTCGCCAGCGGCATCAGCCCGGACGGCGCCTGCGGCGACCCCCACCCAACTACTCAGGGCCACCCCGCCGCGACACGCTCAACCGGCTCAGCCACCTCCGTCCGTACTGCGACGCTCGAACGCCACCCGAGCGAACTCCTCTACCGCGTCGTAGTGCTCCTCCGTCAGCACGCCGCTAACATCATACCCCCCGCCCATCGTGACGACGATGCCCAACCTACCCAGGTTCCTGACATCCGTGTAACGACTACATTCACACAACACATGCAGCCAAGATTCATCCCCTGATCCACACTCACAAGCAGCACTCTCAGCCAGTCCCCTCTTGTGTAAAAACTCATTCATACTACCATGACCGGTCAACAGAAAACAAAGCCGCAAACTGGGATCAAACCAATGAGCGCCTTTAGCAAAGGAGACCCTAGGGACGAAGGAGTAGGTTACCCTACCCTTGTCCGAAGCGTCCCACCTGTCTTGCCAGACCTCTAGAGCCTTCTCACCCACTAGTGTTTTCACCTGCCCGAGGGTCAGGTTACGAACTTCATCATCCGTAACCAAGTCATGGCGTCTCATGCTCACACCATGCTTAACCTTATACATACCTGCCCGACGCCTCGCCTCTAGCCACCACGGCAGTTCCCCGAATAGGACCTGCATGGCCTCGGTCGAAACCGTCCGACACACACGCACACACGCATACAACGCAACCCTTTCAATCCTCTCCAGCATCTCTCTAGCATACCCATACTCTAACACCTCATACCACGCGCTACACGCATACAACACGCACGCTCTAAATAACCCCGTAAAAAGAACCCTGCATGCATGATACCGCAAACCCCAATCCTTCCTAAGAACCCGCCGCATCATCCCAACTACTCGAACCATCTTAGCATGCATTAACTCTAGATGCGGCCTGAAGGTCATGCCTACCCCTATAGTTATCCCCAAATATCTAACCCGTGACACATGGCGCAGACTACTGTCCCCAACTCTAACAACCGGAGGCCTATTAGCCGACAACCGTCCCTTCAGCAGCATGGTCACAGACTTGGTTCCGGATACAGGAACACCTGCCCAGTCTCCCCACTCGTAAACGAGGGATAGGAAACGGGAGGCTTCCCTCTCCAGTTCCAGTCTGCTTCCACCCTCCACCAAAAGGAGCAGGTCGTCAGCATAGGCCACAAACCTACTACCCGCATGCTCGAGCTGCCACAACAGGACGTCCATGCAGAGGTTCCAGCAAACTGGGCCACTGATGGAGCCCTGCGGGCAACCCCTACTAACTACCCGCCACCTAACACCACTATTCCCTGCCATGCAGACCATTCTCTCTCTGAAAAAACTCATCCATACCGGTACTTCCATGCAGCCTACCTCATTCAACCGCTCAACTATTCTACTCCACAACAGATTATCAAACGCTCCCTTGAAATCTACAAACACTCCTAGCACATACTTACTTTCACTACCACGCACAACCTGCTTGACATCTGCCCACGCGTCCTCGATCGATTTCCCTGCACGGAACCCGTATTGTTTCTCGTGAAGCCCATCGAGCAACGGCATCAAACGCCCAACAAGCAAACGCTCCAACACCTTACCAAGCACGCTCAGTAGGGTAATTGGGCGGTACGAGCTGGGGTCATCACGTGCCTTGTCCTCGGACTTCAACAAGACCACAACACGGCCCCGCTTCCACAATGTGGGAAAGGAACCGACGTTCAGACATGCGTCGAACAGAGCCTTCAGGTACGAACCCGCTACTTCCCACAAGTGCACTAACATGACTACCTCTATTCCGTCCGGGCCTGGAGCTTTGCCGACCGTCAAACGTTTGACGGCCGACTCAATCTCCTCCCAACTGAACTCAGCAGCCATTGTTACGTGCAGATCTCCGCGCTCATGCACCACGTCGTCTACCATCGGAAAAAAGTGTTCCAAGAGGGCGTCCGCACTGTCAGCCCACGAATCCGTAACTCGGTTCCCTATCTGCAGTCTCGGTAGGTCTACGTTGCGTTTTGTCCCCCTGCAGATCCTGTAGAGTGCCCCCCACGGATCGCCTCCCTGATCACTAGCAAACTCTCTCCAGTGCCTGTCCTTCTCCTGTCTAAGTCTTGTCTTGTAAACCCTCTCCGCCACCCTGTACTCGTCCTGCTTATGTTGGAGATCGCCCAGTTGGTCGCGACGTGCTATTTGAAATAGCCGCCGTTTCCTTCTGGACTCCTTCCTCAAAGCCGTCAGTTCGTCAGTCCACCATCGTACTTGTCTTTGTCTCGTCCTCTGTCGTCGTCTCATCGTCGTGTCGTTTGCACTGTGCACCCACCTCTCGAGTATGCTAGCCATCTCGTTAATGTCTCGTTCCGCAAAGTCAGCTACGTCTACGTCGATGACGTCACCGAGCACTTCTTCGTAGTACTGCCAGTCGACAACCCTGGTGTTCCACCTTGGCAGACTGTCGGTTGCGCGTTCCCCTTGCTGTGTAAACTCGATCTCCATTCTGATCAGATTGTGGTCCGAAGTGCCCCAGGGCAAGACGTTCCACTCCCAATCGAATCGAGCACAAGCTCGGTTACACAACGTTACATCTATGTCACTTGAACCGGCGAGTCCGCCAAACGTGTAAAACGCACTCGGTCTGTTCATGACAGTTACTTCCCGTGCACTAATGAGGTCCTCCAGGAGGAATCCTCTTTCTACACTAGTACCATACCGCAGGTCACCTTTGCTAAACCACGCCGGCGACACCGCGTTGGCGTCTAACCCAATAACTAATGGACAGTTCCCAGCTACATCTAACACCCGTGTAATGTACTCCAAATCATGCTCAATATCCTCCCCAAACGTACAATACACTGAGCTAACGTAGCATCTACCGGCAGGACCGGAAACCGACACGCAGACACCTGTGTTCGTGGTCAGCTCGGGAATCACAAGGACGTCGATGTCATCATCAGCGACGACAATCGCCGCCTTGACAACTCCCTCGCCAGTATGCGCAAACGTGCGCATAGCCGACGGCAGCCCACACACATTGCCCCGCACGGAGTACGGCTCCTGTAGCAGAGCCACGCTAACCCGCAACTCTAACATACTCTGTCCCAAATCATGCATACAACTACTCCCTCTACCGCAATTCAGCTGCAGGAAACTGAAGGAAGCCATCAATCTTCCGTTATACGCCTTTTAGACCTGAGCACTGCTTCTTTCAACAACGGACATGAACTAGAAAATACCGAGTGGCTCGATGGCTTCCCTACCAGTTTACAGTTTCGGCATTCCTCCTTTTCCCTGCAGTCCTTGCCTAAGTGCCCATCCTTGCCACACTTCCTACATAAATTACCCGTCACCTTACAATCGCGCGCCATGTGTCCTAACCCGTAACATCTAAAGCAGCGCTGCACGGAGTCTATTTCCCGGATTCTGCACCCACTCCACCCAATAAAAAGACGGCCTTCTGCGATCGCGTACTCTTTTAACTTGAGCGGTACCTCGAGTATCATCGTTCCCTTCACCCTACTTATGAGACGTACCCGCTCCTCATACTCCTTCTGCCCTATCACACCCACTAAGTTTTTCGCAAAGATCTCCTTCTGGAGCTCCTGGATCGACAGGTACTCCGGAACGTCGTATACTATTATTCTAGGCCCGACCTTCTTTGGTTCGTCTAACTTGAGCCCTATCTCCTCAAAACGAGCGCATTCCCTGATCCTCTTTATGTCTCCCGAGCACTGCGTCTCAATAGCGATCCCGTCCCTAACCTTCCGAACAGCGCTAACTTTGATGTCAGATAATTCCTTTCTCACCTCATTCAGTACCTTCTCTTTAACCTGTTCCGCCGCCATTGGTTGTTCCCCTGCTCCCCTGACAATCACCGCGTTTGTCGTCCTACGGTAGTTCCCACCCCCTGCAACCCGCTCCGGTGGCACATCGCCCCGAGGCTTTTTCGCCGAACTCTCCTTAACTGCCGCGGTATAAGTTTTAGCTTCAGCCATTTTCCCCATATTCGCTTCCATTTTCATGACAATGTCCATCACCTTGTCCTGTTCGTCTACCCTACCCCTCAAGTTTTCCTTCTCTGTGTAAACGTCAGTGAAAATCATTTCAAGCGTCCGCAAACTCGATGATATTTCCTCGAACTCTTTACGATTTACCTTGTTGCCCAGTTCTGAGATAAAGTTTATTAACTCCCCCATCTGGTCCCTATACTCGACAAGCTTGATACTTGCCTCTTCGCTACTAGCTATCCTCTTCCGCTTCCCCCCCGGCTTATCTACCTCCGTTTCCATTGGAGAGGTGTTACCCTCCCCCATGGTTCCTCTTAACACTACCCTTGACAGTAGCCACTGACGCCCACAGCAAAGGTATGCCGACCCCTCGAAAACCCGAACTCGATGTGCCCACCGGAGTCGGAGAAAACAGGTGACAAAAATATCACCCCCCCAATCGATCGTTCAACCCCCCTGCTACGCTATTCACCCGGAAAAACCCCGGAAAATTCCAAAGGAAACCCGGGAAAATCGCAGTTAAAGTTTTGACCCCGAATTAACCTGCGCCCCCCTCTTAGCTACCTAAATCACCCGGAAAAACCCCCAATTTTCCGAGTGGAAACCCGGAAAATTCGTGCCTTTATCCGGTTCTCTAGCTCACCTGAAAGAGCTCAACAAAACCGGTAAAATGAACCCAAACACACCTAAAAAATCTTTACGGATACCCGGAAAATTCAGGAAAAATCTAAATACCCTCGTAAACCCTTTGTACACCCTAAGGGTACCTAAATCACCCGGAAAAACCCCCAATTTTCCGAGTGAAAACTCGGAAAATTCCGGTCTAAACTTTAAAACCTGGTCACCCTATGCACCCCTACCTAGGCAACCAATGGCGCACGAAAAACCCCCAATTTTCCGGGTACAAACCCGGAAAAACTGACTTCGAAAAAACAACCCTAGCCTAAACTATACAACACGGTGTCAGGAACCGCCCTCAGCTGAAAAACCCCCAATTTTCCGGGTAGAAACCCGGAAAAACTAAGAATGAAAAATGACCCCTGCTTAAATGGAAAACTAACACACGACAATCATACAACACTCACCAGATTCACCAATTTCACTCGCAGTAGCTGAATCCTGGGCAATTTCCCGGAACCTCCCGACTCGCGGAAAACCGGAACCGGAAACCGTCCAAGATACCCGGAAAACAACTCAGCTTTCGACCGAGAACACGTGTCGCGCGTCACACACGAAACCGGAGACTACGCCCCAATGAGACTTTGCCCCAACGGGAGTAAGCCCCAAAGCAGTTAGGTTAAGTCGCACACAATCACACGTCCAGTCGGCTCTATGGCTAACAACAGAATCCCGTAGATAGGGACAGTGGGAATGTCGTTAATCCATTCATGCGTGTCATTAATTAGATGACGAGGCAATTGGCAATGGAATAATACTTTTGAGACACAAGGCCATTCTTGCATTAACCCTTAAATGGTCGCGCCAACTTTTGTAACGTAACTGGTCGCGCGGAGCACTGAGTGCACCGCTCCACAAATATGGCTATATTGTTGAATGTTTTCATTTTTTTATTACAGTTTTTTTTGTTATAGGCGGAAGAATATACATTATTACTAATTGAAAAAAAAAATATTTTTAGGCAAAAAAACAATACACAAAAAAATTAATAAACAAATAAATATAAATTTTTATAATTATCAACAAAATTTACTCCAACTTCATCCTCGTCTATTTCTAAATACTTGGAGAGTTCTTCGTCAGTCAGCTGTTTTGGGTTTTTCTGACCGTTCTAAAATTAACATAAAATCACATATTTTCACTTACAATCTAATAACTATAGCCTAATTTTTACTTTGATCAAAAACTACCTGAAAAATGAAAATTTCAATTTTACTTACATAAGTGGTCGCGCATTAGCACTCCGTGCACCGCTCGAACATTCTGCTGAAAACACGTCCATATCTTCGAGAATACTGGTGCAAACTGAAAATACTGTCGGCAGTGCACACTAGACACAACAGTTGTAGGTTACATAGAGGGGCATTTAATTGCAAGAAAATTTAAAAAAAAAAGTTACAGAGCTTTTAATACGAAACCGCGCGACCACTTAAGGGTTAAGTTTCTTTGGAACTCTTGCTGCTAGTCCTGCTTTTTTCAGATCATCAGATTGCAACAAACTACTGATGTCAGAATAAGACTCAATTCTAAATGAATTGTCGGATATTTGAATTACCCAAAGGTGACTTATGACTTCAAACAGCTCACTTGCAAGGTTCGCCTTGGCCTGCCTTTGGTCGTTTCCGAGGTTACCGCGTGGAGGTGAGGCGTCTGTCTATTTGCTAGCTTTATACAATGCCATCCTATTTATCTGAGTCCGTACACTAACGGAATTGGAAGAACCCGTGTGACGTTAGGCTCTAAGTTACCTTCTTACCAAGAAGAGAGCCCCCAATGAAATCCCCTCCGCTCGTTGATGTAGTGAGCTCTGCTTATGCTACTCTCGGGCCCTAGTTACTTGCAAACCGTCGTTGCGAATCAGACACTTGAGAACCAAGCGCTGAGAATCGCTCGGGTGATCCTCAGGCTATTCGCGATTCAAACTAAGAAATTACTATATGCAGCCCGCATCGCAATGACATCACGAGAGGGATAAAATTCTTGTATGTCGTATTTGTATTGCTATCACAAGGCTATCTCAAGCGTTCACAGATTACAGATATAAGTTTGATATCGGTTTTATACAAAAAATAATAGTATTTCACCAATAGTTTTTTTCCAAGTAAGTAAATTAGGTTAAGATCCTTATTGCGTACAGATTTGCATCCAAATACACAACAATTAACGTTAATCTTATTTCTTTTCTTTTTTCCTTCCATATTAATGATTCAATTACTTGAAATCACTTAAAATTTTATCTAAGAGTTCAATAAGCTCACGAAATATCAGAATCCGCCGATTTTATTCCCTATCGTGACGTCACTTTTTCTAGTTCAAAATTTAGTCGCTTGGTGCGTATCGCTAAGCTTCAATCGTTAATACCCTCGAGCGACGACGCGCACCGGCAAAAACTACACTTCAAATCTGTTCACTATGGCCCGCCGCCTGCACCAAATATGTCAAACAGACGAGCTTAGTTTGGAACGCCGCGGCAACTTTGAAACGTCCCTCAACTGTTATTACAGCCAATATGCAACCTCCTGCCAAAGTACATAAAAAAAGGAGAAGGAGAAGAGAGAGGCAACCAACCAAGCCCCACCCTCTCTCTTCTCCTTCGTTTTGCTCTTTATTTATACAATGTGTACATTGGTAGAGGTTTATTACCCTCTTTGTTTGTCATAATATGAGTGTCAATTCTAAGTTATACATCTTGTAAGTTTTTGAATTTAATAAAATAATTATTTAACATAACAGATTAAAATAATTTTAAAAAGTTCCTTAAGTCTAAGACTCTGGTGAATAGTAACATTGAGTCTAGAGTAGTTTCTTGGGTCCATTCCTAGGATACGGCCTGTCCTCTTAAAGGTAAGTACGGAGCATCTTAGAAAGATGTTGTTCTTGGTTAGGTAAGTATGGTAAAAATTTGTAAAAACTAACGTCTCTCCAGTTGTGGAGGAAAGCTAACGTCATTTGTAATGGAGGATAATTCAGAGAATTATGTTGCCAAGCAGACGTAGTTAGGTAAATAATAAAAGAAATGTTGATAGACGTATATTTGGTGTCTAGTGGTGAGAAGATCGATAATTCCAAGGAGTTGGTAATAGTTTCGAGAATTATGTTATACTTTTTAATATTTTTATTTAAAAGGTGAGAAAATCTGTAACTCTTGGGAGTTGTAGACATAAGTAAAGCAACGTCAGTTTGATTTCAAAGCAAACGTCATAATGTAGGTCATAATTCGTGACTCAAATGAAGGTGTCCAATATATTTAGGACCGTTCTTTGTGGGTCATCTACTACGATGAGTTCTTCAATAAGTAGATTGGGGTTAATTGGCCAATAAGGTAATGCAGAAATCAGCTGGTTCCTCTGCTGATTGTACTTGGGCCAAGTGTAAATTCTATGAAAAGGATCATCCGTAAGGAGGCATTCTTGGCAGAGCCCATCTTCGGTCTTGCCAATTCTATGCAAGTGAGATACAAAATCTCCGTGTCCCGTTAACATTTGGGAAGTTTTTCAAGAATATTAGGAAAAAAGAAATGTGTGGTCCTTCCTTTATGTAAAAGGTTCCTCTCGTTTTGCCACTTGTCAATTAGCATTTCTCTGATGCTGGCCCGACAGGCCGTATATGACTCGAAGTCAATCCTGTTGACTTGAGTTCCCATGATAGAGGTCGTACCCATTTTCTTTATGTTATATCCAGCGGATAAGTAAATAACATTTAGAGATAGCGGCATAACACCAGCTAGTACCATGGCTGCAGGTACAGAGGTAGGAGAGTATGAAGAAGTAATTATTCTGCAACAAAAAGCAGAAAGGCTGTCTAGTCTTTTGCTTATGAGTGCGTGTAGAGCTCGATAGCTCCAGATGGAGGCTGCATATCCTACTATAGGTATGATAGCTCCTTTATATATCTGGAGTAGGCCTTCGGGTGGTCTTCCCCAGTTAAGCCTTAGAAATTTCTTTAGGTTAATAAAAATAACCTTAGCCTTATCGCAGACTACTTTAGCATGTTCTATAAATGCTAGTTTAGCATCCAGGATTACTCCAAGGTAGCGAGTAGATGTGGTTCTTTTAATGACACATCCCCGCATCTTGAAGGAAGGATCACGTACAAATTTTCCTTTTGGAAAGAATGTATGATGACTTCGCTTGGGAGAACTTGAGCTTATTAGAGTCAGCCCATGCGGCAGCAGTCTCCAGTAAAGTATTGGCTTTGGTTTCTAGCTGGGCTCTAGTGTTGCCAGTAAAAAGTATCAATATATCGTCCGCATAAGCGATTATGGTAGAATCTTGGGAAATATGTGAAGTTAAGAGGTCATCAACTATACAGTTCCATAAGGTAGGGCCCATGGCGGAGCCTTGTGGACAACCTTTGGTAAGTACTTTAAAAATTGAATCGTCAACAATTGTGTAAGCAATACCTCTATCTTGGAGATAGCTCTTTATGTTTTGTAATATATGGTTGTTAACCTCTTTTTGTTTAAGGTTAAGAATGACCGCAGGCCACCAGAGATTATCAAATGCGCCTGATATATCCAAAAATAGTCCAGCAACGTATTTATCTTTAGATTGAGTGACAAATTCTATTAGTTTGTTAATAGCCCCAATGGTGGAGCGTCCAGGCGTAAAGCCAAATTGATTTGCATGGTGAAGATTAGGAGTGTCTTCTCTCATGATGTGTAGTAGAACTCTTTCAAATAGTTTTCCCATTTCAGATAAGAGTGTAATGGGTCTATACGACTTGGGATCCGTCAAGTCTTTATCTAAGGATTTTGGAATGACTTTAAGCATTCCTTGTTTCCATTGGTAAGGAAAGTAGTTTAGGACCAAGCATTGTTGGAGTAGTTTGGCAATGAAGTCAGAGATCTCCAGGTAGATAATTTTAAGGAATAACCCTGGTATCTCGTCTGGGCCAGGGGCTTTGCGGCTCTTAATATTGCTCAGAAGGGCCTTGATAAGATCTTCAGAGATCTCTGGTAATCCAGTATTGTTAGTAAATGCTGAGTTTGATTCAAACCTCGCATCCTTATGATATTGTAGATCAGTATTTGGCTGATCGTCGGCCAGAAGAGTTTGTAGGAGCTGTTCCATGAATTCAGTCATAGTATTCGTATACAATCCATGATCGTAGCTCAAAGAGGTAAGCGGAATATTGCGTTTAAGCTTGTTAGCGGCAATTTTATATGTAACCCCCCAAGGGTTATTAGCAAGGTCTTCTTGGACAAACTTTTTCCAAGAGTTGTCCCTCGCTTTGGCAATTGAGTCTTTATAATGTTTTAAAAGAACTTGGAATTCCTCAGAGAGGATTTGCTTATCTGGTGGATGCTTAGTTCTTTGAGCTTTGTGTTTGGCAATGCCAACTCTTCTTCTTAGCCTCTCGAGCTGATCGTTCTACCAATGTGAGCGGTTTGGAAAGATTTTCCTTCTAGGTGCGGTTGCATCAAGAATATCTTGAAGGCCATTAGTTAGTATGTCGATTTTGTAATCGATATGCATGGATTCTAAATAATTGATTAGAGCCACGGCTCTGATTTTTGCGTCTTGCGCATTTATGTTTTGTAGGACATAGCCTCCAACTTTTTTTGTAAGTAAAGAGACCAGTTGTAGAGAAAAAGAAATATATCTATGGTCAGAGGTTGCGTGTTCTGGGCGAACTTGCCAACCGTGAATGAGGCCAATGGCTTTATCACTTGCCAGTGACATCAATATTAGATTCTCCGCGTGGGCCATTAAAGGTGGAGAGATGTCCTGGCATGTTAGCCAGGTATAGATCCTGATCAGAGATGAGGTCTAGTAGAGCTTCTCCTCTATTATCTGTTTTGGAGGAGTTCCATGCAGGCGATTTGGCATTAGAATCGCATCCAGCAATTACTGGTTTATTATTGTAAGTTTGAAAAATAGAACACAATTTGTCCAAGTCATTGGTAATATTATTTCTTGGAGCAAAGTAAGAAGAATTAAGAAGATATGATCTTCCATCAACTCGAATTTCGCAGGATGCGAAAAACGAGTTGTTAATATGTGACAACTTCAATGTTTGGATTAAGGATTAGAATTGCAGAAAAGAAACTGTCTTTATTTTCAGCTATTACTCTTATAGCAGAGGTTCCAGGAATCAAGAAATTTAAGCCTCTCTTAGTGCAGTACGGCTTTTGTATTAGTGCAATATCAAAATTGTTATTGTTTGCAAACCCCAAACACTCCTGGGTGGCTGCCCTACAAGATTGTAGGCACATAATTAATGTTGTCTATATAAGACGTCTAGAGTAAATAGGGCAGAATGTATCTTTAGCGCTATGTGCTAATTCATTGGCTTTGTAGCCTGCTCTTTTGCAGTTAGAGCAGGTTTTTGGGCCTTGTGGATTTGAACAGTCCAGGGTGTCATGTGTGCCTGAGCATGTTGCACATCCTTTAACCGTTTAGCATAAGTCGGACATGCGGTGTCTTTAGCGCTGTGCGCTGCACTACCCACTATAGTGCCTGCTCTCACACAATTGGAACAAGATTTAGGTCCATTAGGACTTGGACACTGAAGAGTGTCGTGTTCTCCTTCTACGTTCCAAAAGTTCAGAGATAGGCCGTGCCTACAAACATAATTTATTCTAGAATCTATATTTTTTCCTTGATTCAGGTTGTTAGTAGTACTTAAATCTATGTTAGTGACGTTACAAGTGGATAAATTTTCTTTACTATTAAATGATTGCTTATTTGCTTTATAAATTGTTAAAATGTGAAAGATTTAAAAGTTCAATGCTGGAGTTAAGAATAACTATTGCAGCAAAGAACTTTTCCTTGTTATATGCTACGACTCTGACAGCCGAGGTTCCAGGTATGACATAGTAAATCCCTCGCCTGGTACAATATGGTTCCTGTATAAGGATGATGTCGACATTCTTGTTTCTTGCCAGCCCAAGGCATTCTTGAGTTGCGGCTCTTGAAAATTGAAGATTTATTTGAAGTATGTTAAGCTTGTGGAACATAATTGATGTTTTCGATTAGATCCTTTAACCGTTTAGCATAAGTCGGACATGCGGTGTCTTTAGCGCTGTGCGCTGCACTACCCACTTTAGTGCCTGTTCTCACACAATTGGAACAAGATTTAGGTCCATTAGGACTTGGACACTGAAGAGTGTCGTGTGCTCCAGCACAGTTTGCACAACATGTTTCACTTCTGCACTCGCTTTTAGCATGTCCGAACTTATTGCAATTGAAACATCTTTTGACGTAAATGTAATCGTCAATTCTGCATAAGTTCCACTCTATATAGAGTTTCTTAGTAGCCATCAGATGGTTCCTTATTTGAGGAGTTACCTCAAACACCCAATTGTTGTAGGGCGTATCACGTTTGCCAAACTTCGTGACAGCCTTGACAAGTGTCTCTCCTTCAGAAATATGTGATAAATTCTGCTGCATAATACAGGCAGTTAGGTCAGTTTCATCGATAGCTGATGGAACATTGTAAATCGCTATCCTCGGATTAAGCTTTGTAGGCAGACTAGCCACAAGTCCTGCCTTTTTCAAATCAGCAGAGTTCAATAAAGTGCTGACATCAGAGTAAGATTCAACTCGGATAGCCTTGTTATTAAGCTTGATGACCCTTTCAGGTTTAAAGTCATTCTGTGACGGCAAAAACACTTTAGCAAGCGCTTGCCTGGTCTCGTCACTCGTCTTAATCTTCTGATTAGGCGCAACAGGAGTAATGACAACGTGTGCCAATTTCTTGAGCGAATTGCTCTTGATAAGTTTCGCCACTTTTGGTGTTTTCGCTACTTGCGAAAAAGTTTTAGGAGTAGAAAAGGAGGTAGAATGTAAATTTGCAGAATGGGTAGAGGTAGAAGAAATTTTATCAATCCGTGCATTGATAACGTCAAATTTTTGGAGGAAAAGGTTTTCCAGCCTTAAGTTGCCGTGTTCAACTTTTTGGAGCTTCTTCAAGCTCACGTCAATCTTGTTAACTTCCTCTATTATAGGATTAATAGAGTCAACAATTGTCTTTCTTCCTTTCGTATCTTTTGGTAATGCTTTAACCAATTTAATAGTAGCACACAATAGTGTAGCTATTCTCTGAGCGCTTTCGTAACACTCATCAACATCTAAGAGATGTGATTCAACATCGCCTACATCGGGCTGGTCTTGTGCAGACCCATTGGCCATAGGAAGGATAGAGGATGAGGAGCACAGGGCTGCCTCTTTGCCGTCCACAGGATCTTATTGCGTGTGGGTCCGTCTTATTGCCTTGGATCGTTGTCCGCCTTTCACCGCGAGGAGGTGGGCAGATCAGATTTCCGTGGTAGGGACGAGAACGTTTTAGCGTGAGATGGTAAATCTGATATCCAGGCGAAAGATTTATTCGCATAGAAGAGAGGCCAGAGTTAGTAGATAGGGACATGAAGAGAGGGAATAGGAATGAGAACACAACACGCAACCAACCCCAGTTCTCATTCCTATTCTCTCATTTTGCTTTATTGAAACTGAAATACATGTTTCCTTGGGGGTTTGTTTACCCCCCAAGCTTGTCAATACAAAATTGTTGTTACATTTATTACATATACATATCACAAATTACAGCGGTTTGACTCTAAGTTAATTTAAAACATTGGACGAGACAAACGGGTGACTCTGGTCCCGCTAGCGAATGTGCAAAAATCTTGGTATGTTCTTAGGTCCGTTCTTGTTTCTTCATTGGTTGGCCAGAGTGGGCCTGAGTCTTGTTGATCTGAGTTGTGTGGAGAAACTATGAGATGGCATAAAAATTTCAGTGACAAGTCACTGTAGAAGGTTTAGTAAATTATTTAGCTTATAGTTTGTTAAAGCTATTGTGTATAGAAAGGTTCAGTGATAAAACACTGTTGAAATTCGAATTTAGCTTATTAAATGTTGAAGCTATTATGTGTAGAAAAATTCAGTGAACAAGTCACTGTTGAAGTTCGCAGTATGTTTAGCATATTTATGCTGAGCTGAAGTAGATAGGGACAAAAAAAAAAAAAAAAAAAAAAAACGAAGAGAGAAAGGCAACCAACTAACCTTTATTATACAAAAAAAAAAACATTGTACAAGTCGAGGTATTTTGACCCTCGCGTAACACAAAATGAAAGTAACATAAAATTTATACTGATCAAAATTAAATAACATTTTGTTAGGTTACAGAATAATATAGCATCAAAAATATATACATATATACAATGGTTGTGGGCAAGAATCGCCCGAGGAACAAAAGTGGGCGGCGCGATGCGCCATAAAGACTCTGGTCTCCGTTCTAAGCATTTTTCTCTTCTTCTGGTGGTTTAGTCAGGAATGGGGGTGGCGAAAATCCCCAGGATCGTCAGAGCTTCTTCTTCTTGGTTGTCCATGTCGTTATTAATGAGGCTTATCAGGATATCCTCTGGAGCGCATGGCCAGGTGCCAAGCGCTACTGCTAACTGGTATCTGTGGTTAACATATTTTTGGCAGTCAAATATACTATGTAATGGATCGTCGACCTTATTGCATGTGATGCAATTAGGGTCTTCAGATTTACCAATCCGGCAAAGGTGGGATTGGAAATTCCCATGGCCAGTGAGAACCTGTGAAGTTAAATTTCCAAGGTTTAGATTTAGTAGGTTTCTTTCAAAGATGTTGGGTAGAAACTGTTTAGTAGTTTGGCCTTTGGAGGTCTCTTCCCACTCTTCTTGCCATCTAATATTAGTGGTATGTTCAATAGCTCGGTGGATCTGAGCTCGGTTGTTGTAGTTTTCTCTATTGATTTCAGTGTTTAGTACGTTTGCAATCCCTACAGCTCGAATATTGTACTTAGCTTGCTTTTCTTCTATAAGAAGGTAGAGGGGCTTTAGATTTGCAAGAACGCATGCAGCTTCATTGGCAACAGAGCTGTATTGCATTGTAATAACCTTTGCGCAAAAGGCAGTTAGGCTCAAAAGTTTTCTTTTGCTTCTGGCAAGTTGGGCTCTGTGAGCCCAAACTGTTGCTGCATATAGGACTATAGGGACTACTGCACCACTGTATATTGTCCTTAGACCATTTGGGGGTCTCCCCCAGCCCAGCTTCATGTACCTTCTAAGGGCTAGAAAGATACTTCTGGCTTTGGCACAAATGTAGCTAATGTGTGCTGCATAGTTTAGCCTGTCGCCAAGGTATTTTGTTCTTTGAGACCTCGAAACGGTCTGTCCATTTAATTTAATGATTGGGCTTCTGGCCAGTTTGCCTTTAAAGACAAGAAAAGTTGATTTGTTGGCTGAGAATTCTAATTTGTTGTTTCTGGCCCAGTTACTGACATACTGCAAGACCTCAGCTGCCTTGCTTTCGATTTCATTTCTTGTCTCTGCTGATATGAGAACCAGTATATCATCAGCGTATGCGATCATATCGCAGTTGTGTGGAGTTGGTATCTCTAAGAGTTCGTCTACTGCGAGGTTCCACAGGGTCGGTCCAAGGACGGAACCCTGTGGGCAGCCTTTAGTTAGATTTTTATTAATTGTGACTGTGTCTGATTGATAGATAATTGATCTATCCTTGAGATAGCTTTTAAGCGTCTGTAGCAAACAGTTGCTAGTATTTAAATTCTGTAATCTTGTGATTGTTTTGCGCCACCAGAGGTTATCAAATGCGCCACTGATGTCAAGGAAAATTCCTGTGACATATTTTGTTTGTGACTGTTCAACGTAATTGTTGAGGTGTTGTAAAGCTTGGATAGTGGATTTCCCACTGGTGAACCCATACTGGTTTGCATGGTGAATGTTACCATGTTCATTTCTGAGTAGTTGAATTATAACCCGCTCAAAGAGTTTACTAAACTCGGGTAATAATGAAATGGGCCGATCGGCCTTGAGTGTTGACAGATCTCGGTCAAAACTTTTGGGAATTACTTTCAGGTTCCCGATCTTCCATTTGGTTGGAAAATAACCAATGCTTAGGCAGTCGTTAAAGATCTGCTGTAGGACAGGCGTGAGCTCCTCCGCCGTTTCTTTAATTAGGACTCCAGGAATTGTGTCAATACCTGGAGCCTTGTTGTTGCTTATATTGTTAATTTGGCTGGCAACAAGGCTTTGTGTGACATATGGAGCGACTTGATCCTCCGTAGAGGAGTGCTCAGCTGCAGTTCTGCAATACTTGTGGTATAAGTTATCGTTTGTATCTGTATCATCAGGCATTAGTGAGTCTAATAGAACTTTCATGGTTTGTGGGAGATTTTCAGTGTAAGTGTCTGGCCCAATTTTTATTGACTGTAGAGGAACGTTTGACTTCCTTTTGTTGGCTGCCAACTTGTATGTCAAACCCCAAGGGTTCTTGTTGAGATCATCTTTGACAAATGTCTCCCAGGATTTGTTCCTTGTTTTCCTAACCTCAAGTTTATATATTTTTTTTATTTTTTTGCTTTTTTTTTTTGTAGATAGGGACAATAATAATGTGCAGGGGGCAATGCAAACCCCCCACATGGTAACTTCAAGTCCTGCTTGCGCAGGATGGCCGGAGTATGTTACCTCCGCTGCATGTCCTTATTTAAGTTAGATCCTAGGTTAAGTAGAGCCACTTTAGCTTTAAACTAAGCAACTACTTATTTATTTGACCGTATCGCTGGTCTGCGGATTGAGATACGCCCAATCAGCGCGGCCTCCAGGCAAACTCACCTCCCTCAGCTTGGGAGCCTAGGGAGATGCTTTTACCCTTTGACCTACCAGAATGCCTCAAAGTCACATGCCTTCTCAGCCTCTCTGGTGAGAGGGGGACTATCTAAACCCCTACTTTAGTATGCAGCTAAAGTGCCCGGGCAGAAACGCTGCTCACCCGTCGATGCCCGAAGACATCTTGCTCGCGAATAGAGCTATCAACCACTGCCCGCACGAGTCCAACACCAACGACTGGAGGGGGTAAACCCCCCGGGCCACCAGTCCCCATGCTACCAGACAATCTCTGGTCAGATTGGAAGCACATGCGTGCTTTGATCCAGCAGTTAGCTAAGGCACCGTGAGTACGCCACACTCATGGGGTGCCGAGACACCCCCCTTGCGGTTAAGCTTCGAGGCACCGTGAGTTTGCTATGCTCATGGACGTACAAGTACTCCCCTCTGCGGTTAAAGCTAGGGTCCGTGAGCTTGCTAGTGCTCAAAAGCACACACGGTGCTTCCCATGCGGTTCGATCCGGCCTACATTCGTCGAGAACAGCCCCGCCACGAGAAGGCTGTAGGTCCGGTCTGACGAGTATCAGAGGGCACCACTCCACATCAACTCGACTGCCGTTACCTGCCGTTTTAGACCACTTCCCGACTACCCGGCAGACGATGCCCGAAGGCGACTCCTGCTTTCGTCGGGCTGGAGTCGCATGACCAATTTACGTGGCGATTCGTACACTTAAGAGGCCATGATTCTCCTTGTGCTGCCTTGGTAACAGCTTTGGTCCCGCTGAAGGAATTGGGTCACCACTCCAATCCGACCGCGGGAGGAGACGGGGATCGCCGGGAATGCGCGGGTCTACCGGTCCGTGACCGGAACCACGCGCGCCCTGGCTCCGGACAGGAGAGGGGCCGCACGTCCCATTGAAACCCGCCTCCGGCCTGTAGATAGGGACAGTGGGAATGTCGTTAATCCATTCATGCGTGTCATTAATTAGATGACGAGGCAATTGGCAATGGAATAATACTTTTGAGACACAAGGCCATTCTTGCATTAACCCTTAAATGGTCGCGCCAACTTTTGTAACGTAACTGGTCGCGCGGAGCACTGAGTGCACCGCTCCACAAATATGGCTATATTGTTGAATGTTTTCATTTTTTTATTACAGTTTTTTTGTTATAGGCGGAAGAATATACATTATTACTAATTGAAAAAAATATTTTTAGGCAAAAAAACAATACACAAAAAAATTAATAAACAAATAAATATAAATTTTTATAATTATCAACAAAATTTACTCCAACTTCATCCTCGTCTATTTCTAAATACTTGGAGAGTTCTTCGTCAGTCAGCTGTTTTGGGTTTTTCTGACCGTTCTAAAATTAACATAAAATCACATATTTTCACTTACAATCTAATAACTATAGCCTAATTTTTACTTTGATCAAAAACTACCTGAAAAATGAAAATTTCAATTTTACTTACATAAGTGGTCGCGCATTAGCACTCCGTGCACCGCTCGAACATTCTGCTGAAAACACGTCCATATCTTCGAGAATACTGGTGCAAACTGAAAATACTGTCGGCAGTGCACACTAGACACAACAGTTGTAGGTTACATAGAGGGGCATTTAATTGCAAGAAAATTTAAAAAAAAAAGTTACAGAGCTTTTAATACGAAACCGCGCGACCACTTAAGGGTTAAGTTTCTTTGGAACTCTTGCTGCTAGTCCTGCTTTTTTCAGATCATCAGATTGCAACAAACTACTGATGTCAGAATAAGACTCAATTCTAAATGAATTGTCGGATATTTGAATTACCCAAAGGTGACTTATGACTTCAAACAGCTCACTTGCAAGGTTCGCCTTGGCCTGCCTTTGGTCGTTTCCGAGGTTACCGCGTGGAGGTGAGGCGTCTGTCTATTTGCTAGCTTTATACAATGCCATCCTATTTATCTGAGTCCGTACACTAACGGAATTGGAAGAACCCGTGTGACGTTAGGCTCTAAGTTACCTTCTTACCAAGAAGAGAGCCCCCAATGAAATCCCCTCCGCTCGTTGATGTAGTGAGCTCTGCTTATGCTACTCTCGGGCCCTAGTTACTTGCAAACCGTCGTTGCGAATCAGACACTTGAGAACCAAGCGCTGAGAATCGCTCGGGTGATCCTCAGGCTATTCGCGATTCAAACTAAGAAATTACTATATGCAGCCCGCATCGCAATGACATCACGAGAGGGATAAAATTCTTGTATGTCGTATTTGTATTGCTATCACAAGGCTATCTCAAGCGTTCACAGATTACAGATATAAGTTTGATATCGGTTTTATACAAAAAATAATAGTATTTCACCAATAGTTTTTTTCCAAGTAAGTAAATTAGGTTAAGATCCTTATTGCGTACAGATTTGCATCCAAATACACAACAATTAACGTTAATCTTATTTCTTTTCTTTTTTCCTTCCATATTAATGATTCAATTACTTGAAATCACTTAAAATTTTATCTAAGAGTTCAATAAGCTCACGAAATATCAGAATCCGCCGATTTTATTCCCTATCGTGACGTCACTTTTTCTAGTTCAAAATTTAGTCGCTTGGTGCGTATCGCTAAGCTTCAATCGTTAATACCCTCGAGCGACGACGCGCACCGGCAAAAACTACACTTCAAATCTGTTCACTATGGCCCGCCGCCTGCACCAAATATGTCAAACAGACGAGCTTAGTTTGGAACGCCGCGGCAACTTTGAAACGTCCCTCAACTGTTATTACAGCCAATATGCAACCTCCTGCCAAAGTACATAAAAAAAGGAGAAGGAGAAGAGAGAGGCAACCAACCAAGCCCCACCCTCTCTCTTCTCCTTCGTTTTGCTCTTTATTTATACAATGTGTACATTGGTAGAGGTTTATTACCCTCTTTGTTTGTCATAATATGAGTGTCAATTCTAAGTTATACATCTTGTAAGTTTTTGAATTTAATAAAATAATTATTTAACATAACAGATTAAAATAATTTTAAAAAGTTCCTTAAGTCTAAGACTCTGGTGAATAGTAACATTGAGTCTAGAGTAGTTTCTTGGGTCCATTCCTAGGATACGGCCTGTCCTCTTAAAGGTAAGTACGGAGCATCTTAGAAAGATGTTGTTCTTGGTTAGGTAAGTATGGTAAAAATTTGTAAAAACTAACGTCTCTCCAGTTGTGGAGGAAAGCTAACGTCATTTGTAATGGAGGATAATTCAGAGAATTATGTTGCCAAGCAGACGTAGTTAGGTAAATAATAAAAGAAATGTTGATAGACGTATATTTGGTGTCTAGTGGTGAGAAGATCGATAATTCCAAGGAGTTGGTAATAGTTTCGAGAATTATGTTATACTTTTTAATATTTTTATTTAAAAGGTGAGAAAATCTGTAACTCTTGGGAGTTGTAGACATAAGTAAAGCAACGTCAGTTTGATTTCAAAGCAAACGTCATAATGTAGGTCATATATGAGTATGAGCAGTCAAAGCGCTTAGACGTGTTTTTAGCGTGTGCTGTTGTTCTCTGGTCTTATATATTTTGTTTCATCATAAAGAGTGCTATTATATCAAACTACATAATGGCACCCAGATATCAAATGCAGAAAGAAGATATAACTAGTATTGTAAAGTCAGTTACTTCGGAAATATTAGATAGTGCAACGTTTATTGAAAAAATTGTGAATGCCGTCTCTAGCAAAGTTGAAACAGTGTTTAAAGATGAAGTTAGCCAGCTCAGAGAAGAAATAAAAAGTCTAAAAGAAGAACTTACTATTAAAGACAAAATTATCGATAGTCTTAGTGAAGATGTGGACCGTTTAGAACAGTATAGTCGAAGAAACTGTCTAAGAATCTTCGGAGTTCCTGAGATGAAGAACGAATCAACGGATGCTGTAGTCCTGAAGCTGTTAAAAGAGAAGTTGAAAGTCACGCTCGACCCTTGTGCCATTGATCGATCTCACCGAATAGGAAAGCCTGATAAAGATAAGTGTCGTTCTTTAATAGTTAAATTTTGTCGTTACAATGACCGTGCTAAAGTTTTTGCCAACAAAAAACTGTTAAAGAGCTCGGGTATAGTAATAAGGGAAGATCTGACCCAGGCAAGACTAAATATTATTAATTTAGCTAAAAGACATTTTGATAAGAGAAATATATGGTCACGTGACGGAGTGATACACATAAAAGATAATGATAATACTCATAAAATATCATCTATTCGTGAGTTCAATGACATTAACAAGTAAATTGTAAACTTCTGCTAAGCCAGCTTGTCTCTGTAGATGTTTAATTAATTATCAATTACTGGTAATTACTTTGCAAGGTCTCATTAGCACACGTTAATATATCCACGATACTGCTATTTAATTTTTTGTATACTCATTGATTTTATTTGAATTTTGTCTCAGTTTAGACACTATTCATAATATTATTGTATCTCTTTTCACAATTATTTACATATTATATTTGTTTCAATTATATTATTTTTTCTTTTTGGTAAATGTTGAAGTTTGGACACTTAAATGTAAGATCACTTATGTCTCAGTTTCAAGAATTCAAGGAATTTCTAATTGATAATAATTTTGATATATTTTGTATCACTGAAACCTGGTTGAATGATTTGATAGGAAATGAATTAGTCCATATTCCAAATTACATTCTCTTAAGAAATGATAGAGTAGCAACAAGAGGTGGTGGAGTAGGGATGTACATAAAAACTAGTTTACAAAAACTTGTAACACAATACTCTATTGATATATTTACTTCAAATAATAATTTAGAACAACAATGGATAACGGTTAAGCTCAATAAGAAAACATTTGCTATTGGAGTATTATATCGTCCTCCGTCTGGTAACGTGAATGATTTTATTGATTCTCTTGAGAATTCATTAGGTTACTTTTACCCATGTGTCGATTATTTGTTATTTCTTGGAGATGTGAATTTAAACATGCTAAATATTAATAATACCTCGGTGAAGTATTTTACTAACTTATTGGATGAATTCGGTCTATCTCAACTAGTCGCAGAACCAACTAGAGTAACATATTTTTCAGAAACTTTGATTGATGTTTTAGTAACTTCAAATATAGAAATTTGTTCTAATGTTATTAACGTAAACACTGATCACATATCCGATCACATGACCATATCTCTTGATGTTAATATAAATTTTTCTACTCAACAGTCAAAAACAGTTTTCGTAAGAGATTACAGGAACGCAGATTATACTCAGTTCTTTAAAGCTCTGAGTGAGATATGTTGGCATAATTTTTACATGTCGGAGGATGTTAATGAAAAATTGCAAATTTTCAGTGCAAATCTACTTGGACTCTTTGATACCTATATGCCTTTTAAGACTGTAGTAGTACGTAAACCACCCTCTCCGTGGATAACCGATGTCATTAGGATCATGATGAAGTTGCGTGATGATGCCCTTGCTGAATACAAAAGAACAAAACTGCAGAGCACTTGGAATTATTATAAAACCCTTAAAAATTTAGTTACAAAATCCATAAAACTAGAAAAAAAAGCTTATATAGAACATAAAATTAAAAATAACAAGACCAACATGTGGAAATGCCTAAAAGAGTTTAATATTAATGTAAAACCGGAAGTACAATTACCTGATACTATATCTAACTGCAACCTGCTTAATGAACATTTTCTCAACTCAACTCAAAATGCACCTCAGCTTTCTGATGATATCCTTAATTTTTATACAAATAATGTTTGCACAAATCTTAGTTTTTCCTTCAAGTTAATTACCGATAGTGAAATATTGGTTATTTGTAATTCTATGCGATCACAAGCAATGGGTGCTGATGGAATAAATTTAAAAATGATAAATCTAGTTCTACCAACTATTCTTCCTCAGTTAACTCATTTAATTAACTCGTGTCTTTTAAGTAACGTGTTTCCGGATGCATGGAAAGTAGCTAATGTTAGACCGTTAGCAAAATGTAAAAATCCAGTTTCTTTAAACGATGTTCGTCCTGTTAGCGTATTACCTACCCTGTCAAAAATATTAGAAAAAGTTATGCATAAGCAAATCTTTACCTACATCACTGAGTTAAATATATTACCTGATATCCAATCAGGTTTTAGACCTGGTTTTAGTACTACCACGGCTCTGTCAACGATTACAGACGACATTATTCGTCATATAGATGACAGAAATATGATAATTCTTGTCCTCTTGGATTTCAGCAAGGCGTTTGACTCAATTAATCATGACCTACTGTTGGCAAAACTAAAATACATGGGTTTCACTATAGCGAGCTTAAAACTAATTAAAAGTTATTTCCTTAACCGTCTTCAGCAAGTCCTCATAAATGGAGAAAAGTCTAATTCTCTAAGGTTAACTAAGGGTGTAGCACAGGGTTCTATATGTGGTCCATTATTTTTCTCGTTGTACACTTTCGACATGTGCAAAAGTGTCAAATATAGTTTTATGCACTGTTACGCGGATGATACTCAAATATATCTGCCGTTCAAACCCGCTGAGTATAATGCTGCAGTTTTAAAACTCAATACTGATCTTGAAGGCATCGCTGATTTTGCTAAGTCACATTGCTTAATGCTAAATGAAAAAAAATCAGCTGTTATGTTATTGGGAAACAAATCCATACGAAAAGATTTGATTGAGAAAAATGTTATTGATATTAAGATAAATGGTGTACTTTTAAAAATAACAAATTCATGCAAGAACCTTGGTTTAATACTTGATAGCGAATTGCGATATACCGAATATGTATCTTTTTTGATAAAAAAAGCATATTTAGCCCTAAAAAATCTATTCATGAATCGTTTTGTCTTGTCACAGAAATATAAGCAAATTCTAGTAGATTCTTTGGTACTTTCTGTATTTAATTATTGTGACACAGTTTATGGACCTTGTTTAAGTGTGCGAGATATACAACGAATACAGAAAGTACAAAACTGCTGTGCAAGATTTGTCTTAGGGTTGCGAAAATATGAGTCCATAACATCACGAATCAATAATGAATTGTGCTGGCTAAATATGCAAAATAGAAGAAAACTACATTTAGCAAGTTTAACACATAGAATAATTGTTAATAAGACTCCTACATATCTTAGTAATAAAATTTGTTTCAGATCGCACATGCGTGAAAGAAACTTAAGAGGACAATATGTCGTACATATCCCTGCACACCACACTGCTTTTTTCAGACGATCCTTCAGCTTTACTTCTGCATCAATCTACAACCAGATTCCAGATGATTTTAAAGTACATCGTCCTAAAACATTTGCGCATAAAATTCAAAAATATTTCCTTGCAATTCAAACGTCACATAATTGAAAACATAGTTTTAACATAAAATTTATCTATACATATGTTTAAATGCTTCTAATGTTCATACTTATTATTATTATACAACTGTGTTACTGTTTATAAAATATTCTAAACTTATTTTTTGTAAATTTAATGTAAAATGTATGGAAGGTTAAGTGGAAGAACAGCTTCGGCTGAACTTTGCCAATAAAGAGATATTATTATTATTATTATTATTATAATTCGTGACTCAAATGAAGGTGTCCAATATATTTAGGACCGTTCTTTGTGGGTCATCTACTACGATGAGTTCTTCAATAAGTAGATTGGGGTTAATTGTACTTGGGCCAAGTGTAAATTCTATGAAAAGGATCATCCGTAAGGAGGCATTCTTGGCAGAGCCCATCTTCGGTCTTGCCAATTCTATGCAAGTGAGATACAAAATCTCCGTGTCCCGTTAACATTTGGGAAGTTTTTCAAGAATATTAGGAAAAAAGAAATGTGTGGTCCTTCCTTTATCTAAAAGGTTCCTCTCGTTTTGCCACTTGTCAATTAGCATTTCTCTGATGCTGGCCCGACAGGCCGTATATGACTCGAAGTCAATCCTGTTGACTTGAGTTCCCATGATAGAGGTCGTACCCATTTTCTTTATGTTATATCCAGCGGATAAGTAAATAACATTTAGAGATAGCGGCATAACACCAGCTAGTACCATGGCTGCAGGTACAGAGGTAGGAGAGTATGAAGAAGTAATTATTCTGCAACAAAAAGCAGAAAGGCTGTCTAGTCTTTTGCTTATGAGTGCGTGTAGAGCTCGATAGCTCCAGATGGAGGCTGCATATCCTACTATAGGTATGATAGCTCCTTTATATATCTGGAGTAGGCCTTCGGGTGGTCTTCCCCAGTTAAGCCTTAGAAATTTCTTTAGGTTAATAAAAATAACCTTAGCCTTATCGCAGACTACTTTAGCATGTTCTATAAATGCTAGTTTAGCATCCAGGATTACTCCAAGGTAGCGAGTAGATGTGGTTCTTTTAATGACACATCCCCGCATCTTGAAGGAAGGATCACGTACAAATTTTCCTTTTGGAAAGAATGTATGATGACTTCGCTTGGGAGAACTTGAGCTTATTAGAGTCAGCCCATGCGGCAGCAGTCTCCAGTAAAGTATTGGCTTTGGTTTCTAGCTGGGCTCTAGTGTTGCCAGTAAAAAGTATCAGTATATCGTCCGCATAAGCGATTATGGTAGAATCTTGGGAAATATGTGAAGTTAAGAGGTCATCAACTATACAGTTCCATAAGGTAGGGCCCATGGCGGAGCCTTGTGGACAACCTTTGGTAAGTACTTTAAAAATTGAATCGTCAACAATTGTGTAAGCAATACCTCTATCTTGGAGATAGCTCTTTATGTTTTGTAATATATGGTTGTTAACCTCTTTTTGTTTAAGGTTAAGAATGACCGCAGGCCACCAGAGATTATCAAATGCGCCTGATATATCCAAAAATAGTCCAGCAACGTATTTATCTTTAGATTGAGTGACAAATTCTATTAGTTTGTTAATAGCCCCAATGGTGGAGCGTCCAGGCGTAAAGCCAAATTGATTTGCATGGTGAAGATTAGGAGTGTCTTCTCTCATGATGTGTAGTAGAACTCTTTCAAATAGTTTTCCCATTTCAGATAAGAGTGTAATGGGTCTATACGACTTGGGATCCGTCAAGTCTTTATCTAAGGATTTTGGAATGACTTTAAGCATTCCTTGTTTCCATTGGTAAGGAAAGTAGTTTAGGACCAAGCATTGTTGGAGTAGTTTGGCAATGAAGTCAGAGATCTCCAGGTAGATAATTTTAAGGAATAACCCTGGTATCTCGTCTGGGCCAGGGGCTTTGCGGCTCTTAATATTGCTCAGAAGGGCCTTGATAAGATCTTCAGAGATCTCTGGTAATCCAGTATTGTTAGTAAATGCAGAGTTTGATTCAAACCTCGCATCCTTATGATATTGTAGATCAGTATTTGGCTGATCGTCGGCCAGAAGAGTTTGTAGGAGCTGTTCCATGAATTCAGTCATAGTATTCGTATAAAATCCATGATCGTAGCTCAAAGAGGTAAGCGGAATATTGCGTTTAAGCTTGTTAGCGGCAATTTTATATGTAACCCCCCAAGGGTTATTAGCAAGGTCTTCTTGGACAAACTTTTTCCAAGAGTTGTCCCTCGCTTTGGCAATTGAGTCTTTATAATGTTTTAAAAGAACTTGGAATTCCTCAGAGAGGATTTGCTTATCTGGTGGATGCTTAGTTCTTTGAGCTTTGTGTTTGGCAATGCCAACTCTTCTTCTTAGCCTCTCGAGCTGATCGTTCTACCAATGTGAGCGGTTTGGAAAGATTTTCCTTCTAGGTGCGGTTGCATCAAGAATATCTTGAAGGCCATTAGTTAGTATGTCGATTTTGTAATCGATATGCATGGATTCTAAATAATTGATTAGAGCCACGGCTCTGATTTTTGCGTCTTGCGCATTTATGTTTTGTAGGACATAGCCTCCAACTTTTTTTGTAAGTAAAGAGACCAGTTGTAGAGAAAAAGAAATATATCTATGGTCAGAGGTTGCGTGTTCTGGGCGAACTTGCCAACCGTGAATGAGGCCAATGGCTTTATCACTTGCCAGTGACATCAATATGAGATTCTCCGCGTGGGCCATTAAAGGTGGAGAGATGTCCTGGCATGTTAGCCAGGTATAGATCCTGATCAGAGATGAGGTCTAGTAGAGCTTCTCCTCTATTATCTGTTTTGGAGGAGTTCCATGCAGGCGATTTGGCATTAGAATCGCATCCAGCAATTACTGGTTTATTATTGTAAGTTTGAAAAATAGAACACAATTTGTCCAAGTCATTGGTAATATTATTTCTTGGAGCAAAGTAAGAAGAATTAAGAAGATATGATCTTCCACCAACTCGAATTTTGCAGGATGCGAAAAACGAGTTGTTAATATGTGACAACTTCAATGTTTGGATTAAGGATTAGAATTGCAGAAAATAAACTGTCTTTATTTTCAGCTATTACTCTTATAGCAGAGGTTCCAGGAATCAAGAAATTTAAGCCTCTCTTAGTGCAGTACGGCTTTTGTATTAGTGCAATATCAAAATTGTTATTGTTTGCAAACCCCAAACACTCCTGGGTGGCTGCCCTACAAGATTGTAGATTGCATTGAAGTACTTTCAGATTAAGGCACATAATTAATGTTGTCTATTAGAGCCTTAAGACGTCTAGAGTAAATAGGGCAGAATGTATCTTTAGCGCTATGTGCTAATTCATTGGCTTTGTAGCCTGCTCTTTTGCAGTTAGAGCAGGTTTTTGGGCCTTGTGGATTTGAACAGTTCAGGGTGTCATGTGTGCCTGAGCATGTTGCACATCCTTTAACCGTTTAGCATAAGTCGGACATGCGGTGTCTTTAGCGCTGTGCGCTGCACTACCCACTTTAGTGCCTGCTCTCACACAATTGGAACAAGATTTAGGTCCATTAGGACTTGGACACTGAAGAGTGTCGTGTTCTCCTTCTACGTTCCAAAAGTTCAGAGATAGGCCGTGCCTACAAACATAATTTATTTTAGAATCTATATTTTTTCCTTGATTCAGGTTGTTAGTAGTACTTAAATCTATGTTAGTGACGTTACAAGTGGATAAATTTTCTTTACTATTAAATGATTGCTTATTTGCTTTATAAATTGTTAAAATGTGAAAGATTTAAAAGTTCAATGCTGGAGTTAAGAATAACTATTGCAGCAAAGAACTTTTCCTTGTTATATGCTACGACTCTGACAGCCGAGGTTCCAGGTATGACATAGTAAATCCCTCGCCTGGTACAATATGGTTCCTGTATAAGGATGATGTCGACATTCTTGTTTCTTGCCAGCCCAAGGCATTCTTGAGTTGCGGCTCTTGAAAATTGAAGATTTATTTGAAGTATGTTAAGCTTGTGGAACATAATTGATGTTTTCGATTAGATCCTTTAACCGTTTAGCATAAGTCGGACATGCGGTGTCTTTAGCGCTGTGCGCTGCACTACCCACTTTAGTGCCTGCTCTCACACAATTGGAACAAGATTTAGGTCCATTAGGACTTGGACACTGAAGAGTGTCGTGTGCTCCAGCACAGTTTGCACAACATGTTTCACTTCTGCACTCGCTTTTAGCATGTCCGAACTTATTGCAATTGAAACATCTTTTGACGTAAATGTAATCGTCAATTCTGCATAAGTTCCACTCTATATAGAGTTTCTTAGTAGCCATCAGATGGTTCCTTATTTGAGGAGTTACCTCAAACACCCAATTGTTGTAGGGCGTATCACGTTTGCCAAACTTCGTGACAGCCTTGACAAGTGTCTCTCCTTCAGAAATATGTGATAAATTCTGCTGCATAATACAGGCAGTTAGGTCAGTTTCATCGATAGCTGATGGAACATTGTAAATCGCTATCCTCGGATTAAGCTTTGTAGGCAGACTAGCCACAAGTCCTGCCTTTTTCAAATCAGCAGAGTTCAATAAAGTGCTGACATCAGAGTAAGATTCAACTCGGATAGCCTTGTTATTAAGCTTGATGACCCTTTCAGGTTTAAAGTCATTCTGTGACGGCAAAAACACTTTAGCAAGCGCTTGCCTGGTCTCGTCACTCGTCTTAATCTTCTGATTAGGCGCAACAGGAGTAATGACAACGTGTGCCAATTTCTTGAGCGAATTGCTCTTGATAAGTTTCGCCACTTTTGGTGTTTTCGCTACTTGCGAAAAAGTTTTAGGAGTAGAAAAGGTGGTAGAATGTAAATTTGCAGAATGGGTAGAGGTAGAAGAAATATTATCAATCCGTGCATTGATAACATCAAATTTTTGGAGGAAAAGGTTTTCCAGCCTTAAGTTGCCGTGTTCAACTTTTTGGAGCTTCTTCAAGCTCACGTCAATCTTGTTAACTTCCTCTATTATAGGATTAATAGAGTCAACAATTGTCTTTCTTCCTTTCGTATCTTTTGGTAATGCTTTAACCAATTTAATAGTAGCACACAATAGTGTAGCTATTCTCTGAGCGCTTTCGTAACACTCATCAACATCTAAGAGATGTGATTCAACATCGCCTACATCGGGCTGGTCTTGTGCAGACCCATTGGCCATAGGAAGGATAGAGGATGAGGAGCACAGGGCTGCCTCTTTGCCGTCCACAGGATCTTATTGCGTGTGGGTCCGTCTTATTGCCTTGGATCGTTGTCCGCCTTTCACCGCGAGGAGGTGGGCAGATCAGATTTCCGTGGTAGGGACGAGAACGTTTTAGCGTGAGATGGTAAATCTGATATCCAGGCGAAAGATTTATTCGCATAGAAGAGAGGCCAGAGTTAGTAGATAGGGACAATAATAATGTGCGGGGGGCAATGCAAACCCCACCACAGGGTAAACTTCAAGTCCTGCTGACGCAGGATTTTCGGAGTCTATTACCTCCGCCGCATGTCCATATGAGTTAGATCCTGAATCAAGTAGAGCCACCTATAGCTTTTAAACTAAACTACTACTTATTTTTGTGACCGTATCGCTGGTCTGCGGATTGAGATACGCCCAATCAGCGCGGCCTCCAGGCAAACTTACCTACCTCAGATTGGGAGTCTAGGGAGATGCTTTTACCCTTTGACCTACCAGAATGCCTCGAAGTCACATGCCTTCTCAGCCTCTCTGGTGAGAGGGGGACTATCTAAACCCCTACTTTAGTATGCAGCTAAAGTGCCCGAGCAGAAACGCTGCTCACCCGTCGATGCCCGAGGACATCTTGCTCGCGAATAGAGCTATCAACCACTGTCCGCACGAGTCCAACACCAACGACTGGAGGGGGTAAACCCCCCGGGCCACCAGTCCCCATGCTACCAGACAATCTCTGGTCAGATTGGAAGCACATGCGTGCTTTGATCCAGCAGTAGCTAAGGCACCGTGAGTACGCCACACTCATGGGGTGCCGAGACACCCCCCTTGCGGTTAAGCTTCGAGGCACCGTGAGTTTGCTATGCTCATGGACGTACAAGTACTCCCCTCTGCGGTTAAAGCTAGGGGTCCGTGAGCTTGCCAGACTCAAGAGCACCAAGGTACTCCCCCTGCGGTTCGATCCGGCCTACATTAGTTTTAAACAGCCCCGCCACGAGAAGGCTGTAGGTCCGGTCTGATGAGTTTCAGAGGGCACCACTCCACATCCACTCAACTGCTTGCAACATGCTGTATTGCTCTCACCGACCACTGACAGAGCGGACCGGTGCCCGAAGGCGTGTCTGTCAGATAGCCGGATTGAGATACATGACCAATTTATGTGGTGATTCTTACAACTGAGAGGTCATGTTCTCTAGACGCTGCCTATGTTCAGCTTTGGTCCCGACTGGGGAATAATTCCACAGCGGGAGGAGGACGGGAATCTCCGGGAATGCGCGGGTCTACCGGTCCGTGACCGGAGCCACGCGCGCCCTGGCTCCGGACAGGAGCGGGGCCGCACGTCCCATCGAAACCCGCCTCCAGCCAAGTAGATAGGGACAATAATAATAATGTGCAGGGGGCAATGCAAACCCCCCACATGGTAACTTCAAGTCCTGCTTGCGCAGGATTGTCGGAGTATGTTACCTCCGCTGCATGTCCATATATAGATAGATCCTTATTTAAGTAGAGCCACTTTAGCTTTAAACTAAGCAAACTACTTATTTTTGTGACCGTATCGCTGGTCTGCGGATTGAGATACGCCCAATCAGCGCGGCCTCCAGGCAAACTCACCTCCCTCAGCTTGGGAGCCTAGGGAGATGCTTTTACCCTTTGACCTACCAGAATGCCTCAAAGTCACATGCCTTCTCAGCCTCTCTGGTGAGAGGGGGACTATCTAAACCCCTACTTTAGTATGCAGCTAAAGTGCCCGGGCAGAAACGCTGCTCACCCGTCGATGCCCGAAGACATCTTGCTCGCGAATAGAGCTATCAACCACTGCCCGCACGAGTCCAACACCAACGACTGGAGGGGGTAAACCCCCCGGGCCACCAGTCCCCATGCTACCAGACAATCTCTGGTCAGATTGGAAGCACATGCGTGCTTTGATCCAGCAGTTAGCTAAGGCACCGTGAGTACGCCACACTCATGGGGTGCCGAGACACCCCCCTTGCGGTTAAGCTTCGAGGCACCGTGAGTTTGCTATGCTCATGGACGTACAAGTACTCCCCTCTGCGGTTAAAGCTAGGGTCCGTGAGCTTGCTAGTGCTCAAAAGCACACACGGTGCTTCCCATGCGGTTCGATCCGGCCTACATTCGTCGAGAACAGCCCCGCCACGAGAAGGCTGTAGGTCCGGTCTGACGAGTATCAGAGGGCACCACTCCACATCAACTCGACTGCCGTTACCTGCCGTTTTAGACCACTACCCGACTACCGGCCAAGGATGCCCGAAGGCGACGTCCTACTTTCGTCGGGCTGGAGTCGCATGACCAATTTACGTGGCGATTCGTACACTTAAGAGGCCATGGTTCTCCTTGTGCTGCCTTGGTAACAGCTTTGGTCCCGCTGAAGGAATTGGGTCACCACTCCAATCCGACCGCGGGAGGAGACGGGGATCGCCGGGAATGCGCGGGTCTACCGGTCCGTGACCGGAACCACGCGCGCCCTGGCTCCGGACAGGAGAGGGGCCGCACGTCCCATTGAAACCCGCCTCCGGCCAGTAGATAGGGACAGTGGGAATGTCGTTAATCCATTCATGCGTGTCATTAATTAGATGACGAGGCAATTGGCAATGGAATAATACTTTTGAGACACAAGGCCATTCTTGCATTAACCCTTAAATGGTCGCGCCAACTTTTGTAACGTAACTGGTCGCGCGGAGCACTGAGTGCACCGCTCCACAAATATGGCTATATTGTTGAATGTTTTCATTTTTTTATTACAGTTTTTTTTGTTATAGGCGGAAGAATATACATTATTACTAATTGAAAAAAATATTTTTAGGCAAAAAAACAATACACAAAAAAATTAATAAACAAATAAATATAAATTTTTATAATTATCAACAAAATTTACTCCAACTTCATCCTCGTCTATTTCTAAATACTTGGAGAGTTCTTCGTCAGTCAGCTGTTTTGGGTTTTTCTGACCGTTCTAAAATTAACATAAAATCACATATTTTCACTTACAATCTAATAAATATAGCCTAATTTTTACTTTGATCAAAAACTACCTGAAAAATGAAAATTTCAATTTTACTTACATAAGTGGTCGCGCATTAGCACTCCGTGCACCGCTCGAACATTCTGCTGAAAACACGTCCATATCTTCGAGAATACTGGTGCAAACTGAAAATACTGTCGGCAGTGCACACTAGACACAACAGTTGTAGGTTACATAGAGGGGCATTTAATTGCAAGAAAATTTAAAAAAAAAAAGTTACAGAGCTTTTAATACGAAACCGCGCGACCACTTAAGGGTTAAGTTTCTTTGGAACTCTTGCTGCTAGTCCTGCTTTTTTCAGATCATCAGATTGCAACAAACTACTGATGTCAGAATAAGACTCAATTCTAAATGAATTGTCGGGTATTTGAATTACCCAAAGGTGACTTATGACTTCAAACAGCTCACTTGCAAGGTTCGCCTTGGCCTGCCTTTGGTCGTTTCCGAGGTTACCGCGTGGAGGTGAGGCGTCTGTCTATTTGCTAGCTTTATACAATGCCACCCTATTTATCTGAGTCCGTACACTAACGGAATTGGAAGAACCCGTGTGACGTTAGGCTCTAAGTTACCTTCTTACCAAGAAGAGAGCCCCCAATGAAATCCCCTCCGCTCGTTGATGTAGTGAGCTCTGCTTATGCTACTCTCAGGCTCTAGTTACTTGCAAACCGTCGTTGCGAATCAGACACTTGAGAACCAAGCGCTGAGAATCGCTCGGGTGATCCTCAGGCTATTCGCGATTCAAACTAAGAAATTACTATATGCAGCCCGCATCGCAATGACATCACGAGAGGGATAAAATTCTTGTATGTCGTATTTGTATTGCTATCACAAGGCTATCTCAAGCGTTCACAGATTACAGATATAAGTTTGATATCGGTTTTATACAAAAAATAATAGTATTTCACCAATAGTTTTTTTTCCAAGTAAGTAAATTAGGTTAAGATCCTTATTGCGTACAGATTTGCATCCAAATACACAACAATTAACGTTAATCTTATTTCTTTTCTTTTTTCCTTCCATATTAATGATTCAATTACTTGAAATCACTTAAAATTTTATCTAAGAGTTCAATAAGCTCACGAAATATCAGAATCCGCCGATTTTATTCCCTATCGTGACGTCACTTCTTCTAGTTCAAAATTTAGTCGCTTGGTGCGTATCGCTAAGCTTCAATCGTTAATACCCTCGAGCGACGACGCGCACCGGCAAAAACTACACTTCAAATCTGTTCACTGTGGCCCGCCGCCTGCACCAAATATGTCAAACAGACGAGCTTAGTTTGGAACGCCGCGGCAACTTTGAAACGTCCCTCAACTGTTATTGACAGCCAATATGCAACCTCCTGCCAAAGTACATAAAAAAAGGAGAAGGAGAAGAGAGAGGCAACCAACCAAGCCCCACCCTCTCTCTTCTCCTTCGTTTTGCACTTTATTTATACAATGTGTACATTGGTAGAGGTTTATTACCCTCTTTGTTTGTCATAATATGAGTGTCAATTCTAAGTTATACATCTTGTAAGTTTTTGAATTTAATAAAATAATTATTTAACATAACAGATTAAAATAATTTTAAAAAGTTCCTTAAGTCTAAGACTCTGGTGAATAGTAACATTGAGTCTAGAGTAGTTTCTTGGGTCCATTCCTAGGATACGGCCTGTCCTCTTAAAGGTAAGTACGGAGCATCTTAGAAAGATGTTGTTCTTGGTTAGGTAAGTATGGTAAAAATTTGTAAAAACTAACGTCTCTCCAGTTGTGGAGGAAAGCTAACGTCATTTGTAATGGAGGATAATTCAGAGAATTATGTTGCCAAGCAGACGTAGTTAGGTAAATAATAAAAGAAATGTTGATAGACGTATATTTGGTGTCTAGTGGTGAGAAGATCGATAATTCCAAGGAGTTGGTAATAGTTTCGAGAATTATGTTATACTTTTTAATATTTTTATTTAAAAGGTGAGAAAATCTGTAACTCCTGGGAGTTGTAGACATAAGTAAAGCAACGTCAGTTTGATTTCAAAGCAAACGTCATATGTAGGTCATAATTCGTGACTCAAATGAAGGTGTCCAATATATTTAGGACCGTTCTTTGTGGGTCATCTACTACGATGAGTTCTTCAATAAGTAGATTGGGGTTAATTGGCCAATAAGGTAATGCAGAAATCAGCTGGTTCCTCTGCTGATTGTACTTGGGCCAAGTGTAAATTCTATGAAAAGGATCATCCGTAAGGAGGCATTCTTGGCAGAGCCCATCTTCGGTCTTGCCAATTCTATGCAAGTGAGATACAAAAACTCCGTGTCCCGTTAACATTTGGGAAGTTTTTCAAGAATATTAGGAAAAAAGAAATGTGTGGTCCTTCCTTTATGTAAAAGGTTCCTCTCGTTTTGCCACTTGTCAATTAGCATTTCTCTGATGCTGGCCCGACAGGCCGTATATGACTCGAAGTCAATCCTGTTGACTTGAGTTCCCATGATAGAGGTCGTACCCATTTTCTTTATGTTATATCCAGCGGATAAGTAAATAACATTTAGAGATAGCGGCATAACACCAGCTAGTACCATGGCTGCAGGTACAGAGGTAGGAGAGTATGAAGAAGTAATTATTCTGCAACAAAAAGCAGAAAGGCTGTCTAGTCTTTTGCTTATGAGTGCGTGTAGAGCTCGATAGCTCCAGATGGAGGCTGCATATCCTACTATAGGTATGATAGCTCCTTTATATATCTGGAGTAGGCCTTCGGGTGGTCTTCCCCAGTTAAGCCTTAGAAATTTCTTTAGGTTAATAAAAATAACCTTAGCCTTATCGCAGACTACTTTAGCATGTTCTATAAATGCTAGTTTAGCATCCAGGATTACTCCAAGGTAGCGAGTAGATGTGGTTCTTTTAATGACACATCCCCGCATCTTGAAGGAAGGATCACGTACAAATTTTCCTTTTGGAAAGAATGTATGATGACTTCGCTTGGGAGAACTTGAGCTTATTAGAGTCAGCCCATGCGGCAGCAGTCTCCAGTAAAGTATTGGCTTTGGTTTCTAGCTGGGCTCTAGTGTTGCCAGTAAAAAGTATCAGTATATCGTCCGCATAAGCGATTATGGTAGAATCTTGGGAAATATGTGAAGTTAAGAGGTCATCAACTATACAGTTCCAGAAGGTAGGGCCCATGGCGGAGCCTTGTGGACAACCTTTGGTAAGTACTTTAAAAATTGAATCGTCAACAATTGTGTAAGCAATACCTCTATCTTGGAGATAGCTCTTTATGTTTTGTAATATATGGTTGTTAACCTCTTTTTGTTTAAGGTTAAGAATGACCGCAGGCCACCAGAGATTATCAAATGCGCCTGATATATCCAAAAATAGTCCAGCAACGTATTTATCTTTAGATTGAGTGACAAATTCTATTAGTTTGTTAATAGCCCCAATGGTGGAGCGTCCAGGCGTAAAGCCAAATTGATTTGCATGGTGAAGATTAGGAGTGTCTTCTCTCATGATGTGTAGTAGAACTCTTTCAAATAGTTTTCCCATTTCAGATAAGAGTGTAATGGGTCTATACGACTTGGGATCCGTCAAGTCTTTATCTAAGGATTTTGGAATGACTTTAAGCATTCCTTGTTTCCATTGGTAAGGAAAGTAGTTTAGGACCAAGCATTGTTGGAGTAGTTTGGCAATGAAGTCAGAGATCTCCAGGTAGATAATTTTAAGGAATAACCCTGGTATCTCGTCTGGGCCAGGGGCTTTGCGGCTCTTAATATTGCTCAGAAGGGCCTTGATAAGATCTTCAGAGATCTCTGGTAATCCAGTATTGTTAGTAAATGCAGAGTTTGATTCAAACCTCGCATTATTATGATATTGTAGATCAGTATTTGGCTGATCGTCGGCCAGAAGAGTTTGTAGGAGCTGTTCCATGAATTCAGTCATAGTATTCGTATACAATCCATGATCGTAGCTCAAAGAGGTAAGCGGAATATTGCGTTTAAGCTTGTTAGCGGCAATTTTATATGTAACCCCCCAAGGGTTATTAGCAAGGTCTTCTTGGACAAACTTTTTCCAAGAGTTGTCCCTCGCTTTGGCAATTGAGTCTTTATAATGTTTTAAAAGAACTTGGAATTCCTCAGAGAGGATTTGCTTATCTGGTGGATGCTTAGTTCTTTGAGCTTTGTGTTTGGCAATGCCAACTCTTCTTCTTAGCCTCTCGAGCTGATCGTTCTACCAATGTGAGCGGTTTGGAAAGATTTTCCTTCTAGGTGCGGTTGCATCAAGAATATCTTGAAGGCCATTAGTTAGTATGTCGATTTTGTAATCGATATGCATGGATTCTAAATAATTGATTAGAGCCACGGCTCTGATTTTTGCGTCTTGCGCATTTATGTTTTGTAGGACATAGCCTCCAACTTTTTTTGTAAGTAAAGAGACCAGTTGTAGAGAAAAAGAAATATATCTATGGTCAGAGGTTGCTTGTTCTGGGCGAACTTGCTAACCGTGAATGAGGCCAATGGCTTTATCACTTGCCAGTGACATCAATATTAGATTCTCCGCGTGGGCCATTAAAGGTGGAGAGATGTCCTGGCATGTTAGCCAGGTATAGATCCTGATCAGAGATGAGGTCTAGTAGAGCTTCTCCTCTATTATCTGTTTTGGAGGAGTTCCATGCAGGCGATTTGGCATTAGAATCGCATCCAGCAATTACTGGTTTATTATTGTAAGTTTGAAAAATAGAACACAATTTGTCCAAGTCATTGGTAATATTATTTCTTGGAGCAAAGTAAGAAGAATTAAGAAGATATGATCTTCCACCAACTCGAATTTCGCAGGATGCGAAAAACGAGTTGTTAATATGTGACAACTTCAATGTTTGGATTAAGGATTAGAATTGCAGAAAAGAAACTGTCTTTATTTTCAGCTATTACTCTTATAGCAGAGGTTCCAGGAATCAAGAAATTTAAGCCTCTCTTAGTGCAGTACGGCTTTTGTATTAGTGCAATATCAAAATTGTTATTGTTTGCAAACCCCAAACACTCCTGGGTGGCTGCCCTACAAGATTGTAGATTGCATTGAAGTACTTTCAGATTAAGGCACATAATTAATGTTGTCTATTAGAGCCTTTAGACGTCTAGAGTAAATAGGGCAGAATGTATCTTTAGCGCTATGTGCTAATTCATTGACTTTGTAGCCTGCTCTTTTGCAGTTAGAGCAGGTTTTTGGGCCTTGTGGATTTGAACAGTCCAGGGTGTCATGTGTGCCTGAGCATGTTGCACATCCTTTAACCGTTTAGCATAAGTCGGACATGCGGTGTCTTTAGCGCTGTGCGCTGCACTACCCACTTTAGTGCCTGCTCTCACACAATTGGAACAAGATTTAGGTCCATTAGGACTTGGACACTGAAGAGTGTCGTGTTCTCCTTCTACGTTCCAAAAGTTCAGAGATAGGCCGTGCCTACAAACATAATTTATTTTAGAATCTATATTTTTTCCTTGATTCAGGTTGTTAGTAGTACTTAAATCTATGTTAGTGACGTTACAAGTGGATAAATTTTCTTTACTATTAAATGATTGCTTATTTGCTTTATAAATTGTTAAAATGTGAAAGATTTAAAAGTTCAATGCTGGAGTTAAGAATAACTATTGCAGCAAAGAACTTTTCCTTGTTATATGCTACGACTCTGACAGCCGAGGTTCCAGGTATGACATAGTAAATCCCTCGCCTGGTACAATATGGTTCCTGTATAAGGATGATGTCGACATTCTTGTTTCTTGCCAGCCCAAGGCATTCTTGAGTTGCGGCTCTTGAAAATTGAAGATTTATTTGAAGTATGTTAAGCTTGTGGAACATAATTGATGTTTTCGATTAGATCCTTTAACCGTTTAGCATAAGTCGGACATGCGGTGTCTTTAGCGCTGTGCGCTGCACTACCCACTTTAGTGCCTGCTCTCACACAATTGGAACAAGATTTAGGTCCATTAGGACTTGGACACTGAAGAGTGTCGTGTGCTCCAGCACAGTTTGCACAACATGTTTCACTTCTGCACTCGCTTTTAGCATGTCCGAACTTATTGCAATTGAAACATCTTTTGACGTAAATGTAATCGTCAATTCTGCATAAGTTCCACTCTATATAGAGTTTCTTAGTAGCCATCAGATGGTTCGTTATTTGAGGAGTTACCTTAAACACCCAATTGTTGTAGGGCGTATCACGTTTGCCAAACTTCGTGACAGCCTTGACAAGTGTCTCTCCTTCAGAAATATGTGATAAATTCTGCTGCATAATACAGGCAGTTAGGTCAGTTTCATCGATAGCTGATGGAACATTGTAAATCGCTATCCTCGGATTAAGCTTTGTAGGCAGACTAGCCACAAGTCCTGCCTTTTTCAAATCAGCAGAGTTCAATAAAGTGCTGACATCAGAGTAAGATTCAACTCGGATAGCCTTGTTATTAAGCTTGATGACCCTTTCAGGTTTAAAGTCATTCTGTGACGGCAAAAACACTTTAGCAAGCGCTTGCCTGGTCTCGTCACTCGTCTTAATCTTCTGATTAGGCGCAACAGGAGTAATGACAACGTGTGCCAATTTCTTGAGCGAATTGCTCTTGATAAGTTTCGCCACTTTTGGTGTTTTCGCTACTTGCGAAAAAGTTTTAGGAGTAGAAAAGGAGGTAGAATGTAAATTTGCAGAATGGGTAGAGGTAGAAGAAATTTTATCAATCCGTGCATTGATAACGTCAAATTTTTGGAGGAAAAGGTTTTCCAGCCTTAAGTTGCCGTGTTCAACTTTTTGGAGCTTCTTCAAGCTCACGTCAATCTTGTTAACTTCCTCTATTATAGGATTAATAGAGTCAACAATTGTCTTTCTTCCTTTCGTATCTTTTGGTAATGCTTTAACCAATTTAATAGTAGCACACAATAGTGTAGCTATTCTCTGAGCGCTTTCGTAACACTCATCAACATCTAAGAGATGTGATTCAACATCGCCTACATCGGGCTGGTCTTGTGCAGACCCATTGGCCATAGGAAGGATAGAGGATGAGGAGCACAGGGCTGCCTCTTTGCCGTCCACAGGATCTTATTGCGTGTGGGTCCGTCTTATTGCCTTGGATCGTTGTCCGCCTTTCACCGCGAGGAGGTGGGCAGATCAGATTTCCGTGGTAGGGACGAGAACGTTTTAGCGTGAGATGGTAAATCTGATATCCAGGCGAAAGATTTATTCGCATAGAAGAGAGGCCAGAGTTAGTAGATAGGGACAATAATAATGTGCGGGGGGCAATGCAAACCCCACCACAGGGTAAACTTCAAGTCCTGCTGACACAGGATTTTCGGAGTCTATTACCTCCGCCGCATGTCCATATGAGTTAGATCCTGAATCAAGTAGAGCCACCTATAGCTTTTAAACTAAACTACTACTTATTTTTGTGACCGTATCGCTGGTCTGCGGATTGAGATACGCCCAATCAGCGCGGCCTCCAGGCAAACTTACCTACCTCAGCTTGGGAGCCTAGGGAGATGCTTTTACCCTTTGACCTACCAGAATGCCTCGAAGTCACATGCCTTCTCAGCCTCTCTGGTGAGAGGGGGACTATCTAAACCCCTACTTTAGTATGCAGCTAAAGTGCCCGAGCAGAAACGCTGCTCACCCGTCGATGCCCGAGGACATCTTGCTCGCGAATAGAGCTATCAACCACTGTCCGCACGAGTCCAACACCAACGACTGGAGGGGGTAAACCCCCCGGGCCACCAGTCCCCATGCTACCAGACAATCTCTGGTCAGATTGGAAGCACATGCGTGCTTTGATCCAGCAGTAGCTAAGGCACCGTGAGTACGCCACACTCATGGGGTGCCGAGACACCCCCCTTGCGGTTAAGCTTCGAGGCACCGTGAGTTTGCTATGCTCATGGACGTACAAGTACTCCCCTCTGCGGTTAAAGCTAGGGGTCCGTGAGCTTGCCAGACTCAAGAGCACCAAGGTACTCCCCCTGCGGTTCGATCCGGCCTACATTAGTTTTAAACAGCCCCGCCACGAGAAGGCTGTAGGTCCGGTCTGATGAGTTTCAGAGGGCACCACTCCACATCCACTCAACTGCTGCAACATGCTGTATTGCTCTCACCGACCACTGACATTGCGGACCAGTGCCCGAAGGCGTGTCTGTCAGATAGCCGGATTGAGATACATGACCAATTTATGTGGTGATTCTTACAACTGAGAGGTCATGTTCTCTAGACGCTGCCTATGTTCAGCTTTGGTCCCGACTGGGGAATAATTCCACAGCGGGAGGAGGACGGGAATCTCCGGACAGGAGCGGGGCCGCACGTCCCATCGAAACCCGCCTCTAGCCAAGTAGATAGGGACAGTGGGAATGTCGTTAATCCATTCATGCGTGTCATTAATTAGATGACGAGGCAATTGGCAATGGAATAATACTTTTGAGACACAAGGCCATTCTTGCATTAACCCTTAAATGGTCGCGCCAACTTTTGTAACGTAACTGGTCGCGCGGAGCACTGAGTGCACCGCTCCACAAATATGGCTATATTGTTGAATGTTTTCATTTTTTTATTACAGTTTTTTTTGTTATAGGCGGAAGAATATACATTATTACTAATTGAAAAAAATATTTTTAGGCAAAAAAACAATACACAAAAAAATTAATAAACAAATAAATATAAATTTTTATAATTATCAACAAAATTTACTCCAACTTCATCCTCGTCTATTTCTAAATACTTGGAGAGTTCTTCGTCAGTCAGCTGTTTTGGGTTTTTCTGACCGTTCTAAAATTAACATAAAATCACATATTTTCACTTACAATCTAATAAATATTAATAAATTTTTACTTTGATCAAAAACTACCTGAAAAATGAAAATTTCAATTTTACTTACATAAGTGGTCGCGCATTAGCACTCCGTGCACCGCTCGAACATTCTGCTGAAAACACGTCCATATCTTCGAGAATACTGGTGCAAACTGAAAATACTGTCGGCAGTGCACACTAGACACAACAGTTGTAGGTTACATAGAGGGGCATTTAATTGCAAGAAAATTTAAAAAAAAAAAGTTACAGAGCTTTTAATACGAAACCGCGCGACCACTTAAGGGTTAAGTTTCTTTGGAACTCTTGCTGCTAGTCCTGCTTTTTTCAGATCATCAGATTGCAACAAACTACTGATGTCAGAATAAGACTCAATTCTAAATGAATTGTCGGGTATTTGAATTACCCAAAGGTGACTTATGACTTCAAACAGCTCACTTGCAAGGTTCGCCTTGGCCTGCCTTTGGTCGTTTCCGAGGTTACCGCGTGGAGGTGAGGCGTCTGTCTATTTGCTAGCTTTATACAATGCCACCCTATTTATCTGAGTCCGTACACTAACGGAATTGGAAGAACCCGTGTGACGTTAGGCTCTAAGTTACCTTCTTACCAAGAAGAGAGCCCCCAATGAAATCCCCTCCGCTCGTTGATGTAGTGAGCTCTGCTTATGCTACTCTCAGGCTCTAGTTACTTGCAAACCGTCGTTGCGAATCAGACACTTGAGAACCAAGCGCTGAGAATCGCTCGGGTGATCCTCAGGCTATTCGCGATTCAAACTAAGAAATTACTATATGCAGCCCGCATCGCAATGACATCACGAGAGGGATAAAATTCTTGTATGTCGTATTTGTATTGCTATCACAAGGCTATCTCAAGCGTTCACAGATTACAGATATAAGTTTGATATCGGTTTTATACAAAAAATAATAGTATTTCACCAATAGTTTTTTTCCAAGTAAGTAAATTAGGTTAAGATCCTTATTGCGTACAGATTTGCATCCAAATACACAACAATTAACGTTAATCTTATTTCTTTTCTTTTTTCCTTCCATATTAATGATTCAATTACTTGAAATCACTTAAAATTTTATCTAAGAGTTCAATAAGCTCACGAAATATCAGAATCCGCCGATTTTATTCCCTATCGTGACGTCACTTTTTATAGTTCAAAATTTAGTCGCTTGGTGCGTATCGCTAAGCTTCAATCGTTAATACCCTCGAGCGACGACGCGCACCGGCAAAAACTACACTTCAAATCTGTTCACTGTGGCCCGCCGCCTGCACCAAATATGTCAAACAGACGAGCTTAGTTTGGAACGCCGCGGCAACTTTGAAACGTCCCTCAACTGTTATTGACAGCCAATATGCAACCTCCTGCCAAAGTACATAAAAAAAGGAGAAGGAGAAGAGAGAGGCAACCAACCAAGCCCCACCCTCTCTCTTCTCCTTCGTTTTGCACTTTATTTATACAATGTGTACATTGGTAGAGGTTTATTACCCTCTTTGTTTGTCATAATATGAGTGTCAATTCTAAGTTATACATCTTGTAAGTTTTTGAATTTAATAAAATAATTATTTAACATAACAGATTAAAATAATTTTAAAAAGTTCCTTAAGTCTAAGACTCTGGTGAATAGTAACATTGAGTCTAGAGTAGTTTCTTGGGTCCATTCCTAGGATACGGCCTGTCCTCTTAAAGGTAAGTACGGAGCATCTTAGAAAGATGTTGTTCTTGGTTAGGTAAGTATGGTAAAAATTTGTAAAAACTAACGTCTCTCCAGTTGTGGAGGAAAGCTAACGTCATTTGTAATGGAGGATAATTCAGAGAATTATGTTGCCAAGCAGACGTAGTTAGGTAAATAATAAAAGAAATGTTGATAGACGTATATTTGGTGTCTAGTGGTGAGAAGATCGATAATTCCAAGGAGTTGGTAATAGTTTCGAGAATTATGTTATACTTTTTAATATTTTTATTTAAAAGGTGAGAAAATCTGTAACTCCTGGGAGTTGTAGACATAAGTAAAGCAACGTCAGTTTGATTTCAAAGCAAACGTCATATGTAGGTCATAATTCGTGACTCAAATGAAGGTGTCCAATATATTTAGGACCGTTCTTTGTGGGTCATCTACTACGATGAGTTCTTCAATAAGTAGATTGGGGTTAATTGGCCAATAAGGTAATGCAGAAATCAGCTGGTTCCTCTGCTGATTGTACTTGGGCCAAGTGTAAATTCTATGAAAAGGATCATCCGTAAGGAGGCATTCTTGGCAGAGCCCATCTTCGGTCTTGCCAATTCTATGCAAGTGAGATACAAAATCTCCGTGTCCCGTTAACATTTGGGAAGTTTTTCAAGAATATTAGGAAAAAAGAAATGTGTGGTCCTTCCTTTATGTAAAAGGTTCCTCTCGTTTTGCCACTTGTCAATTAGCATTTCTCTGATGCTGGCCCGACAGGCCGTATATGACTCGAAGTCAATCCTGTTGACTTGAGTTCCCATGATAGAGGTCGTACCCATTTTCTTTATGTTATATCCAGCGGATAAGTAAATAACATTTAGAGATAGCGGCATAACACCAGCTAGTACCATGGCTGCAGGTACAGAGGTAGGAGAGTATGAAGAAGTAATTATTCTGCAACAAAAAGCAGAAAGGCTGTCTAGTCTTTTGCTTATGAGTGCGTGTAGAGCTCGATAGCTCCAGATGGAGGCTGCATATCCTACTATAGGTATGATAGCTCCTTTATATATCTGGAGTAGGCCTTCGGGTGGTCTTCCCCAGTTAAGCCTTAGAAATTTCTTTAGGTTAATAAAAATAACCTTAGCCTTATCGCAGACTACTTTAGCATGTTCTATAAATGCTAGTTTAGCATCCAGGATTACTCCAAGGTAGCGAGTAGATGTGGTTCTTTTAATGACACATCCCCGCATCTTGAAGGAAGGATCACGTACAAATTTTCCTTTTGGAAAGAATGTATGATGACTTCGCTTGGGAGAACTTGAGCTTATTAGAGTCAGCCCATGCGGCAGCAGTCTCCAGTAAAGTATTGGCTTTGGTTTCTAGCTGGGCTCTAGTGTTGCCAGTAAAAAGTATCAGTATATCGTCCGCATAAGCGATTATGGTAGAATCTTGGGAAATATGTGAAGTTAAGAGGTCATCAACTATACAGTTCCATAAGGTAGGGCCCATGGCGGAGCCTTGTGGACAACCTTTGGTAAGTACTTTAAAAATTGAATCGTCAACAATTGTGTAAGCAATACCTCTATCTTGGAGATAGCTCTTTATGTTTTGTAATATATGGTTGTTAACCTCTTTTTGTTTAAGGTTAAGAATGACCGCAGGCCACCAGAGATTATCAAATGCGCCTGATATATCCAAAAATAGTCCAGCAACGTATTTATCTTTAGATTGAGTGACAAATTCTATTAGTTTGTTAATAGCCCCAATGGTGGAGCGTCCAGGCGTAAAGCCAAATTGATTTGCATGGTGAAGATTAGGAGTGTCTTCTCTCATGATGTGTAGTAGAACTCTTTCAAATAGTTTTCCCATTTCAGATAAGAGTGTAATGGGTCTATACGACTTGGGATCCGTCAAGTCTTTATCTAAGGATTTTGGAATGACTTTAAGCATTCCTTGTTTCCATTGGTAAGGAAAGTAGTTTAGGACCAAGCATTGTTGGAGTAGTTTGGCAATGAAGTCAGAGATCTCCAGGTAGATAATTTTAAGGAATAACCCTGGTATCTCGTCTGGGCCAGGGGCTTTGCGGCTCTTAATATTGCTCAGAAGGGCCTTGATAAGATCTTCAGAGATCTCTGGTAATCCAGTATTGTTAGTAAATGCAGAGTTTGATTCAAACCTCGCATCCTTATGATATTGTAGATCAGTATTTGGCTGATCGTCGGCCAGAAGAGTTTGTAGGAGCTGTTCCATGAATTCAGTCATAGTATTCGTATAAAATCCATGATCGTAGCTCAAAGAGGTAAGCGGAATATTGCGTTTAAGCTTGTTAGCGGCAATTTTATATGTAACCCCCCAAGGGTTATTAGCAAGGTCTTCTTGGACAAACTTTTTCCAAGAGTTGTCCCTCGCTTTGGCAATTGAGTCTTTATAATGTTTTAAAAGAACTTGGAATTCCTCAGAGAGGATTTGCTTATCTGATGGATGCTTAGTTCTTTGAGCTTTGTGTTTGGCAATGCCAACTCTTCTTCTTAGCCTCTCGAGCTGATCGTTCTACCAATGTGAGCGGTTTGGAAAGATTTTCCTTCTAGGTGCGGTTGCATCAAGAATATCTTGAAGGCCATTAGTTAGTATGTCGATTTTGTAATCGATATGCATGGATTCTAAATAATTGATTAGAGCCACGGCTCTGATTTTTGCGTCTTGCGCATTTATGTTTTGTAGGACATAGCCTCCAACTTTTTTTGTAAGTAAAGAGACCAGTTGTAGAGAAAAAGAAATATATCTATGGTCAGAGGTTGCGTGTTCTGGGCGAACTTGCCAACCGTGAATGAGGCCAATGGCTTTATCACTTGCCAGTGACATCAATATTAGATTCTCCGCGTGGGCCATTAAAGGTGGAGAGATGTCCTGGCATGTTAGCCAGGTATAGATCCTGATCAGAGATGAGGTCTAGTAGAGCTTCTCCTCTATTATCTGTTTTGGAGGAGTTCCATGCAGGCGATTTGGCATTAGAATCGCATCCAGCAATTACTGGTTTATTATTGTAAGTTTGAAAAATAGAACACAATTTGTCCAAGTCATTGGTAATATTATTTCTTGGAGCAAAGTAAGAAGAATTAAGAAGATATGATCTTCCACCAACTCGAATTTTGCAGGATGCGAAAAACGAGTTGTTAATATGTGACAACTTCAATGTTTGGATTAAGGATTAGAATTGCAGAAAATAAACTGTCTTTATTTTCAGCTATTACTCTTATAGCAGAGGTTCCAGGAATCAAGAAATTTAAGCCTCTCTTAGTGCAGTACGGCTTTTGTATTAGTGCAATATCAAAATTGTTATTGTTTGCAAACCCCAAACACTCCTGGGTGGCTGCCCTACAAGATTGTAGATTGCATTGAAGTACTTTCAGATTAAGGCACATAATTAATGTTGTCTATTAGAGCCTTAAGACGTCTAGAGTAAATAGGGCAGAATGTATCTTTAGCGCTATGTGCTAATTCATTGGCTTTGTAGCCTGCTCTTTTGCAGTTAGAGCAGGTTTTTGGGCCTTGTGGATTTGAACAGTTCAGGGTGTCATGTGTGCCTGAGCATGTTGCACATCCTTTAACCGTTTAGCATAAGTCGGACATGCGGTGTCTTTAGCGCTGTGCGCTGCACTACCCACTTTAGTGCCTGCTCTCACACAATTGGAACAAGATTTAGGTCCATTAGGACTTGGACACTGAAGAGTGTCGTGTTCTCCTTCTACGTTCCAAAAGTTCAGAGATAGGCCGTGCCTACAAACATAATTTATTTTAGAATCTATATTTTTTCCTTGATTCAGGTAGTAGTACTTAAATCTATGTTAGTGACGTTACAAGTGGATAAATTTTCTTTACTATTAAATGATTGCTTATTTGCTTTATAAATTGTTAAAATGTGAAAGATTTAAAAGTTCAATGCTGGAGTTAAGAATAACTATTGCAGCAAAGAACTTTTCCTTGTTATATGCTACGACTCTGACAGCCGAGGTTCCAGGTATGACATAGTAAATCCCTCGCCTGGTACAATATGGTTCCTGTATAAGGATGATGTCGACATTCTTGTTTCTTGCCAGCCCAAGGCATTCTTGAGTTGCGGCTCTTGAAAATTGAAGATTTATTTGAAGTATGTTAAGCTTGTGGAACATAATTGATGTTTTCGATTAGATCCTTTAACCGTTTAGCATAAGTCGGACATGCGGTGTCTTTAGCGCTGTGCGCTGCACTACCCACTTTAGTGCCTGCTCTCACACAATTGGAACAAGATTTAGGTCCATTAGGACTTGGACACTGAAGAGTGTCGTGTGCTCCAGCACAGTTTGCACAACATGTTTCACTTCTGCACTCGCTTTTAGCATGTCCGAACTTATTGCAATTGAAACATCTTTTGACGTAAATGTAATCGTCAATTCTGCATAAGTTCCACTCTATATAGAGTTTCTTAGTAGCCATCAGATGGTTCGTTATTTGAGGAGTTACCTTAAACACCCAATTGTTGTAGGGCGTATCACGTTTGCCAAACTTCGTGACAGCCTTGACAAGTGTCTCTCCTTCAGAAATATGTGATAAATTCTGCTGCATAATACAGGCAGTTAGGTCAGTTTCATCGATAGCTGATGGAACATTGTAAATCGCTATCCTCGGATTAAGCTTTGTAGGCAGACTAGCCACAAGTCCTGCCTTTTTCAAATCAGCAGAGTTCAATAAAGTGCTGACATCAGAGTAAGATTCAACTCGGATAGCCTTGTTATTAAGCTTGATGACCCTTTCAGGTTTAAAGTCATTCTGTGACGGCAAAAACACTTTAGCAAGCGCTTGCCTGGTCTCGTCACTCGTCTTAATCTTCTGATTAGGCGCAACAGGAGTAATGACAACGTGTGCCAATTTCTTGAGCGAATTGCTCTTGATAAGTTTCGCCACTTTTGGTGTTTTCGCTACTTGCGAAAAAGTTTTAGGAGTAGAAAAGGAGGTAGAATGTAAATTTGCAGAATGGGTAGAGGTAGAAGAAATTTTATCAATCCGTGCATTGATAACGTCAAATTTTTGGAGGAAAAGGTTTTCCAGCCTTAAGTTGCCGTGTTCAACTTTTTGGAGCTTCTTCAAGCTCACGTCAATCTTGTTAACTTCCTCTATTATAGGATTAATAGAGTCAACAATTGTCTTTCTTCCTTTCGTATCTTTTGGTAATGCTTTAACCAATTTAATAGTAGCACACAATAGTGTAGCTATTCTCTGAGCGCTTTCGTAACACTCATCAACATCTAAGAGATGTGATTCAACATCGCCTACATCGGGCTGGTCTTGTGCAGACCCATTGGCCATAGGAAGGATAGAGGATGAGGAGCACAGGGCTGCCTCTTTGCCGTCCACAGGATCTTATTGCGTGTGGGTCCGTCTTATTGCCTTGGATCGTTGTCCGCCTTTCACCGCGAGGAGGTGGGCAGATCAGATTTCCGTGGTAGGGACGAGAACGTTTTAGCGTGAGATGGTAAATCTGATATCCAGGCGAAAGATTTATTCGCATAGAAGAGAGGCCAGAGTTAGTAGATAGGGACAATAATAATGTGCGGGGGGCAATGCAAACCCCACCACAGGGTAAACTTCAAGTCCTGCTGACACAGGATTTTCGGAGTCTATTACCTCCGCCGCATGTCCATATGAGTTAGATCCTGAATCAAGTAGAGCCACCTATAGCTTTTAAACTAAACTACTACTTATTTTTGTGACCGTATCGCTGGTCTGCGGATTGAGATACGCCCAATCAGCGCGGCCTCCAGGCAAACTTACCTACCTCAGCTTGGGAGCCTAGGGAGATGCTTTTACCCTTTGACCTACCAGAATGCCTCGAAGTCACATGCCTTCTCAGCCTCTCTGGTGAGAGGGGGACTATCTAAACCCCTACTTTAGTATGCAGCTAAAGTGCCCGAGCAGAAACGCTGCTCACCCGTCGATGCCCGAGGCCATCTTGCTCGCGAATAGAGCTATCAACCACTGTCCGCACGAGTCCAACACCAACGACTGGAGGGGGTAAACCCCCCGGGCTACCAGTCCCCATGCTACCAGACAATCTCAGGTCAGATTGGAAGCACATGCGTGCTTTGATCCAGCAGTAGCTAAGGCACCGTGAGTACGCCACACTCATGGGGTGCCGAGACACCCCCCTTGCGGTTAAGCTTCGAGGCACCGTGAGTTTGCTATGCTCATGGACGTACAAGTACTCCCCTCTGCGGTTAAAGCTAGGGGTCCGTGAGCTTGCCAGACTCAAGAGCACCAAGGTACTCCCCCTGCGGTTCGATCCGGCCTACATTAGTTTTAAACAGCCCCGCCACGAGAAGGCTGTAGGTCCGGTCTGATGAGTTTCAGAGGGCACCACTCCACATCCACTCAACTGCTTGCAACATGCTGTATTGCTCTCACCGACCACTGACAGAGCGGACCGGTGCCCGAAGGCGTGTCTGTCAGATAGCCGGATTGAGATACATGACCAATTTATGTGGTGATTCTTACAACTGAGAGGTCATGTTCTCTAGACGCTGCCTATGTTCAGCTTTGGTCCCGACTGGGGAATAATTCCACAGCGGGAGGAGGACGGGAATCTCCGGGAATGCGCGGGTCTACCGGTCCGTGACCGGAGCCACGCGCGCCCTGGCTCCGGACAGGAGCGGGGCCGCACGTCCCATCGAAACCCGCCTCCAGCCAAGTAGATAGGGACAATAATAATGTGCAGGGGGCAATGCAAACCCCCCACATGGTAACTTCAAGTCCTGCTTGCGCAGGATTGTCGGAGTATGTTACCTCCGCTGCATGTCCATAAATAGATAGATCCTTGTTTAAGTAGAGCCACTTTAGCTTTAAACTAAGCAAACTACTTATTTTTGTGACCGTATCGCTGGTCTGCGGATTGAGATACGCCCAATCAGCGCGGCCTCCAGGCAAACTCACCTCCCTCAGCTTGGGAGCCTAGGGAGATGCTTTTACCCTTTGACCTACCAGAATGCCTCAAAGTCACATGCCTTCTCAGCCTCTCTGGTGAGAGGGGGACTATCTAAACCCCTACTTTAGTATGCAGCTAAAGTGCCCGGGCAGAAACGCTGCTCACCCGTCGATGCCCGAAGACATCTTGCTCGCGAATAGAGCTATCAACCACTGCCCGCACGAGTCCAACACCAACGACTGGAGGGGGTAAACCCCCCGGGCCACCAGTCCCCATGCTACCAGACAATCTCTGGTCAGATTGGAAGCACATGCGTGCTTTGATCCAGCAGTTAGCTAAGGCACCGTGAGTACGCCACACTCATGGGGTGCCGAGACACCCCCCTTGCGGTTAAGCTTCGAGGCACCGTGAGTTTGCTATGCTCATGGACGTACAAGTACTCCCCTCTGCGGTTAAAGCTAGGGTCCGTGAGCTTGCTAGTGCTCAAAAGCACACACGGTGCTTCCCATGCGGTTCGATCCGGCCTACATTCGTCGAGAACAGCCCCGCCACGAGAAGGCTGTAGGTCCGGTCTGACGAGTATCAGAGGGCACCACTCCACATCAACTCGACTGCCGTTACCTGCCGTTTTAGACCACTACCCGACTACCGGCCAAGGATGCCCGAAGGCGACGTCCTACTTTCGTCGGGCTGGAGTCGCATGACCAATTTACGTGGCGATTTGTACACTTAAGAGGCCATGGTTCTCCTAGTGCTGCCTTGGTAACAGCTTTGGTCCCGCTGAAGGAATTGGGTCACCACTCCAATCCGACCGCGGGAGGAGACGGGGATCGCCGGGAATGCGCGGGTCTACCGGTCCGTGACCGGAACCACGCGCGCCCTGGCTCCGGACAGGAGAGGGGCCGCACGTCCCATTGAAACCCGCCTCCGGCCAGTAGATAGGGACAGTGGGAATGTCGTTAATCCATTCATGCGTATCATTAATTAGATGACGAGGCAATTGGCAATGGAATAATACTTTTGAGACACAAGGCCATTCTTGCATTAACCCTTAAATGGTCGCGCCAACTTTTGTAACGTAACTGGTCGCGCGGAGCACTGAGTGCACCGCTCCACAAATATGGCTATATTGTTGAATGTTTTCATTTTTTTATTACAGTTTTTTTTGTTATAGGCGGAAGAATATACATTATTACTAATTGAAAAAAATATTTTTAGGCAAAAAAACAATACACAAAAAAATTAATAAACAAATAAATATAAATTTTTATAATTATCAACAAAATTTACTCCAACTTCATCCTCGTCTATTTCTAAATACTTGGAGAGTTCTTCGTCAGTCAGCTGTTTTGGGTTTTTCTGACCGTTCTAAAATTAACATAAAATCACATATTTTCACTTACAATCTAATAAATATTAATAAATTTTTACTTTGATCAAAAACTACCTGAAAAATGAAAATTTCAATTTTACTTACATAAGTGGTCGCGCATTAGCACTCCGTGCACCGCTCGAACATTCTGCTGAAAACACGTCCATATCTTCGAGAATACTGGTGCAAACTGAAAATACTGTCGGCAGTGCACACTAGACACAACAGTTGTAGGTTACATAGAGGGGCATTTAATTGCAAGAAAATTTAAAAAAAAAAAGTTACAGAGCTTTTAATACGAAACCGCGCGACCACTTAAGGGTTAAGTTTCTTTGGAACTCTTGCTGCTAGTCCTGCTTTTTTCAGATCATCAGATTGCAACAAACTACTGATGTCAGAATAAGACTCAATTCTAAATGAATTGTCGGGTATTTGAATTACCCAAAGGTGACTTATGACTTCAAACAGCTCACTTGCAAGGTTCGCCTTGGCCTGCCTTTGGTCGTTTCCGAGGTTACCGCGTGGAGGTGAGGCGTCTGTCTATTTGCTAGCTTTATACAATGCCACCCTATTTATCTGAGTCCGTACACTAACGGAATTGGAAGAACCCGTGTGACGTTAGGCTCTAAGTTACCTTCTTACCAAGAAGAGAGCCCCCAATGAAATCCCCTCCGCTCGTTGATGTAGTGAGCTCTGCTTATGCTACTCTCAGGCTCTAGTTACTTGCAAACCGTCGTTGCGAATCAGACACTTGAGAACCAAGCGCTGAGAATCGCTCGGGTGATCCTCAGGCTATTCGCGATTCAAACTAAGAAATTACTATATGCAGCCCGCATCGCAATGACATCACGAGAGGGATAAAATTCTTGTATGTCGTATTTGTATTGCTATCACAAGGCTATCTCAAGCGTTCACAGATTACAGATATAAGTTTGATATCGGTTTTATACAAAAAATAATAGTATTTCACCAATAGTTTTTTTCCAAGTAAGTAAATTAGGTTAAGATCCTTATTGCGTACAGATTTGCATCCAAATACACAACAATTAACGTTAATCTTATTTCTTTTCTTTTTTCCTTCCATATTAATGATTCAATTACTTGAAATCACTTAAAATTTTATCTAAGAGTTCAATAAGCTCACGAAATATCAGAATCCGCCGATTTTATTCCCTATCGTGACGTCACTTTTTCTAGTTCAAAATTTAGTCGCTTGGTGCGTATCGCTAAGCTTCAATCGTTAATACCCTCGAGCGACGACGCGCACCGGCAAAAACTACACTTCAAATCTGTTCACTATGGCCCGCCGCCTGCACCAAATATGTCAAACAGACGAGCTTAGTTTGGAACGCCGCGGCAACTTTGAAACGTCCCTCAACTGTTATTGACAGCCAATATGCAACCTCCTGCCAAAGTACATAAAAAAAGGAGAAGGAGAAGAGAGAGGCAACCAACCAAGCCCCACCCTCTCTCTTCTCCTTCGTTTTGCACTTTATTTATACAATGTGTACATTGGTAGAGGTTTATTACCCTCTTTGTTTGTCATAATATGAGTGTCAATTCTAAGTTATACATCTTGTAAGTTTTTGAATTTAATAAAATAATTATTTAACATAACAGATTAAAATAATTTTAAAAAGTTCCTTAAGTCTAAGACTCTGGTGAATAGTAACATTGAGTCTAGAGTAGTTTCTTGGGTCCATTCCTAGGATACGGCCTGTCCTCTTAAAGGTAAGTACGGAGCATCTTAGAAAGATGTTGTTCTTGGTTAGGTAAGTATGGTAAAAATTTGTAAAAACTAACGTCTCTCCAGTTGTGGAGGAAAGCTAACGTCATTTGTAATGGAGGATAATTCAGAGAATTATGTTGCCAAGCAGACGTAGTTAGGTAAATAATAAAAGAAATGTTGATAGACGTATATTTGGTGTCTAGTGGTGAGAAGATCGATAATTCCAAGGAGTTGGTAATAGTTTCGAGAATTATGTTATACTTTTTAATATTTTTATTTAAAAGGTGAGAAAATCTGTAACTCCTGGGAGTTGTAGACATAAGTAAAGCAACGTCAGTTTGATTTCAAAGCAAACGTCATATGTAGGTCATAATTCGTGACTCAAATGAAGGTGTCCAATATATTTAGGACCGTTCTTTGTGGGTCATCTACTACGATGAGTTCTTCAATAAGTAGATTGGGGTTAATTGGCCAATAAGGTAATACAGAAATCAGCTGGTTCCTCTGCTGATTGTACTTGGGCCAAGTGTAAATTCTATGAAAAGGATCATCCGTAAGGAGGCATTCTTGGCAGAGCCCATCTTCGGTCTTGCCAATTCTATGCAAGTGAGATACAAAATCTCCGTGTCCCGTTAACATTTGGGAAGTTTTTCAAGAATATTAGGAAAAAAGAAATGTGTGGTCCTTCCTTTATCTAAAAGGTTCCTCTCGTTTTGCCACTTGTCAATTAGCATTTCTCTGATGCTGGCCCGACAGGCCGTATATGACTCGAAGTCAATCCTGTTGACTTGAGTTCCCATGATAGAGGTCGTACCCATTTTCTTTATGTTATATCCAGCGGATAAGTAAATAACATTTAGAGATAGCGGCATAACACCAGCTAGTACCATGGCTGCAGGTACAGAGGTAGGAGAGTATGAAGAAGTAATTATTCTGCAACAAAAAGCAGAAAGGCTGTCTAGTCTTTTGCTTATGAGTGCGTGTAGAGCTCGATAGCTCCAGATGAAGGCTGCATATCCTACTATAGGTATGATAGCTCCTTTATATATCTGGAGTAGGCCTTCGGGTGGTCTTCCCCAGTTAAGCCTTACAAATTTCTTTAGGTTAATAAAAATAACCTTAGCCTTATCGCAGACTACTTTAGCATGTTCTATAAATGCTAGTTTAGCATCCAGGATTACTCCAAGGTAGCGAGTAGATGTGGTTCTTTTAATGACACATCCCCGCATCTTGAAGGAAGGATCACGTACAAATTTTCCTTTTGGAAAGAATGTATGATGACTTCGCTTGGGAGAACTTGAGCTTATTAGAGTCAGCCCATGCGGCAGCAGTCTCCAGTAAAGTATTGGCTTTGGTTTCTAGCTGGGCTCTAGTGTTGCCAGTAAAAAGTATCAGTATATCGTCCGCATAAGCGATTATGGTAGAATCTTGGGAAATATGTGAAGTTAAGAGGTCATCAACTATACAGTTCCATAAGGTAGGGCCCATGGCGGAGCCTTGTGGACAACCTTTGGTAAGTACTTTAAAAATTGAATCGTCAACAATTGTGTAAGCAATACCTCTATCTTGGAGATAGCTCTTTATGTTTTGTAATATATGGTTGTTAACCTCTTTTTGTTTAAGGTTAAGAATGACGGCAGGCCACCAGAGATTATCAAATGCGCCTGATATATCCAAAAATAGTCCAGCAACGTATTTATCTTTAGATTGAGTGACAAATTCTATTAGTTTGTTAATAGCCCCAATGGTGGAGCGTCCAGGCGTAAAGCCAAATTGATTTGCATGGTGAAGATTAGGAGTGTCTTCTCTGTGTAGTAGAACTCTTTCAAATAGTTTTCCCATTTCAGATAAGAGTGTAATGGGTCTATACGACTTGGGATCCGTCAAGTCTTTATCTAAGGATTTTGGAATGACTTTAAGCATTCCTTGTTTCCATTGGTAAGGAAAGTAGTTTAGGACCAAGCATTGTTGGAGTAGTTTGGCAATGAAGTCAGAGATCTCCAGGTAGATAATTTTAAGGAATAACCCTGGTATCTCGTCTGGGCCAGGGGCTTTGCGGCTCTTAATATTGCTCAGAAGGGCCTTGATAAGATCTTCAGAGATCTCTGGTAATCCAGTATTGTTAGTAAATGCTGAGTTTGATTCAAAGCTCGCATCCTTATGATATTGTAGATCAGTATTTGGCTGATCGTCGGCCAGAAGAGTTTGTAGGAGCTGTTCCATGAATTCAGTCATAGTATTCGTATACAATCCATGATCGTAGCTCAAAGAGGTAAGCGGAATATTGCGTTTAAGCTTGTTAGCGGCAATTTTATATGTAACCCCCCAAGGGTTATTAGCAAGGTCTTCTTGGACAAACTTTTTCCAAGAGTTGTCCCTCGCTTTGGCAATTGAGTCTTTATAATGTTTTAAAAGAACTTGGAATTCCTCAGAGAGGATTTGCTTATCTGGTGGATGCTTAGTTCTTTGAGCTTTGTGTTTGGCAATGCCAACTCTTCTTCTTAGCCTCTCGAGCTGATCGTTCTACCAATGTGAGCGGTTTGGAAAGATTTTCCTTCTAGGTGCGGTTGCATCAAGAATATCTTGAAGGCCATTAGTTAGTATGTCGATTTTGTAATCGATATGCATGGATTCTAAATAATTGATTAGAGCCACGGCTCTGATTTTTGCGTCTTGCGCATTTATGTTTTGTAGGACATAGCCTCCAACTTTTTTTGTAAGTAAAGAGACCAGTTGTAGAGAAAAAGAAATATATCTATGGTCAGAGGTTGCGTCTTCTGGGCGAACTTGCCAACCGTGAATGAGGCCAATGGCTTTATCACTTGCCAGTGACATCAATATTAGATTCTCCGCGTGGGCCATTAAAGGTGGAGAGATGTCCTGGCATGTTAGCCAGGTATAGATCCTGATCAGAGATGAGGTCTAGTAGAGCTTCTCCTCTATTATCTGTTTTGGAGGAGTTCCATGCAGGCGATTTGGCATTAGAATCGCATCCAGCAATTACTGGTTTATTATTGTAAGTTTGAAAAATAGAACACAATTTGTCCAAGTCATTGGTAATATTATTTCTTGGAGCAAAGTAAGAAGAATTAAGAAGATATGATCTTCCACCAACTCGAATTTCGCAGGATGCGAAAAACGAGTTGTTAATATGTGACAACTTCAATGTTTGGATTAAGGATATGAATTGCAGAAAAGAAACTGTCTTTATTTTCAGCTATTACTCTTATAGCAGAGGTTCCAGGAATCAAGAAATTTAAGCCTCTCTTAGTGCAGTACGGCTTTTGTATTAGTGCAATATCAAAATTGTTATTGTTTGCAAACCCCAAACACTCCTGGGTGGCTGCCCTACAAGATTGTAGATTGCATTGAAGTACTTTCAGATTAAGGCACATAATTAATGTTGTCTATTAGAGCCTTAAGACGTCTAGAGTAAATAGGGCAGAATGTATCTTTAGCGCTATGTGCTAATTCATTGGCTTTGTAGCCTGCTCTTTTGCAGTTAGAGCAGGTTTTTGGGCCTTGTGGATTTGAACAGTCCAGGGTGTCATGTGTGCCTGAGCATGTTGCACATTGTACTTCGCTTAGGCAGTCCTTTTTAACATGCCCAAATTTATTGCACTTAAAGCAGCGCTTGACGTATACGTAGTCGTCAATTCTGCAAGAATTCCATTCGATATAGATTTTCTTTGTAGTCATAAAATGGTTTCTCACTTGAGGAGAAACTTCTATAACCCAATTATTGGAAGGTGCATCACGTCTTCCAAATTTAGTTATGGCAGCAATATGAATGTCTGCTTGTGGGAGAACATCTCCCGCCAAGTTTTATTGTAATATACAAGCTATCAAGTCCGTATCGTCAATGGACTTTGGAACATTATAGACGGCTATTCTTGGTTTTAGTTTTTCCGGCAGGCTCGCTATGAGGCCTGCTTTTTGTAGGTCAGTGGAATTTAGTAGAACACTGACGTCCGAGTAGGATTCAATTTTTAGGGTTTTATTGGATAGCTTAATAACCTTTCAGGCCTAAAGTCATTATTAGACGGAAGGAAGGCCTTTTCGAGGACGTTTTTAGTGTCCTCACTTGTCTTGATCTTTTTATTAGATGAAGCAGGCGTTATGATAACTTGAGACATCTTTTTAGATGCTGTGCTTGTTACCATTTTGCCTACTTTAGGCATTTTTGCGATTTGCGAATATGTAGTGTGGGTAGAAGAAGTAGAAGTAAAATTTGAAGGTTGAGCAGAGGTATTGTTTAACTTGCCAGCCTTCGTGTTCAGATTAATGAAGTTATCCAAGATAAACTTCTTTAGATCATCGTTACTTCTTTCGACTTTAGCAAGCTTAGAAAGCTTTTTGTTAAATACATCGGCTTGGTTAATTAGAGGTATCAAGGCAGCAATTAGTGCCTTTCGTTTTGGATCTTTCTTATCCGCACCAACTGTTTTTATCACAGTGGCTAGATCGCACAATTGTGCTTTAAGGATGGCTGAGCTTTCACATAATTCTTCAAAATCTAAGAGCTCATTGTCGCCAATATCAGGCGGTTCGGCTTGTTCACCGGTCATTTTAATAAATAAATGAATCAAAAGTAAAAGTAGAAAAAAGGGAAAATTTATATAATTGCGTACTCACGCTGTCAGACTTAAGGATTAAGTCAAAATCGTCAGCCTCTTAGTGACGTACAAGTTAAATGACTTCAAGCTTTGCGAGTGACGACATTTAATTTTTGTTTACTTTGTCGAATAGAGGTATAATAAAAAATGAGATACTAGCAGGATCTGGTGTCGACTCTCCGGAAACGGAAGTGGCAATGTTTCTGTACTTCAGCCCGAACTATACGCTCAAACTTCGTTTGAACTATAACCGAGCAGACACTGGTTAGTTAGAACGTTCGGTCGTCCTATAGTGATCCTGTTTAGATGGGTACTTATTCATTAAAATGAAAACTTCGCCTTGCTAAAGGATACTTCTTGCTTCCCAACACTTTCGTGTCCTGGTTGTCCCTAGGTGGGGCCAAACAAGACCTAAGAGTCTAAGGCGTGTGCGGGTCTACCACCAATGGGGGTTCAAACAATCTTCCTATCAAAGTGCCATAGCTTTCACTCTATTTCAAAAAAAATTCTTGCTTGCGCTGCGGGTTGATTCGCCAGACGCTTGTCGTTTTAATGTAAAAAAATATTTAGAAAAAATAGAAAAGGTATTTATCTAGTGTGCCGTGTTCACACTGATCTTCTGGTGTGCCTGCTTCACACCTTGGGATTGTACCCAGCTGAAGGATTCGAACGGTATGCCTTCGATCTCCTCCTTCCGGTCGAAATAGACGGTGGTGCCTAGCCGCCAAAGGAGACTTCTGGTGTAAACGGCTTGCCTGCAAGGGTTTGCCTGACCTGCCTTTGGTCGTTGCCCGAGGTTACTCAGTGGAGGTGGGTCAACCGTCTATTGCTAGTTGAAAGGCTTTTACATCCTCAAAGTATTTGTAACGTAAACCTTCCTTCTAAAATGGTTTATCTAATATTATACTGTAAGGAGGAGCAAAGAAATTAGTTTCTTTCAGTGGGTTTTGTCCTTCAGTGATTATCAACCAATACCCAGTTAGACTAGCGTAATCAACCTCAGTAGAAAGGGACAAAAAAACGAGGAGAAAGAGGCAACCAACCAGCCTCGCCCTCTTTCTCTTCGCTTCGTTTGTCTTTATTGTATTTATTATAAATTTGAGGTATTTTGACCCTCAGGTTACACAGGTTTACAATAATATCCCTTAAAATAATTCACATAATATGGGTTTTAATAACAAACAGTCTTTCCCGTTATAACTACGTAGGTGATATCTGTAGTTCAAAGTTTACAAATTTGTTGGCACGGTACACCTCGGGTTGCGTGAGTAGGTGGCGCTTGACGTCATTTAATTCTGGTCTCTTCCTTAGCAACATTCCTAGCAGTTGGTTGTAGTCGGGAATGGAGGTGGCGAATATCCCAATGAATCTTAGCGGGTCCTCTTCTTTATTTTCTTCTGTCAGGTCGTGTAGCAGGAACAGGATGAATTCATTTGGCTCACATGGCCAGGCTTCAACCGTTGAAGCCAATGTGAGTCTTGTGATCATCATATTTTGCACATTCATACAGTCTGTGAATTGGATCGTCGGTTTTATTACATTGGATGCAGTTCGGGCTTTCAGCCTTGCCGATCCTATGAAGGTGGTTCTGAAAGTTGCCGTGACCTGTTAGTATTTCCATGGTTGAATTATTGGTATTAATCTTATATCCAAGTCTTTCAGGTATTGAGGGAAAGAATTTCCGGGTAATTGATCCCTTGGTAGTTTCTTCCCATTCTTCTTGCCATCGATTCGTTGTGATGTATTCAATGGCCTTATGCATTTGAGCACAGCTTTGGTACTCATGTCTATTTATCTCTATGTTGAGAAGTTTTGTGGTTCTGTGTAATCTAAGTTCTGTTTTAGATCGTTTTTCTTCTATAACCAGATATAGTGGTTTTATAGCGGCTATGACGCACGCAGCTAGATTCGATACTGAGATGTATTGGCCTGTGATGACTTTCGAGCAAAATGCTGTAAGACTGAGTAGCTTCCTTCTGTTTCTTACTAGCATTGCGCGGTGGGCCCAAGCTGAGGCTGCGTACGTGACGATCGGTACAATACATCCTTGGTAAATGGTTCTTAATCCATCAGGGGGTCTTCCCCAGCCCAGTTTCATATAGCGCCGGCGCGCTAAGAAAATGTTTCTGGCTTTTTGACATATGTGGCTGATGTGAGCAGAGAAGTTTAACTTTTCATCCAGTGTACCGCCCAAATAGGTGGTAGTGTTTGATCTGGTTATAGTGTTCCCATTAAGTTTTATAGAAGGGTTTCTGGCAAGTTTGCCCTTGAAAAGCATATACGTGTATTTACTGGGAGAAATGGAGAGCTTCCAATTTCTTGCCCAGTTAATAACAATATCTGTTATTTCAGCAGAGGTGCTTTCGATGTCTTTCCTGGTGTTTGCGGATAGCATAACAAGAATATCATCCGCATAAGCGATGATCTGGCTGTCTCGTGGGAGATTTATTTCTAGTAGCTCATCTACTGCTAAGTTCCACAGCATTGGGCCAAGAACTGAGCCCTGTGGACACCCCTTGTTGAGGTTCTTGTTTAATGTGACAGTTTCTGATTTATACGTGATTTTTCTATCTTTCAAGTAGCTCTTAAGTGTTTGTAATATTTGATTGTCAATATCGAGCCTCTCCAACCTCAGAATGGTTTTCGGCCACCAGAGGTTATCGAAGGCCCCGCTGATATCCAGGAATATGCCGACAACATACTTGGACTGGGCATTATTTACATAGTTTTCCAGTGCTACAATCGCTTGTGTTGTTGACTTGCCAATTGTAAAGCCGTATTGATTTGGGTGGTGTAAGTTCCCATGTTGTAATCTGAGCAATTGGGCTATAATTCGCTCAAACAACTTTCCAAATTCAGGCAGCAGGGATATTGGCCTATATGATTTAGGGGACGAATGGTCCCTGTCATAGCCCTTTGGTAACACCTTTAAGTTTCCAATTTTCCAGGCTTTGGGAAAATATCCTATGTTAAGGCAGTTTTGAAATATTTCAAGTAGTGTTGACGACAGTTCCCCGACTGTTACCCTGATAACTTTCCCTGGGATTGTGTCAATCCCTGGGGCTTTGTTTCTGCTGATGTTTTTAATTTGCTCCACAACCATATCTTGAGTTAATGGGAGTGGATCAATGTGTTCTGTATGAGCTTGTGCTGCTGCTGTTCTGCAATACCTATGATATATTGTATCATTATCTTCTGTGTCATCTGGCATAAGGACATCTAAAAGGGTGCCCATGGTTTGCGGGAGGTCTTTTGTGGTGTCTGTGCCGGTGTTAAGGGCCTCAAGTGGTAGGTGGATTTTCCTCTTGTTTGCAACAAGCTTATAAGTGAGACCCCAAGGGTCCTTATGGAGGTCACTTTTAACGAACTTCTCCCATGATTTATTTCTGGTCTTGTTGACCTCGTTTTTATACTTGGTTAGTATCTCATGGTACACACGCTTATGTGTGCCACGATCAACATCCAAGGCGCCCCGCAGTCTGTGCTTTGCGACTCTAACCTTCCCTCTAAGATATTCCAGCCTGTCAGTCCACCACGTTTCTCTATGGAGGAAAATTCGCCTCTTAGGTATGTGTTTGTCGATAATATTGCATATTCCAGCTGTAAGCTGGTCTATGCGGTTGTCTATGTTGATTTTAGATGGTGGGTCTTGTTTTAGTAAACTCATGGAGTTAGCTAACTCAATGGTAACACTTTTGACGCTGTCCCAGTCAGCGTTTTTGAGATTGTATCCTACTATTTTAGAGAAGGCAGGTATTCTGGCTTCAATCTCGAAAGTAATCGAGCGGTGGTCACTTGTAGTGACACCCTCGACAACTGCCCAGTTCTTGGTTGGGCTGTTTCTTGTACAGATGGTCAGGTCTATATTGCTACTGCAGTTCTCAGTGGAGAACGTGCTTGGAAACCCTGGTAGGTTTAATACGATCATGTCTGTGTTTATGAGAAATTCTTCAACCAGCTCGCCTCTGCTGTCCAGAGTGTCAGAGTTCCATTGCTGTGATTTTGAGTTAGCATCAACACAAATTATGTGGTTAACCATTTGGATTTTGGTTTTGAGTTCGACCAGGTAGTCGAGGTCATCAGCGATATGATTGCGTGGCGCGAAATATGCTGACGAAATGTAACACTGCAAGTCTCCACTTCTTACTTCGCATGTGACAATGAACTCCTGGGAGTAAGCAGTCATGGCTAGTACGTCGAAGTTGTTGTTTAAGATGCAGATAGCAGCATAGAATCTGTCCTCTATTTTTGCGATTGTCTTGAAACCAGCCGTGCCTGGTATTGAGAATGCACCAGTGGATTTATTGCGAACATTGTACGGTTCCTGGAAGCAGATAATATCATAACCGAACTCTTTGGCATGATTTACGAGCTCCTGTGTGGCAATTTTGGCGTTTTGAGTGTTGCCCTGTAAGATTTTTAAATGTTTATACGTCATAATTTATGTTATTTATATATGTCTCCATACGTCTCTTGTGTGTAGGGCATTGGCCATAACCGGCAGGATGTTCGGTTTCGTTCTGTCTATAACCCGCTTGTTTGCAATTAGCACAGCAGGGTGTTACCTTTTCATCTTGGGCACAACGTCTTGTGTCGTGCGGACCAGCACAATATCCACATGTATCAGAGCCTTTACATTCACTTTGTATGTGTCCGTATTTTTGACATTTAAAACATCTTTTTAGATATAAGTGGTCTTCAATTCTGTAGGTTTGCCATTCATAGAGAACACGCCCAGCACCCAAAAGTTTCTTCCTCACTGCCGGCGAGGTCTCTATAATCCAGTTGAGTGTGGTACCCTCTTTTCTTCCAAATTTGGAAATGATTTTAACTTCTGTTGACGCTGTATCTTCGTTAAGATTGTCAAAAATTATGTCGCGAATCTCATCTTCTTTGAGTTCCTTATGAACGTTTCTTAGGGCCATCCTCGGGTTGTATTTCCCAGGGATGCATGCAACAAGCCCAATATTATTGAGTTTATTATTGTCTATTAGTTCAACAATTCTTTCGCTATACGATTCTATGCAGACACCATTGTTGTTAACTTTATATAGCTTGGTTGGCACGAAACCTACCTGCTTGGATCAATGTTTTTCACCAGCAGGTTTTTGGTATCGTCACTTGTTATTTTATTATTTCCAGTCTTAGGTTTAATTATAACCTTGTTTATTATTGGCTTTTTTAATGTAGAATTAATCATCCTTGTGGCAGGTTTGTTTGCTCCAGTATTAAGGGTCTGGGCATATGTCTTACCTTTATTCATATCAGATAGTTTAGTTTTTGTGTCCTTAGACAACTCCAGGATTTCCCTAAAGGTTTCTTGGATTTCAGTTTGTGTATCTATCTTGGCTAGACAGTGTTTTGCTGTTTTAACAGCATGGATGATGATGTCGAGTGCAGTTTTAGACTTCTTCCTGAAGCTTTCGATGTCAGATTCATCATTTAGCTCTGAGGTAATGGTCTTTAAAGCGGTTACCTACTTTCTAATTTTGTCTAATTCAGAGGATAGGATAACGCTGGGAGGGTTGGTGGTTTGGCCACCATTGGGACACATGTTGGGGTCCCAGCCCGCAGGGGCTGGGGGATAGGGAATAAGAGGGGATATCGGAAGGAATGCTTCCTACTGGATTCCTGTTGGATTCCTAGATTCTTGCTGGACTCCCGTCAGATTCCAGCTGGATTACAGTTACATTTGGACTCCAATAGTATTCAACCAGGATCCAGACGGACTCCAGTGGTGTTCCAGCTAGTGTTATGTAGCGGCTTAAGAGTAGTATTTGAAAGAAGAATCCAATTGGACTTCAATTAAACTTTTGTTGGATTCCAGTAAGACCTGTCCAAGATCCAATTGGATTTTGGGTGGACTCTGACCGGATTACAACAAGACTTTGAATGGATTCTCGTTGGACTTGACCGGGATCAAATCGGATTTAAGTTATGATCCCTTTGGAATAATAGAGCTGTGTAATGCAGAACCGTAGACCTCTTCAGTCCGCCTGACAGCGAAGCGTGTGGCTATTTCGGCCTTTGCAAAGCCGCTAATTGGTTAGTTTGTTGATTGTACAAAAGGGTTGAGCTTTATTACTGCGGATTGTTGTCGACAACAAAACAAGCGCAAACACGGTACTGTTGGACTATGAATATGAGTTGTCGGAATAATCAGCCAACTGACCGGGTTGGCAACAATAGGTGGAAGTGTTTATTATGGGTTCTAATTAAGTTAGTTCCGGCACTTGGTTTAGTTTGATTGATTGCGGATTTATTGTCGCCAACAAACAAGCGCGAACTGGATACTGTTGAACTAATGGTATGTTATGTGATTGTCGCGACAATCAGCCAACTGTCAGTTATTGTTGACAACAATTAGTGATTGTTTTTACTTAATGAAGTCTATTTAGTTAGTTCGAACACTTGGATTATTGTTTAATTAGTTGGTATTATTGAGATTAATGTTCGTCGGTACATATTAGCGGTGGAAAATTAGTTTTAATGAGGTGAAATTTAACCAGGACGCTTGTTTCCTTTGGTTATGCCATGAGGTTAAAATTTGTTTAAAAACTGTCTTTTGTTTACTGGGTTGGATCAACAAGTGTGTGGTAAAAGTCTTCTTGCTTTTGGAAGTCTTGTAGAGCCGTGGAAACCCCACTGATGCGGTTTTAAAGTCCAAAACCCCGGAGGTGGATTGCGAAACACGCCTCCTGGCGTTGGTTTCCTCTGCTGTGATTGGAGGAGCTGTAATTTCTTAATTGCGGACACACGGGAACTTATTGCACTCACTTATGCACTCTCACATACACATTACTTCGCGGTTTACACCGTTGGCAACTTTAAACGCCGGTTAAATGCCGATTTAAGCCAAAATTTTATAAGTTTGCGGAGCCGATATGAACACGTCTGTTCTGGATGGGTGCGCGCGCGATAGTCAAGTAGATAGGGACATGAAGGGAGAGAATGGAAATGAGAACTCAACACGCAACCAACCCCTCGTTCTCATTTCCATTCCTCATTACATCAAAAATAAACCTGAAGGGTTTTATGGGAGTATTGGGACCTCCGAAGCATACTGAACTACAAAGAATGATTTTAAATTAAATTTAGATAGTGCATACATTGTATTTGTTATTTATAATTAATTAGAATAGAAATTATATTTGTCAAGAAGAAAAAGCAAAATTTGTTTTACATAACGTACATGTAACATTAAATATAAAGGGTGACTCTGGCCCCTAAGTATTGCGAATAATAAGTTTGTGTGATTGACTTCGTTCCGTTCTTGTTTCGGAGACGACGCAAGCGGATTTTAAGTATTAGCAGTGGGCAAAATAATTATTATGCTTTTAAGTGCTTTACACCTCGAAAGGTGAATGACGAAATGTCATTTTATGGTGGATTTATTATTGGTAAATGATAGCCAAGATTGTAAAGCAAAATAGGCATTGAATTTGGCAAGGCGTTAAATATTTGCACCTCGAGAGGTGTGTGACGAAAGTAGTGAGTTGTATATAAAGTGTGAGCAAAGCGGCTTGTTGTTTTGCTCGAGACAGGGGTGCTGGGATTTGAGTTTACGCAACTTGTTTGCGACCTGGTCACTGTCGTCCCAGCATATTTGGTTGGCTCCCAAATGTCTCTATTGGAAATAGATGACCTCTCTCATTAGGAATTTTGTTTAACTCTTGTATGAGTTCACTTGGTGTGAGAGGTCGGCTTGGTAGGATTTCTAAGAGTGCAAGCCTCTGTGGAATATAAATATCGCATTCATATATGCGATGGATTGGTCCATCAGGTGTGTTACATTCCTGACAGAGATTGTCGTTTGACTTGCCAATTCGATATAAGTGTGAGACGAACTCACCGTGCCCAGAGAGCATTTGTGAGGAATAAAAGCTATGTTCCAGGCTCATTTTAAGCCTGGAGCGAATGTCTGGTAGGAAGGCATAAGTAGTTCGGCCATTTTCAGAGGTTTCCCAGTCTGCTTGCCATTTGGCTATTAAAAGTTCCCTGATATGGTTAAAACATGCACTTTGGGACTCGAAGTCTACGCAACTGATTTGCGACCTGATAACTTATGCTGTCCCAGTGCGCTTGATATCAGCTCTGGCTGATCTTTCGATGATTGCCAATGTTAGTCAAGGAATTCCAGCTAGAACAGCGACTGCGTGCGCTGAGACTGAGGCGTAGGAGCACGTGATTATTCTTGAACAGAAAGCAGAAAGACTGTCTAGTTTTCTGCATCTGTGTAAAGAGTGCTTTGTGACTCCCGATAGAAGAGGCATATCCCACAATGAAGATGATGGCTCCGGAATATATGTGTAGAAGTCCTTCTGGAGGCCTTCCCCAGTTCAGTCGCATGTATTTCTTGAGATTTGTAAAAATCATTCTTGCTTTATCGCAAACTGCTTTGACGTGCTCAACATACGTAATCTTCTCGTCCATTATCACTCCAAGATAACGGAAGGATGCAGTCCTGTGGATATTGCATCCCCTTATTTTGAAGATCGGGTCTCGGACAAGTCTTCCTTTAAATAGTATATAGGCCGATTTGGCACTAGAGAAGCTAAAAGAATGTTCGCTTTTTGTTCCAGCTGGGCTCTGGTGTTCTCGGAGAACATTATCAAGATGTCGTCTGCGTAAGCGACTATCTCAGAGTTTGGTGGGAGTTCAGAAGCCAGTAATGAATCAACCACGCAATTCCATAGAGTTGGGCCTAATACAGAACCCTGGGGGCATCCTTTAGTAAGTATCTTGTGTGTTGTGTCGTCCCCTATTTGGTATGTAGTACCTCGATCTTTTAAGTAACTTTTAATAGTCTGTAATGCGTGGTTATTGATCTTCTTTTCTTCCAGCATAAGTATGGCGGATGGCCACCAGAGATTATCGAACGCACCCGAGATATCAAGAAACAAACCATCCGCATATTTGTCGGGGGTATTTCCGACAAAATCAACTAGTTAGTTCATTGCGTTGGTCGTTGTATATCCGGGTGTAAAACCAAACTGGTTTATATGGTGTAAAGGTTCTTCGTTCATCCTCATATTATGTAGGATGACTCGCTCATACAGCTTTGGGTATTACTTTCAGGTTTCCCTGCTTCCAGGCAATTGGGAAGTACCCTATAGCGATTGACTCTTGTAACAGGCGAGAAATGAACTCGGCAATCTCATCTGAGATAATTTTGAGGAACTCACCAGGTAGCTCATCTTTTCCAAGATTTGTCCCTTTCTTCTTTGATTGCTGTTTTGTAAGCATGATGAAGGTCGCGATAAGCTCGCAGATTCTGCTCTCTGTCTTGCTGTGAACAGGACCTCTGGGCTTTGTGTCTGGCCTTTCCTACTTTTACTCGCAGGCGGTCTAATTTATTGTTTTACCAATGTTCCCTATTTTGGTAGATCTTCTTACGTGGAGTTGTGGCCTTAAGTATGGAATTTAGGCCTCTGGTAAGAAGCTCGACTTTGAAGTCTATATAGTTTGGATCGGGTATCATAGGTAGACTACCTAGGTAGAGAATAAGCGCCTCAGCTCTGTTCTTGGCTTCTTCTCTATTTGTAAACTTAAGATTGAAACCACCTAATTTGGTGGTGTACGGAAGAGCAAGCTCTATATTGAAGATAATGTACCTGTGGTCTGAAGTAGATACATCGGAGCTAACCTTCCAGTTCGAGATCACCTCGTAAGCCTTTCTATTTGTCAGGGTGATGTCTATGTTTGTTTCACCTCTAATTCCATTGAATGTAGGGAGGTTTTCTGGGAGGTTAGCAACGAAAAGGTCTTGGGTGTTTATACACTCCAGTACCAGTTCACCTCTTGAATCTAGTGATGCAGAGTTCCACTCGGGAGACTTTGCGTTTGCATCACATCCAGCAATCCATGGCTGGTTACGGAATGTACGAGCAGTGTTAGCCAAGTACTCTGTATCCTCTGCTATGTCATTCCTTGGTGCAAAATATAGAGAACTAATAATCAGTGAGTTTCCCTTAGTTTTAATTTCGCAAGAAGCGAAGAATGGGCTGTTTAGGTGTGACATACTTGGAACCTCTAAGTTCCGGTTCAGTATAATAATTGCGGCAAAGAATTGATTCGTGTTGTTAGAAATTACTTTAAATAACCTGTAACTTCTGAACAAATGAAAATTAAGACCTCCGGTTTTTTTATTGAATTCTGCGAACAATTATAAGATAGTTTAATTAATTTTTTTTTTGAGGACCTTAGTTAAGCCAAAATTTTAAGATTTTCTTCGAGAGAAAATTTAGAAATTTTAGTTTTTTATTTTTTTTTGTTTTTAAATGACCTATAACTTATAAACAAATAAAAATAAAGACTTCCGGTTTCTTTTATTGAATTCTGTGAACAATTATCTATAAGATAGGTTAATTAATTTTTTTGAGGGTCTTAGTTAAGCCAAAATTTTAAGATTTTCTTAAGAGAAAATATATAAATTTTATCTTTTTTAAATTTTTTTGTTTTTAAATGACCTGTAACTACTGAACAAATAAAAATGAAGACTTCCGGTTTTTTTTATTGAATTCTGTGAACAATTATGTATAAGATAGATTAATAAATTTTTTTGAGGGTCTTAGTTAAGCCAAAATTTTAAGATTTTCTTAAGAGAAAATATATAAATTTTATCTTTTTTAAATTTTTTTGTTTTTAAATGACCTGTAACTACTGAACAAATAAAAATGAAGACTTCCGGTTTTTTTTATTGAATTCTGTGAACAATTATGTATAAGATAGATTAATAAATTATTTTTTTGAGGACCTTAGTTAAGCCAAAATTTTAAGATTTTCTTCGAGAGAAAATTTAGAAATGTTCAAATTTTTTGTACTTTGATGTGTTTGATGAACTGTAATTTCTGAACGGATCAAAATATCGACTCCCGGTTATTTGCATTAAATTCAACGAAAAATTTTCTATTAGACACAAAAATTTGAAAACTAACAAGGGCTTTAGTTTTTCCCGTATTATTAACTATTTTTAATATAAATTCAAAAAACTAAAAAATGGATTTGCAATACACAGCCCCTGTACGGCCTTCGGGAGTGGCTACACTTGTTTTTGAGAGAGGGGGGGCACGTACCTATAATGGTACTAACTTTTATGCTTCTATATCACAAAATAAAGTAGAGTGCGTGATTTCCTATTCATTTAGAATTTCTTTTCCTCTTTGGGCGTGAGGACTCTGGAACTGGTTCCACTTCGGGGACCGCAAGTGGTTCTGGTGGTGGCCCATCCTCTTCCTCCGCAGAAGGTGGCTGGATGAGGTCCTGGAGCTGCTCTAAGTCCTCATTCTCATCATCGTCTAGCAGGGAAGAGATGCTGTTCAAGCAATTTCCCTGGCAGTGCACGCACGCAGCAGAGCAGTTTAGCATAGCTTTTCGGCATCCACATTTACCACTACCGCAATCCTTTACACAGCGGCAAAATATTGTTTTTAGGAGGACTTCCGGTGCTGGTGGATCATCAGTTGTTATTGGCACCAGGATGTCCCCATCTTGATTCCACCCCCACTCTTGAGGGGGCAACTCATTTCCGAGCCACTGTTGCACCTGGTGGTATGTGCCCCGAGAATGCTGTTTTGCTGCCCCCTCAGTTGGAGGGAGAGAGGCGATGTCATGCTGAATTTTCACCACTAATTTTAGGAATGACTGGAAGCGGTAGTAGTTAAGAGAGGACTGCTTTGCTGGTGCACCATACCATTTCAGAAAGCATTTTTTTCCAGCCTCCTCAACTTCGTGGTGGGAAGAGAATGGACTGTAAAAGACTTTTGCCAGTTCCTTCATTTCTTCCGACTTCTGATATAGTTTTGTGAAGCCCACCTTGCCTTTTCTGAAGACAGAAGATGTAGTGTCGCAGCCAGAAAAAGCGTGTATCAACAGGATGTGCTGCAACCCAAGCTGCTGTATACGTAGCTGTTTTTCCTCGCCCTGGTTTGATTAAGAAAATGTCACGGTCGGGAGGAGTAGTGCCCATTAGTAACACAGCGAGGTCCACGTCTTCGCCAACGATAGCCACTGAAGTGTTTGCGGATTGGTCAATAGCTGTATTCACGATGAGTAGGCCGGCATCATCTGCGGCCTGAAGAGTCATAATTCCATTCTCCTGCAGCTTTGACTGTAGCATGGATATAAGCTGACTCTTGTTGGTAGGGTTTCTTGCTTTACAGCTATCGGAGTGTTCCACGTGACATTAATATTAACCGTTCTCTTTAGTCTATATCGCCGCCTCTGATCTTCTGACTTGGTACTGTTGTCAGAGTTTGAGTACCCATCAAATACCACAGTGCAATTTTTCCCAGGATAGTGGTGTTTGACATAGCTGACATACCCTTGACAAATGGTGGCAACAGAGGATTCTTTTGCCAAATGACTTTGTGGAGTAGAAATCCCCCGTCCACTACTATGTTCAATTGAGATATTTGAATAGCCTTGTTGGTAGGCTGAAACATGGTGTACAGGGAGGATTAAGCTGTCTTCCTCATCCCACTTTCGTTAAATAATGCCAATGGAAACGGGGCCAACTCGTACTTCATATATGTAATCAAATCGTCCTCTGATCTTTTGCTGATACATATCCGCTGAAATAGCAATGTAGGGTCAACTACAACCTTTTCATTGTAAATTTTTATCGATGAGCTGACGGAGGAGAGAGGGAATGCACGGTCTTTGCGAGACAACTTAATGTCTGAGAATGGCAATCCCACGATCTTATTCATTGCTTCTTTCTCAACTCGAACGGCGTCATAGCAATTTATTGAGTCATCTCCCACTACCCCAGTCGCTATGGACATAATGTCACTTGTTTGTGGGAAGGGAGGATGACTGACTGAGTTTGGCAACGTCGGCTGCATCTCTACTCTGGCGAGCTTCTCCTATATCCTTATGTTGCTCACTTGATGTAAACAGAACCCCGCAAAACTCTTCCAGAGATATGCAGATCTCATGACTGCACACATATCAACCACCCACTTACTAAGTACACTGTGCGAAACACCTCTGCCTCCTGTTATCCCACCTCGGCTTTTAAATGATCGCATCAATGTAGTTTCGATCGTCATATCACTCCACACGCCAGACCAAAAGCGGTCTGAACGCCGCATTGTGAAGTAGCCACAATTAACAAATTTGTGGTACTGATCGGGTGGCATCATTGTTGATAGTTTTCCATGTCCTGTACATATAATTGACAGGACTTGATATACGGAAAATGTCCCGAAGCATGGAAAAATGGTATCATTCTTTTTACACAATTCAGGTGCGCGTCCCAGTTGTCTGACCTCTCTGCGTGTATGTACTCCTTCATGAGATAAACCATTTTAAAATACTGAATCCAGAGGTTTGAAGTGGGTCCATTGTCTTTGAATTGCTCCAATTTTTCCCCAAATTTCATGGTTAACTGTTTGATGATTGGGTTTTCGTTTATACCACTCAGTGAAGGAGGCTCATCAAAGAAATTTGACAAAAGATCCGTGACGGTGGACTGTTCTTCTTCTATCAGTTTGGTTTGGTCTAGTATCTTGTCGGACAATGCTGTCGTTACTATCAGATGGCCCCTAACTGCTCTGACAAATGCATGGCCCTGGAGCATTTTGTCCACTGAGGAGCATAAATGGTGCTCAAAAGCTCCTTCAGGCCACTTCCAGACATTAAGTAGCCTATACATCCTAAAAACGACATCAGAAGGTGGAATCCTCCAAGGCGCACAACACATTTCGATATCTGAGAGTCAGGAGGTGCTGCGGCAACTATTTCCCTACCCTTCCAGTAGAGTGGCTGGTCAAAGGTGATGATAACACTCTGAGAGGCACCTTTGTGAGTTACCTGAACCAACTCACTTGAATAATGCAAAGCCGTGAAAACTGTGTCGTATTCTGAGGGCGGAGCATTGATAAAAGGAAGAGTGATCACTCTAGTCTTCTCACTAAAATTTCCTGTTGTAATGGTCGTCATATATCCCTTCCATTGTGGCAGTGTTATGCCTCTTTGTTTGGCAACAAACCACAGGGTGTCATATGGCTCAGGTTGTACCATTTCCTGGGGTACGTCTATGTGTTTGACCACTACACTGGCTAGGCTAGCTCCAAACGTTCCTTGTAATGTTTGCTGTGGAACAATGCCAAGTTCTCCAATATCATGCGACGATGGAATCTGTTTCAATCTTGGCATCCTTCTACCTTTTTCAAGCGAATTAGAGGGGGTTACGCATCTGATTCCGCCCATAGCATGCATAGTATTCAGCCCATCAATAGTGAAAACATTGAAATCTACATTGTCCCACGCAAACTGATGGAATGTCCCTTCCTTGATCACGAAACCTGGTTTACTGTAATGGATGGCCGACATTTCCAATTTTTGAGCTTCATGGTAAGATGAGCAGAAACCCAAACTTGCAAGGAGATCAATCAAGTGCCTGGAACCGTACTTTCTGTTCAGCAGAAGGGAGATGCTGCTCAATAGGGGCGACAAAAAACTCCTTGGTCTAACAATCGCGGTGATGGCATTTCCAATTGCAACACATTTTCTCTTTGTTTCCTCAACTCTTTTGGTCTTTTGTGCCATTAGGAGGGACTCAAGGAACATGGCAAGGGATGGAAGAACAGCACCTGGATCCTTCAGAAAGTCGTCACTGGGTGGGTATGTGTCTATGCTATATACTTGACTCTGAATGTCTTGCCGTATAATGTCAGCGGCTTTTTGAACAATCCTCATCCTCTCATCAGCCTCACTGGCGAACTTGTTTTCATACCAAGCTTGGGTGAGTATTTTGTAGCCAGTGTCTCTGAAACAAACAACTGGTACACTGAATCTGTTGGCCCCTGGACTGATCAGTACTCGATCCTCGTATATCCTTTCCAATTCAGCTTTAATGGTTCGCCATTGGGGTTTGGTCCCTGTTATAGCACCCATTATTTCATCTTGGGAAAACTGACAGTCGTTGCTTTCTTCCATGTAGGTACAAATCTCCTCCATAGCCTTTGAAATATGTAATTCTCTGGTGACTTCACTTTTCGCATATGGATAACAGATAGGCAACATAAAACACTGATAGCACTCCCTGTGGTAGACTGCCTCCTTAGCAACAAGATCGTTGATGTTGGACAGGCGACGAACAACTTCTTTACCCCAGATATCATTCCTCTCAGAACCTATCTCCTTGATACGATTGTGCAAAGTTAAAGACATAACGGAATGTACAATTCTCTTTTTTTCCATAGGCGTTTTTTTGTTTTCTTGTGTAGAACGTGCACATAAAAAACAGTTGTTCTTGAAGTCGAATCTGGTATCTGAAGCCCTCCTGATTTTAGGCGACTTTGCTTGTGCCTAGGGTAAAAAACACATTTTTTAAAAAATGCGTTTGTTTTATTTTTTTTTAAGTTTCAAACAAAAAAACCGGATTTTTTTAATTAAAAAAAAACGTTGCTTTATTTACTATTCTACCTGTTCCTTAGATGTGAATGCCTCCCTAACATCTTTTTTAATTGTATCAGTTCGGGTATAATTTTTTCGACACTGTGTGAATCAAAAGGGGCGTCAAACCAAGGAGGCTTTTATGCTTGTCGTCATTGCGCCTTCTACTTGCTTTAACAAGTCCCAGTATTCCCTTCTTTCCCACTTCAGAGACATCGCGACCTCCTTTAACAACGTCTTCATCACACACAAGACACTTATCAGTACTCATTATGGAGTAACACACTCGCGATAACTCGGAACAAACACTACTCGATCAGAACAATGCAAATGTTTTACACGTACTACTCATTTGTAATGACAGAGGTATTTATTTTACCGGATAAACATTCATTTTTACCAAAAACTTGGTTACTTACTAATTTGACGAAACAAAATGTCTCTGATAAAAATTAGAGTCCGCAGGACGAGAATTTTTATTTGACAGTATGTTAAGTTAAATTACTTATTGGAAACTATAAGTTTAATAAAATGCATGTTTATCCAGATATAATAAATACCTCGAGTGTAATTCGGTATGATAATTCAAAGCAACATGACACCGATTTTTAAAATTTTTGAGCTGTTGTCATGAAAATCATTAAAAGGTAAATAAAAATTCATCCGATTTTGTTATCCGCAGTAATAACGAAAAAAGACTGTTTTCATGGCTTATTTTATATAGGAGTGTAATTATCTACATAAAAACATGGGAATTATGGTTTCACTCGGTTCAGCTAGTATAATAACCATTAACAATAATAAAACTTTAAAAGCTCAAACAAATATTTGAGGAAACAAAAATTTGTTTCCTATATAATTATTATAATGTCACTTTTCCGAAGCGTATATCTCGAAAACGTATGGAAATCGTAAAAAGTGTATATAATGAAAGTAGAGAATTTTATCAGCTTTCTATTTTTTTTTTAGTTTTTCGCTACGAAGCAACATTTTCGAGATATAACCGAAAAACCAAAAAACGGGACCATTTTCGTGCCCTCCCTCCCTTGACTCTTCTCCAAAACGTCAGGACTTTTAGTATATTTAAGTCCTAACCTTCCTGAACAAGTTTCTGAAGTGAAACCTTGGATAGGAAACCACGCTCTCTACAACCCATTTTAGAGCATTCGTTGACTGGACTATATGTCGAAATCGAATTGAGATATATAGTTTATTATTTGTATTAGTTCTCGATCTTTACTATTTTTTATATTAAAATTTTCTATTGGTTTGTGATCCGTCAATATTACAAATTTTTTTCCAATCAAGTAATATTGCCAATATAGGGTGGCTTCTTTGATTGCTAAACATTATATATATATATATATATATATATATATATATATATATATATATATATATATATATATATATATATATATATATGTATATATATATATAGTGACGTATTTTCCCAAATTCGTCGCAGGGAGATGGCGTAGGGGTGCTCGGGCGCCACGGCCGGGTAGCGGTTTCGGAGATGACTCAGGGTTTTCGTAAATAAGAAATAGCAACGTACATAAAATATAGTTTTTTATTTTGCAAAAATAAATTGTGGTGCAGCAAGCTGCGATGATGGTTGGAAAAGGACAGAAATGACCCGGTAGACGGTGCGAGACGGCGATTTTTCCCTGGACGGTGATTCCCTAACGGTGAAGTGCCGGAATCGACGGTTTCTGTGAAAACGACGCTGGGCGTCGCGACGGCGGTGACGGAGTACGGATACAGAGTGAGTACTGACGACGGACGGTGGTGTAGAGCCCGTTTGACGGAGCTCTGGAAAAACGACGCTGGGCGTCGCGACGGCGATGACGGTGGAGGATGCTGCGATGGGTCAGAGTTTGCTGGACGGGTGAAAACGGGGTTTTGGTACGGCGTGTTGGAAAACGACGCTGAGCGTCGCGATGGGGTTGGTGCTGTGGCCACACTCACCGTAGTGACTGGAGAACTCCTGATCACGACAGTAGGGTGCCCAACACGCACTCACGGTGATACAATTGGAGCGGCGTCGAGAGAACTCACGGCGTCGCGCCAACGGCGTCTCCGGGGAGCTTGGAGAGCTGTTAAGCAGCGGTCGGGGATGGTGCCCCAAGTGGCAACCCCGGCAATGACCGTCGAACGCTCAGTCAAGCCGCTGACACCACTTGGTGCACCTAGTGACGGTGATTCAATCAGTGTGACGTCACGAAACTCGTCGCCGGCACACTGACTGAAACTCCGGGTTTTGGACTCGAGAACTCGAGAGCTGGAGGAACTGCACCTAGTGTAGCGTTGAGAGAACTCTCTGTGGCTACACTAAATGGCTCTTGGTGGTGTGGAGAACTCACACGTTAGGATGACGGGGCAAAGTACCACGATGCAGTTTGAGAACTCACGGCTGCATTCAGAGACTAATTAGAGGCTTGGCTCACCTGGTGTTTTGAGTTTACCGTGGACGGCTTCTTCGGCGGATCTTCTTGGCTGGTGTCACTTCACTTTGATGTCGCAAAACTGACTATTTCATGTGTCTGAATCGGCCGGTTTATATACTGTTTTACTAATTAAACGGGCCTAACTTGGTTTTACTTCGTTGCCCCAATGCTAAAGTATACGGGCGGGTTGTAAAAAATGGAAACAGGGTTGCAGGGTTGAAATACTTGCTCAGAGTATTTCTATTCGACCGGCGAAGAAAAGTTTTCAGCGTGATCCGAGCTCGCATACTAGAGTTATAAGCGGTTAAAGTTGCAAAATCTACTATTTCGCGTAACTAGATCGCGAAACACGCATTTATTACACAAATTACTTCGTCACAATATATATATATATATATATATATATATATATATATATATATATATATATATATATATATATATATATATATATATATATATATATATATATATATATATATATATATATATATATATATATATATATATATATATATATAAATTATGAATATCAAAACGCTGCAGTTGTGATATCTGACTCCACAAACAACGTCATTTCCTTATCATGTAGAAAAATGTATAAGTAAGAGTTAGAACACATGTAACATTGTCTTGTATCAGAATCTCAAGCTAAAGCACGTCAGTGCAATGCCTTAAGAAATAAATAAATGTTAAAAAACTAAAAATTGTTTTTTTTAACAAAATTATATTTCACAAATATAATTGGCGCAGTCGGTAGGATAGCTGACAAGAATCCAGTGAGTGTAATCCTCATAAATCTGTGAAACGCTTGCCGAAAATTTTCAAATTTTCACAAAGAGCTATCCGAACATCATCAATTGTGAGAAAGGGATACCCATCTCACGGCTTCTACATTAGCCCATCAGAGGTCTATTCGTACGACCCATCTTTAACCAAGGCATAAACCCGGCACTACGTGACACCACCTCACCGAACCAGTCGATTCTACGAGGTGCAGAACAAGATACAACTCCCGCCCACTTGAAGCGCATCAAGATCTTCACCAGTATGAAAATAACAGTCTATCTCACGATACTCATATCGTAAGTATATTTTCAAACTGAATAAACCTTTGCCGGTCGTAACAATCGGTCCGTAACTAAATACTGTTACTAAATTTTACATTGTAATAATTTTAAGAATATTAATAATATATGTCTGACGACGACGAAATTGAAAACTTAAGAGATAAACTCAACAAAATACCAGTTACACTCAGACCAAGTAAACTAAACATTGGTAAAATCATAAAATCCAATAGTACACCCGATATACCTTTGACATACCCAATACAGGAATTAAATAACTGTCCAATAAATTTTAACGTCATGTCAACCACGACGATTAACGACATTAGAAATTTCATTGACGCTGTACCCGAATATAACGGGGAAATAAAATGTCTCCCCCGATTTATAAAAGAAGTAGATAACTTTTACACAGTAATGGACTCTTTAGTTCTTACCCAAATACAAAAAACATATTGTTTTTCTATGCTGCAGAAAAAATTTATTGATAAAGCCAAAGATATACTAGACATCCAAGATTTCACATCTTGGAACGAAATAAAACTCTATCTTCAAACTAACTTTGAAGATAAAAGCACGTACAATACATTATTGTTAACAACAATAAAAATTACACAAATAGACAACAATATAAATGGAACTCTAAAGAAATTTAAAGAATTATACCAAAGAATGATTTCAAAAATTCAGTTATTAAAATATGAAACATACGGAAAACAATGTCCAATAACCGAAACCCAAAAAACAGTTGTTTCTCATTTTATTTCATTATTACCCATGAACTTTAGAGCCTCATTTATAAGTAAAGACCCGCAAACACTCGATGCATGCGAACAACTTTTAACTAATGAATTTAATTCATTACAATTACATAAATCACCCATGAATAGAATAACACCCCAAAAACCACAGAAACATCTCAACACTGGTCCACCACAGAAATTTCCAGGACAATATTTCCCTTCACAACCATTTAACCCTCAATCTTCACGTCCATCCGGACCAAACGCATTCAGTAAACAAAATATAAAAAATGCCATTAACACGAAACGCGAATTCAAACCAACTCCAATGTCCGGTATGACAAAATCGACAATACCAATGTCCGCACAAACTACACGACAAAATTACGCTCTAGAAGTAGATAATGACATAGAAACTAATAACGAAATCACGAATCAAGAAGAAATATACGACCAAGACGAAACTCTTGAAACCCAGTCTTTTTTAGAATTCGTCCCAGAACAGACAGACGAAAATACGTAATGTTTTCCAATACAAAAACAATTCCAATTATCACATTCCAAAATTTCAAAATTCTCATCGACTCAGGATCAGATGTTAACTTGATAACTGAAGAAACTGTGAAACAAAATAATATGAAAATCTTAGAAGAATTTTTAACTTTTAGAACCGCGACAAATAAAGTGAAATGCTACAAGTACGTTGAAATTAAAATATTTAACAAAAAACATGAATTTTTTATTCTTAATTTTCATTCAGAATGCAATTTACTATTTGGAACAGAAATACTTCGCGACACAAATACTATAATAAACTTCACAGAAAACACCATACAAATGAACCAAATGAAATTTAATATACAAAATTTGAATAAACAAAGTAAAGAAATTCACGTACAAATACGCGATGAACACTTACATCCAAATATAAAAAACAAATTACATACATTATTAGAACAATTCGACTAACTTTTCCCTAAAGAAAACGAAATGCTGACTTTCACAAATAAAATACAACATAAAATCTACACTGCAGACGATATTCCAATACACACGAAAAACTACCGTCTCCCGCAAATTTACGAAAAAAACATAGAAGAACACATTCAAACCATGTTAAAAGCAGGAGTCATACAAAAATCAAGAAGTCCATATAATTCACCGATATGGATCGTGCCGAAGAAAATGGATGCTTCAGGCAAACAAAAAACTAGACTGGTAATTGATTTCCGAAAACTAAATCAAAAAACGAAAGAAGACAAATTTCCCATACCAAACATAGACACACTTTTTGACAAAATAAATAAACCCAAATATTTCACCACGCTCGACTTACATTCAGGCTTCCACCAAATACTCGTTGACAAAAATGACCGAGAAAAAACAGCCTTCAGCACAACATCAGGACATTACGAATTTTTGCGTATGCCCTTCGGACTAATCAATGCCCCTGCCACATTTCAAAGATGTATGAACGAAATATTACACGAACTTATCGGCAAAATATGCCTGGTGTACCTAGACGATATTATTATTTTCGGTAATACCGAACAAGAGCATTTGGAAAATATTAAAACAGTTTTCACATACTTAAAACATGCTAACCTAAAAATACAATTGGACAAATCAGAATTCTTTAAGACAGAAGTCGAATACCTAGGATTTATAATTTCAAACGAAGGTCTTAAACCAAATACAAAAAATAGAAATAATTCAAAATATCCAAATTCCAAAAACAATAAAAGAAATAAAATCGTTTTTAGGCAAACTTTCTTGGTACCGCCGATTTATTCCGAACTTTTCAAAATTAACCAAACCATTTACAAATTGCTTACGAAAAGGGTCCATAATAGACATTCATAACAATGAATATAAAGAATGCTTCACAAAAGCTAAAGAATTAATTACAAACCCGCCGATACTCGCCTTTCCCGATTTTAATAAAACTTTCATACTTACTACTGACGCCTCCGATTACGCAATGGGTGGTGTACTCTCTCAAACTCACAACTTACAAGAAAAACCACTGGCTTACGCATCGAAAACATTCAACTCCCATGAACAAAATTATTCGACGATCGAAAAAGAATTAAAAGCCATAATATGGGCCATCCAAAATTCCAAACCCTATCTTTACGGCAGGAAATTTATAATACGCACAGACCACAGACCGCTGGTCTGGCTTTTTAACATGAAAAACGCAAATCAGAAGTTGATGCGCTGGAAAATTGAACTCAGCGAATATACCTTACGTATTTTCAATTTCATAAAGATCAGACAAACCTTCTAGATTTAGATATTTAACCCCTACCCTCATGATAGTCCGATCGAATAAAACATTATGTGTATGTAGTAGTAGTACAAAAATTATTGAAATATAAATTATTTTAATCCTAAAGCAAGTAAGTACAACAATGAATAACAATATCACAAAAGAAATTTGTTTTCTTCTATATTAATTTGTATTATTGATATCTATTGTTATTCATTGTTGTACTTGCTTTAGGATTAAAATAATTTATATTTTAATAACTTTTTGTTTAAACATACATTGCAATACATCGTTGAAAAGAGAAAAAAAAAACGCTATTCAACCATGTAAAAATCTAATATGGCGCCCATTTAAAATAAGAAAGTTACTATTAATATCTTGGAAACCGCCATCTTGAATTTTATTCTGACATCATTTTTGAGTTTCTCTCATAAAATCATGTAACTTTTATATGAAACATTTTTTTATATCTTTTATAATTACGGAGTAATTTGCATTTTTTTTAAAATAGCGATTTTCCGTTTTTTTGAATAACTTTCAAACTGTTTCGAATTTTAAATATTTCTCAACGGAATCTAAATAAGCCCTAAGAACTGCACAACATTGCCTATTTAATGGACCTCATAGCTCCTATAGTTTCCGAGATCCCAATGGTGACCTAATCAATTTGGGACACCCTGTATACCAAGTATTGTTGCAAAAAAACAATTACGGTCATTTGAGTGATTGTTGAAATTAACCCCCCTCTTTGGACCCGAACAAATTCACACCACACATACCTTAAAATCAGGCTCTTGTGAAAAGAGATCTGCTTGTAAAAATATGTGAAGTTCGGACAAACGGTCTAGGTCTAGATGTTAACCCTCATACCTCAATTTAAATATAATTTATAACCCGATAAATAAAAACTATATTTCTTACTTTAGTTGATTGCTACATATTACTTACCGAGTTTCGTTGCAAAAAAAAATTACGACTGTTAAAGCGATTGTTTTAGTTCAATCCCTCCCCTTTCCATCATGATTCGATCGAATTTGAGCATACTTTGAAATCTGACTCTAGTCAAAGAAGACGCGCATGCAAAATTTCATGAGAGTCGGACAAACAGTCTAGATCTATAGAGATTACCCCACCTCTAATAGCCCAATAAATTTCAAATATACCTAAAAATGTGACTATAGTAAAAAAAGAATCCAGCCTGCAAAATTTCTAGAGATTCGGGCAAATGGTCTAGATTCTATAGATTTATAATCCGCACCCCTTATGATGTTATGATCGAATTTAAACATACTTTAAAATCTGACTCCAGTCAAAAGAGACCTGCGTGCAAAATTTCATGAGAATCGGACAAATGGTTGAGATTCTATATTATTAACCCCCACCCCCTAATGGTCCAATCAAATTAATACATAACTTAAAATCTAAGTCTGGTAAAAAAAAATCTGCATTCAAAATTTCATGAGGATCGGGCAAACGGTGTAGATCTTGATGTTTATCTCTCTCCCCTTATTTGAACATAATTTATGACCCGATTAAAAAAAAAATTATTTAATGCACGCGAAGTACGCCGACACTTCCAGTTTAGAAGAAGAAAAACACGTTTTGCCTCCTAGGGCGCAAAAGCGTGGTTTGCTCCCTCTAGTTTAAACAGGGAGTAACGGCGTGCTTTGCGTTTACGTGTGACGAAAAAAAAGTTTGTTATAAGTATATAAGTTCTTGATAAGCAGAACCACGTAGTCGAAACAAGAAAAACATACTTTGATATTTTGCTTCATACTCCAATATCAAGGGAACACGAACATTTTGAACATAACATTTGAAAACATACGTTTCGGTGTTGCCAGTTTGAGGACGCTCGGTAGGCGACAGATTGGATGAAAGTATACTTATACGCCTAGCGCAGCAACGCCACGAGTGAGCGTTCGGCTGAACTAAAAGTATACGGCATGTATACGGCAAATGATAATTCACTATCAATTCGGCGTCCACCAAAATTTTTAAATATGACTACTAGATGGTACTAGGAGCCAATTTAACATGGTGACCAATCGAGCGTCCATATATGGACGCTTCATTGGAGCCGGACGCTCGGTTGATGGAAAATTGTCAATATAAGGACGCTTCAATGATAGTAAGTTGTATATATATAAATTATGTATTGGCTACCCTTTATTCTACAATAATTATTCCAAGTCAGCACTTCTAGCTGTATTTTTCCATTATGATAAGAAATGTAATAAAACCCCCTGCGAACAAGCAAAGATGTTCACTTGCTGCTCGCTTGCTCATGTAATATCTTGTACTCAACACGTGTAAACACGTTTAATAAAATAAAATTAATTTTTTTCAAATATATTAAATCAAAATATTTAATTGGCGCAGTCTGGGTAGAATCAGAGAAACACAAAAGCAAAAATTGTGTGGTGAATTTCAATTCTTTGCTCTGAGAAACCTATTAACCAAAAACGAAGAAAATTAATAAATAAAAAAGACTACAAGAACATCAAACGGCTTCAACCTATAGCCCATCAGGGTCTAACCACGACCCATCTCTAAAAAGAAGAATCCACAAAGACGACTCGAGGTTCCGGACCAAAACTGATCACGTACTCCAGCTTCAAGCAACGAGGACTTGCTGTTCGGTGGCCGACCCACGTCGAGGACTTCTACACTGCACGACTACAGACAGAAGCAAGAAACAAAGAACCCGGTGATGCCCGTCAACCATCAAATTATTTTTATTCTAAATATAATATTCGTGTAAGTTAAAATTAAAATATTAATTTATTACACAAAGGGGCAACTCTAGTAAACACTAGTAATAAAGTTGTCGAGGGACCGGCACAGTCCCAAACACACAAAAACACACCTAAATCTATGTTCACTAGTGATAGTGATATTAGTAACTCAGAATCCGAAAATTCGGACATTGAAGTAGAAAATACTACTCCATTAAACGTAAAAAATATTTTACGACCAAGTAGGTTAAATCAAATTAACAATCTAAACACATCAATCATGACGACCACTCTTTCAGAATTAAAAAATTTAACTGAAATCGTTCCTCCTTATAATGGAGACATAAAATTACTTAATAACTTCATCAGTGCCGTAGACGACGTTAAGTCTGCGCTAACTGCCGTAACACTGACAAACGTTCAAGATACTTACTTATTCGGACTAATAAAAACGAAACTTACAGGCAAAGCTGCCGAATTATTGTCCGAAAATAAATTCAATAATTGGGATGAGTTAAAAACTCATTTAAAAAATAATTACTGTGACAAAAGCACTGCCGAAACAATTTTACTAGAAATCTTACAAATAAGGAATACTAAAACTAATGTAGATAAAATCTTGGAAATAATATCGCACAAATTTGCTCAGTATAAATCAAAAATTTTGCTTAAGGAATATAATCAATTGCAGAAAAATGCGATTATTAGAGAAAATCAAAAATTAGTAGTTTCACACTTTATAACTCTCCTACCTTTGGCAATAAGAGGAGCAATTATTGTGAAAGAACCGAGCACTTTAGAAGAATGCGAACGTTTGTTAAGAAACGAATTTAATTATTCCCAACAAAATATTACTTTCAATCCACCACCAAAGAAATTACCAGCTCAACAATTCCCATCCAAACCAGTTCAATTCAATAACAATCAAACCCAATCAAAACCTTTTGCACCCCGACAAAATTTGAAAAACTTTTTTGAAACAAAACGAACATTTCAACCAAAACCAATGACGCAACAAACGAGAATTACTACGCCAATGTCAACGCAGACGATAAGACAGAATTATCATCTCAACGATAGTTCAGATGAACGACCAGAACAAAACGCTGACGAATACGAAAACGTAGTAGAACAAGACGATGAACTTGAAAATGATTCTTTTTTAGAATTAGAAACAGACATGACCGAACAAAATACGTAATGTCGAGTTTAACAAACAACTTACCGTCATTACAAATTAACGATTACGTAATATTACTAGACACAGGCTCAAGCATAAATTTAATTCATCCAGATTTAGTTAACTTAAAAAATATGAAAACTCATGAAGAAAAGTGTACGTTTACAACCGTAAACGGTAAAACTACTATTTCACATTTTGTTATACTAAAAATAAATAAAATTCCACTGAAATGTTACGTTCACAAATTCCACAAACAATATAATTTATTGTTAGGAATTGAAGCATTCAAAAAACTAAACATTCAAATCAATTTCATTAAAAACTCTGTTAATATACAAGGAAAAGAAAAGAAACTAGAAAACGATTTCAAAACTTGCAAACAAAATAATAATATTCAAATTCGATCAGAACACTTGAATCAAATTGAAAAATCAAAATTAAAAACAATTATAAATAATTACGAAGACCTTTTTCCAAAAGCTAACGAAAAATTATCTAGTACAAATTTATGTGAACATAATATAATTGTTAATAATGAAACTCCTATTTATACAAAAAATTATAGACTTCCAATAATTTATGATAATGATATTGAAGAACACATTCAAACTATGCTAAGAGAAAATGTAATTCAACCATCTCACTCTCCATGGAATTCGCCTATTTGGATAGTTCCAAAAAAATTAGACGCCTCCGGTAAACGTAAAACGAGACTTGTAATTGATTTTAGAAAATTAAATTCTCAAACTAAAGATGACAAATTTCCAATTCCAAATATTGACACACTATTAGATCACATCGGACACTCAAAATATTTCACGACTTTAGACTTGCATTCAGGCTTTCATCAAATTCCTATGAACAAAAATGATATTGAAAAAACAGCATTCTCTACTACATCAGGTCATTATGAATTTTTACGAATGCCATTTGGTCTCAAAAATGCACCAGCGACTTTTCAAAGAATGATGAATATTGCACTAGGAGATTTAGTAAACAAAATTTGTCTAGTTTATTTGGATGACGTAATAATTTTTGGCAAAAATCTTGAAGAACATCTGCACAACATTCAACTAGTTTTTGAAAAATTAAGAAAAGCAAATCTAAAAATTCAGATGGATAAATCAGAATTCCTGAAAACACAAACAAAATATTTAGGATATATTATTACGCAAGATGGAATTAAAACAGATCCCTCTAAAATAGAAAAAATTCAAAATCTCAATATTCCTAAAACAAAGAAAGAAATCAAGCAATTTCTTGGTACAATAGGATGGTACCGCAAATTTATTCCAAATTTTGCAAAACTTACTAAGCCTCTTACTTTATGCTTAAAAAATGGTCAAAACATTGATATTTATAATGAGTCATACAGGAAAAGTTTTAATGAATGTAAAGAAATTCTCACTTCATCTCCTATACTACAATTTCCAAATTTCAATAAAGATTTTATATTAACTACAGATGCCTCCGATTATGCCATCGGATCAGTTTTATTACAAAAAGACGAAAACGGTAAAGAAATGCCGATAGCATATTTTTCAAAAACATTAGGTAACGCTGAACAAAATTATAGCACCATCGAAAAAGAACTTTTAGCAATAATAGAATCTGTTAGAAATTTTAGACCTTATCTATTTGGCAGAAAATTTGTTATCAAAACAGATCATAGACCTTTATGTTGGTTGTTTAATATGAAAAATCCTAATCAAAAGCTTATGCGGTGGAAAATTGAACTAAATGAATATAATTTCGACATAGAATACTTGCAAGGAAAAATGAACGTTATAGCCGACAATCTTTCTCGTCAACGTGACAAAACACAAATCCACAATAAAATCGGTGACGTAACAGAAACAAAAATATTTGCCCATTGTATTTCTGAAGATATTGAAATGAGTAAAGGTTTAGCAGATCAAGTCAATAAGAAATTTGACAGTAAAAATTTTTGTAGAAACCTAAATCAAAAAAATAAAAACATAATTATTCAAAATTATAATAATCAAACAATTATCCACTTAATAACAAAAGAACGATATAACGAAAGACCATCAATTAAAAACCTAGACAAACCATTAAAAGAATTAAGAGATTATCTTATTCTTAATGAAATTTTTGAAATTAATATACCTCTTCTAGGATGCGGATTAGATAAATTAGAATGGAATCAAGTATCAGCGAAAATATTAAAAATATTTGAAGACACAAATATACAAATTAACGCTTACAAACTTCCTACAGTAAATTTACATGACAATGAATCAGTTTCTTCAAATCAAAATACAGTACACTCAGATCCAGAAAATTTAGTTAACGGATTAAGATATGTAGAAGATAGAATCAACATAGCCGATAATCAGTTAATATTTGAAACACATAATTTTGAAACTGAAATAGAAATAACAAAATTATTCGAAAATAGAAAACAACGAATTCATTGTAAATTCAATCAACAAAATCTTAACGATGAAATACTAAACTTTCTAAAAGGATATATTGTTCCAAAAATAAAATATTTAGCCATTTTTAATGAAAAAGACTTAGATCTCAAATTTTCAAAAATTATAAAAGAAAATTTTGAATTTAACACGATTAATATAGTTGCTTGTAACAAAATAGTAGAAGACATTGAGAACGATGATGAACAGATAGAAATAATTCACGACTTCCACACAGGTTTAACAAACCATAGAGGAATAATAGCAACACTCAATGCACTAAAAGAAAAGTATTTTTGGCCCAAAATGATAAACAATATCACCGAATATATAAATAAATGTGAACTTTGTAAATTAAATAAATACAACAGAAAACCAATTCCAGCAATAGATAATTTAACACCAACACCCGCAAAACCATTTGACATAATAAACATTGACGTTCTTTGTTTAAATAAAAATAACTTTTTAACAATTTTTGATCAATTCTCGAAACACGGTCAAGTATGCCCGTTAGAATATAAAAGCTCAAATAACATATTACAGAAATTAATTCAATACTTCCAAATTTATACCATACCAAATAAAATAATTATGGATGCAGGACCTGAATTTAAAGGTAACATTTTACAAGACCTATTCAAACTTAGAAATATTGAAAGTCACGTAACTTGCGTAAGTAACCCTAAAAGCAACGCAGTTGAAAGATTCCACTCAACACTTATAGAACATCTCAGACTTCTCGAAAATAATAATCATTTTAGAACCAAAACATTCTTAGAAAAACTTGACTTAGCAGTTTTAGCTTATAATAATACCAAACACTCTGTAACAAAATTAACTCCTAATGAAATACTTTTTGGCAAAAATAACCAAATCCCATTTAGAACTATTCCACTCATCCAGGAAGAAATAATACAAAATTATCAAACAGAACAAGAAGAATTATTTAAAATTATTAATGATAAAATAAAAACAGAGAAACAAAAACGTTACAAAGAGAATGATAATCCCTTACAAATAAAAGATACAATTTACGTGAAAGAAAACCCAAGACTAATTAAAAAATTCAAAAAACCATTATTTAGAAAATATAAAGTTCAACATTACGACCCAATATTAGGAAAAGTAAAAATTAAAGATCAAGTAGCCGAAAAAAATATTCGGATTAACAAAGTAAAACAATAAATTGTTGTTACTTAGAAAAATAACACAAAACAAAGACATTTGACAACTAAATGAAATTATAGAAACTTACTGTCGACACGACAATGAACAAATACACTTCCTTATTAATATCCTAATTTTCTCTTCCGAAACTTATGACTTATTTCAACTCACGCCATTACCATTTATAAATATTAACAAAATTTTACAATTAATTGAAAAACAGACTATGTATTTTATGAATAACCATAATAAATATAAGATAAATAATTGCATTTTTGTTAATAAGATATACTATTGTAAAACCGAATATATTATTTTAAGTAATTGTATAATAAATATTTTAAATACCCAAACGAATGATGATTTCAAATATGATACTCTTGAACTTGAAAATACTTTAATACAATTTTAAGTTGACACAATTCAAGAAACGTATAAAGAAATAATACCTATTCGAAACTTTCAATTTTAACAAAAACATTTCAAGAAATATTAAAATTAATATTATAATCAAAGAATTATCACAAATAAGTTAAATAATCACAAAATAATAACAATCATCATTTCTATATTATTTATAGTTTGTTATTCTTAATAATATGTCTTGTACTATTATATAAGTTTAGAATTAAGTTTTTCACTTGTTGTAAAATAAATAAAAAACCCAATAACATTAAGGAACCTGTAGAATTAAGTTCAATTAATTAATAATTATTGTAAAATCTCAGAAGGGAGGAATTATGTATTGGCTACCCTTTATTCTACAATAATTATTCCAAGTCAGCACTTCTAGCTGTATTTTTCCATTATGATAAGAAATGTAATAAAACCCCCTGCGAACAAGCAAAGATGTTCACTTGCTGCTCGCTTGCTCATGTAATATCTTGTACTCAACACGTGTAAACACGTTTAATAAAATAAAATTAATTTTTTTCAAATATATTAAATCAAAATATTTAATTTATATATATATATATATATATATATATATATATATATATATATATATATATATATATATATATATATATCGCTTTTTTTTGTGAGTTATTTAGACTTCTTGAGAAGAAAAATACTGGTTTTAACACTTTATCTTCTTGAGATTGTTTTAGTATAGCTCCAACTTCTATACTTGCATCCGTCAAAATGTATATTGGAGCCTCTGGCATCTCTCTGACCATATAAAATCTATATTTTTTCTTAGTAAATTGTATAAAGGTTCTAGTAGTAGAGTATGATTTGGTATATATTCTATGTAAAAATTTATTTTTCCTAAAAATTGCCTGATGTTTTTCCTATTTTATCTTGAACAGAGCATCTGTATGGTTTTTTTGAAATGTATTTATTTTCTCTTAATTTTATTGTTGCTTCATATCCTTTTATTATTCCAATATCAAATTTTGTTTTTGCAAATGCTTTTTCATTTTTTTGTAAAATAGTTTTTATATTGTTGGGTAGTTCTTTATTATCTTGTAATTTATGTAGGTGTACTTGTATGTTTTCAATACTCTCACCTTTTTGTGTGATTTTTAACTTTTATAGCCTGAATTTTTGTATCAAATCTAAACCTAACAATAAATCTTCTTTAAAAGTATTGCTTTTTATTATGAAAAATGAACATTTGCTTTCTATATAGCAAATTTTTATTTTTAGTGTAACAGTGCCTTCAGCTTTGGCTATTCCTGCTACACCTTTTATATTTTCACCCCCACTAACTATATTTTTAAGCATACCTGTTTTATTTAAAAATATATAATTTATTAGTGAAATATTAGACCCTGAGTCATATTGTCATATAGACCAACTGCAGGTGTGTTATTTACTATTACTTGTAATCTTATCAGTGGGGGGATTATTCGTTTTTTTGATTCTTCTGATCTTGCTATAGCATCTTCAAATTCAACATTATTTACTATCTTAATGTTATTATTTTTCTTATTACTTAATTCTCTACCTGGGAACCCCAATTTATCACAAATTGAACATGGTGATTTTGTATGTCCTGATTTTTTGTTTTCTTTTTTCTTATCATTCAAATGACCAAATTGTTTTAGTTTTGACATTAGTAAATTTCTTTTCTTTAGTGCAAAGTCTAATAAAGATCCATTCAAATATTTAAAGTTATAAGCATACGCTATCTCAGTCCAGGATTGTACTGAAAAAGTTTCTATAAAAGTCATAAGTCCCAGTCGACTAGAGAATTCTGCTTCATAAAAACATTAAACCAATTCAAAGCAGAATCTGTTAAAAATAACCTCAAAGTTTCTGTGTAGTTATTTTGTTTAATTCCTACTATTGTACATTTTTGAACAAATAATTTAATCCATGTAGTAGCTTTTTAAGATTTTCTCCATTGAATTTTTCTAGTATTATATCTTTAGCTAAAGAGTGAGTAGATTTTCCTGTTATGTCTGTGTTAGTGTATTCTTGTGTAGGTGACACCTCTTCCAAATATTCATCGTTAAATACAACGTTTCCCTCTTCATCCATATAGATTTAATTTTTACTAATGTAGATTGTGAAATTATTCGTGATGATTCTCCACTTATCCGTGAAGATTTGTATCATCCAGCTTTGTTTAATTATCTAAATCTAACTAGTGATTTAGTATCTAATTTTCATCGTAATAATTACTGCAAAACGTATAATTTTAAAAAAAGCAAATTTTCACTTGCTGTACGATTTATTATTAAACAATGACTGGTCTGTATTTCTAAAGTTTGACGATGTTAATGAAGCCTGTGACATGTTCTATCAATCATTACAAACAATATTTGATCAATGTGTGCCTGTTCGCAAAGTACGACAAAAATCTTATCCGCCTTGGTTTACTTTCGAAATAATTAATAACATCAAATTAAAATCCAAACTTTATTGTAAATATAAAAAACATAACTCGACTGAGTATCTCAATGAATATAAGAAAATTCGTGCAGATACCAAAAAGCTTATCAAATTATCATATAAAGAGTACGTCTCTAATGTTGAAAATAATGTCATCGATGACCCCAAAAATTTTTGGACTTTTATCCAGAATAAAAAAGGTGCTACCAGAATTCCCGGTAATATCAAATTAGATGACGTTACCGGTGAGGATCCGCAAGCTATTCATAAAATGTTTAGTGAACATTTTGCTAGTGTGTTTACTGACAATTCATTTATATCTGTTAATATTAATACGACATCTAATTGTAGCTTAAGTCATTCTAAGAACGTAAATGTTCATATTTGCGAGAATGATTTACAAAAAGCGGCCCGTAAACTGAAAAACTCAATGACGGCTGGTCTAGATCAGATTCCGAGTTTTTTACTTAAGGATTGTATCAGTGCTCTGACAACACCTTTATTATTTTTGTACGAAAAATGCATTTTCAACGGCACTTTCCCATCTTGTTGGAAACGTACAAAAGTTTGTCCAGTGCTTAAGTCAGGCGACCCATCGTTAATTATCAATTACAGACCGATATTCATTATTTCTAATTTTGCAAAACTTCTGGAGATAATTCTATATAACCAGTTGTTTCCTCAGATACGACATTACATTTCTGACCACCAACATGGTTTCTTGCCAATGCGTTCCACAGTCTCTAATTTGAGTATATTTACACAGCATGCCGCTGAAATGGTCAACTTGATGTTATTTACACTGATTTTTCCAAGGCTTTCGACAAATTAAGTCATGAAATTCTGTTACTAAACTGGAGAAATTCGGTTTTAACAAAGTTTAACTAAATTTGTTTAAATTTTACTTGTCCGATCGCTTGCAAATTGTAACATACAATGGTTTTCAAGGTGAGCCCTTTGTTGCCAAGTCGGGTGTACCTCAGGGATCCAATTTGGGCCCTTTGTTATTTATTTATAAATGACATTTGCGAATCAATAAACTGTGACATACTATTTTATGCTGATGATATCAAAATATTTCATGAAATAAATTCCATCTCAGAGTCAAGAAAACATCAATTCTCTTCAACAATGGTGTAATACTAACTTCTTACCATTGAACATAAAAAAGTGTAAAAATATGACCTATTCTCGTAAAAAATCCAATACATTATGACTACTACGTTCAATCTGAATTGTTGTCAAGATGTACTCGCATGCAAGATTTAGGCATAATATTTGATCCTCACCTGACATTTTGTTTACATATTACCGAACTAGTAGCATCAGCAAATAAATTTCTTGGTTTCATAATTCGCAACAGTAGACAGTTTAATAGTTTGCACTGTGTTAAAATTCTGTACTTGGCCTACATTAGATCCAAGTTAGAATACGGCATTTTAATTTGGTACTCGCCAATATTTACTTACACAAACATGATAGAAAATGTGCAGCGACGATTTCTCAAATTCTTATGGTTTAAGGAATGTCGTACTTATCCCGAAAAAGGTATTGATCAACATATTCTACTAACTCATTTTAATATTGAGTCCATAAGAAGCAGACATGATCACATCGCACTTAACACTTTAAATAATTTGTTAAAAAATAAGATTGATGCTCCTCTGTTATTGAATAAAATTCCTTTTTATATCCCAATAGTTACATCCCGCTCACGTAAAACGTTTTATTTGCCACCTTTCAAAACTGTAGCGTTAAGTAAATCCCCTATTTTTGTTATGTGTACACTTCATAATGAAAATTGTGATTTATTTAGTATTTTTGAATAAGCATTATTCTATTGTAGCGTATAAATCTGTTTATTGTATTCATTTACTTGTTTAGGGTGTAAACCTGTTAAGTAATAAAGATTATTATTATATAAACTCCTTCTAATTCTCCATCCAGAGTGATCATAACGTTGCGAAATTTATTTCTAGTTTTTAGACTTTTTACAACATTCTTGACTATTAAAGTATTAAAAAGTTGTTTATGCTGGGTACTAGTTTGTTTATCTTTCGGAAATTGAAAAGTTTCTATTTGATTTACCAATTGTATAGTTTTTACCTTTACTAAGGTACTCTTATTATCCAGACCAGCCTCGGATACAAAGTGGAATTTAGCCTTATTCTCCATTGTATTGAATTACAAGTCTCGAAATCAGAGGCTTAATTAGAATACAAGATTTTGAGGTTGGAATTCAAACAAGCATTGATGCAGTAAGAGAAAACTGTAATTAACAAACATATGTACAGATTAGCTTACAGTTACAAAGTTTTAATAATTAATTAATATACCTGATTCAATACAATTGTTGATAGCCTTAATTTACAATAAGTAATAATAACGCTGACACAACAAACTCATCTTTTTTACCCGTCGTTTTTCATCTTTCTTTAATAGCATCCCCCGTTGTGTTCTCCACCAACCTTACAACCAAGTTTGGCAAACTTGCATATGGATTACAACAATATCTAGAATTAAGTATGAAAATTGTCATAGTTTCTAGCCGAAAAAAGTATAATGTAATTCAAGCTTTTAAGAATAATTGAAGTAGTACTTCTAATTTAGTATTTCGGTATCTTATAGTCCATGATCGTTTAACATTTGTTACTACGTAAAATTTAAATGATTATGACATGACAGTGACAATAGTACAAAATCGTTTATATATTCTGCAGTTTAAATAAAATGACTAAAATATATTTGTGAGTAGTAGTACCTTATATTAATATATTTGTATAATAAGTAAAAATAATAAAGTAAGTATGGCGGGATGTCTGTGCTGGCCACATTAGATTTTTTATAGTTATAATATTTGAACAAAAATTCCAATGTTCCTGCCTTTACAACACCTAACTTATTTCTTAATTTGGAGTGTACGATACCGAACGACGACAATACACGTTCTACCGACGCTGACGACGACATGGCACATAGAAACTGCTTTATAATGTCTATATTTTAATTAACTGCAGGAATATCTTTTTGTGCACACCACCATTGCATTGCAATGACATTAGTTAAAATTTCACTAACAAACATAATTTTTTTAAATGGTTCCAATTTTTTTCCAACTGTTTTGCGTATTATCAAGTGCAACTGAAATAGGCTTTAATAATTTTAGAAACTCCTTTGTCGATCTTTTTTGTCCAATATTAGATACTTTATTGTATACAACAGAATCTATTACAGTTTTGTTTTCATCACATATTTTAAGTAGCTTGTCCCACTCGCAAACATGAACTTCTAAAAAAACTTGCGAGAGTGTTCCACCTTATTTCTTTAGGAAGAACTAATGCTTTTCCGCCTGCGTCTTTGTATTATTACGCACCAAATGAATGGTGCGGTCGCTAGCTATCAGTGGAGATAGGGGGGTTAATATTCAATGACGTATTCAACTCATAATAATAATATAATTTATTTGTTATAAAGCGTACGCTTCTTACAAATGTTAACACACAACAATGAGTTGGCATGCATGTACATAGATAATGGTAATGGTATACCAAAAGAAATAAATTTTAGTTTGTACCGACAATATTAAATAGAAATTACTATACATAATATATTACAGAATCCATCCTTACGAATCTAAACGGCATTATTGACTTACACAAGCATAATGTTTACCATATTAAATATTGCTTAATCAAGAACTAGTTACGTAATAATAATAATACTAATGTAAATACAGTGATAAATATTGAGCAATAATAAGATCAATACTAATATTAATGCTAAGTATATAAATATAATATTAATAATATAAGTTTTTTTTTGCTAAAGTACTAGGTGTTAGAAGGAAAATAATGACCGCAAAAATATTATACAAGGGAGTTCATTCATTTAATATAAAACTTCTCAAACGCAACGCTGCAGTAACAAAGAAGATATTTTTGATTTTTTCAGGGGATATATTATCCAGTGCATTGTGGAAATTACCTCTGTTAATACTATGAACATACTCGGAAATGAACACCCGCCTCAGGGATTGGTATATCGGACCATAAAATGAAGTAAATCTTCTTTTTCATTTGTGTTACAGATTGTGCAAACACAGTTTGTGTCTAGGTTATAAACCAGTGTCCTAATAATGATTGTGGGTTTGTTTTTATAAGTAAGTCTAATTTATGCCATCATTTTCGTTTGGGCAAAAGGGATTTGGAAACTTAAATAATCCGCGCTTTCTACTGTAGTTTTAATTATTTTGTAGACTTCGTTGTACCTTTTTTTTTTTTTTTGATATGGGAGGGGAAATCTTCAGTAAGAGACCACGCTGTAACGCAGCGTGGTACTGTCAGATTCTTACTGACTAAAACCCCTCCCCTCTAGAACTACCAGTGACCCGGGACCGCGTGAGCATTACATCAGGCCACTGGCTTCTTGGGCGCGTCCGCCTTCCTCATGTTTTATCCCCTCTCTTCAAGGGATTGTCTGTCTCGCTCTTCCTTCTCTTTTGTGGCTAGAATTTTTGCCACTAGGTCGGAGACCGCCTCCCAGTTAGATTCCGAGTGGAGCATAATACCTACTAAGTCCTCAGGTATTAGTAATTGCCCCACTCGGTGTTCTAGCTCTTCTCTGCTTGCAGCCCATCTTCCGCATTGGAACAGCGTGTGCTCAGCTGTATCTTCCACTCCACACTCAAGGCAAAGTCTATCGGGTGCCTTTCCTATTCTGGCCAGGTAGCTATTAAAGCAACCATGGCCAGTCAGGAGCTGCGTGAGGTGGAAGCTTACCTCGCCGTGCTTCCTCTGTATCCAGGGGCGTATATTTGGGATGAGCACCCGTGTCCAGGCCCCCTTTGGACACTCTTCCCACCGTCTTTGCCATTCAGAGGTGGTCTCGTCTCTCTCTGCATTTCTGGCAGCTGGCGTTTTAAGCAGTAGACGGTGGGGTTTTGCCCTTTCTATAGCCTGTAGGTCAATGGGGATGATGCCCGCGACGACCTGCGCTGCCTCTGTAGAGACCGTGCGGTATGCGCTGGTGACCCTTAGAGCAATCTTCCTTTGTGCTGCTAGTAGCGCGTTTCTGCTCCTTTGCACCTCCATTGCTTTATACCACACCGGTGCGGCATACAGCATGATGGAGTGTACGACGCTTCCCAGCACCTTCCTCTTGCTCGCCTTGGGGCCACCGACGTTGGGCATCATCCTCGCCAAAGCAGCTGTGGTGGTAGCTGCCCTGCTCGCCACTTCCTGGATGTGGGGGTATAGCGTTAGTCCCCTATCCAGCAGTACTCCGAGGTACTTTATACGATTTTTTGGTCTGACCTCCTGGGCCAGGACCTGAAACGCTATATCCCCTATCTTTCTCCTGCCAGTAAGCATGATTGCTTCTGTTTTATGTGGAGCAATCTTAAGCTCCATTTTTTCCATCCATTCAGTGGCCAAGGATATTGACTCGTTTGCCAGTGTAGTAAGGGCGTCTTCTGTTTTGGCTACCACCACTAAGGCCAGATCGTCTGCAAATCCTATCAGGATCGCCCCTGCTGGTAAGTCCATCCTGAGAATGCCGTCGTATAGGATATTCCACAGGGTTGGCCCCAGGCAGGATCCCTGTGGGACACCACTGGTGACCTCCACCCTGGTTTGTTCCGTCTCGCTGTCTACCAGTATGGCTCTGTCCTTTAGGTAGCTGCATACCATCCTGGTGAGATAATGTGGTACCTTCATTTCTCGGAGCGCTGCGATTATCCACGAGGCTGAGTTGAAGGCGTTCCGCACATCTAGGGTGATTAGCGCACAGAGCTTCCTAGTTCTGTGCGTCCCTTCTCTTGCCTTCCTCGCAATACTCATCACCTCGCCAATGGCATCCACCGTGCTGCAGCTTTTTCTAAATCCATACTGACCTCCATTTTCGTCCAGGCTGGTCTGTATCCTCTTTAGCAGTAGTTGCTCGAGTAGCTTCCCTACTGCATTTAGGAGACAGAGTGGCCTGTATGATGACGGCTCCTCAGGAGGTTTATTGGGCTTCAGCAACAGTACAAGTCTGGCCGTCTTCCACTCCTTGGGGAACACCCCTTCCGCTAGGAAGCCATTTAGTGCAGAAAGCATAGCATCTGTGTTTGTTCTGGCCGCAATTTGGACCACCTCCGGAGGTACGCCGTCCGGACCTGGTGCGCGTCCAGTTTTGAGCCTCGCCGCAGCCTCCAGGACTTCCTCTGCTGTGAATGGTGGGATACTGTCCGCTATCACGTGCACATGGATCCAATTTATTGGGCGGTGGTCGGGAAACAGGGTTGCCACTACCCTCATCGCTCTTTCCTTTCCCATCGTATGGATAGGCTCCTTTCCCTTGTGACAATTTTGTACCCCTCGCCCCACACGTTATTGTCTATTTCACAGCAGAGTTTGTCCCAGCACTCTTTCTGCGCTCTTGTTATGGCGATTTTAAGGAGTTTTTTGGCCAGGCTGAGGGCCGCTCTCTGCGGCTCGCAGTCTAGGCCTCTTCTCCTTGTCCTCTGGAACGCTCTTCTGCACCGTAGGGCTTCTTTCCTGAGGTCTGCGATCTCCTGGTTCCACCAGTAGACCGCTCTGCCCTTTGTCTTAACCCGTCGCCTCATGGAGTGGTCGCATGCCACTTGCAACGCCTTATCCAGCTTCCTTGCGCTGGCAGGTTCCTGTGCATTATCAAGCTGTTCTTTCAAGCTCTGCTGGAACTTGTCCTTGTCCAGCGTTTTTATTTGCCAGCCTATGGGGGTTCCCCGGCCTCTTGCTGCTTTGGCTTCCACCACGGAGAAAAAGATGTAGTTGTGGGGGCTTAGTGTCTCCACTTCCATCACCTCCCATCCTTGTATGTGGTTGACCAGGTTCGGAGTGGTCCATGTCAGGTCTATTATGGAGCTGGACTCACCCCTGACAAATGTCGGCCACTGCCCGGTGTTCATAATGACTAAGTCGACCGCTGCCGCTCAGTCCGTCAGGAGACCACCCCTATGGTCGAACCTTGTTTCTCCCCATTCCGGTGCCTTGGCATTAAAGTCCCCTGAAACGATAACGAAACGATAGTGTCTCCTAATGCTGATTTGCAGTTCTAGCAAAAAGTCAGCATATTCCTCCAGCGCTCTGTTTGGGGAGAAGTAGCAACTGTAGAAGACCAGTTGTCCTACCTTCGCCCAAACAAAGCCTGCCCCTTTGCCCGTTCGGTCCACCGCGCGTTTTCTGGAGACCTAAATTGCCGCGTCACCCCTACTGTCGGCATACCAGCCTTGGGATGCCGCCTTGTTAGGTTCGCTCACTACGAGAACCTCCGCGTTCTTCTCTACCGCGGTGGCAAAAAGGAGGTCATGTGCCCGTCTGCTCCTATCTACATTTGCCTGAATGGCCACGAGGCCTGTGCACGGTGCACTTCTGCCTAGTCCCGACGGCCTCAGGTTGAACGTGCCGGCTTTCTAGCTCCCTCCAGAGCGCTCTTGAATTGCGGGCATCCTATTGTGCCGCTTTTATGGCCTGCAGTGTTGCACGGACGACAGAATGGGGACTTCCCACAATCCTTTTTCTTGTGCCCCTTTTCTCCGCATTGGAAGCAAAATTCATCTCCTGCTGCCAGTTTGCAGTTTCTGCCCACGTGGTCATAGCCATGGCAACGGTAACATTGTCGCACAGCTACCCATTCCTGGACCCTGCATCTGCACCATCCTACTTTGACCTTTCCTAGCTCTATTATCTTAGCTGCCACTACCTTTGGCACCGTTACTTTGGCCGTCAGAGTGTTCGCGTAGGCTGGTCTGGGCGTCTCAACTTGTATCCCTTCTCTCTCATTCTCATCCAGGTGCGCTTTGAGTACTTCCTCAATTTCGGCAGCTGTTGTCTCAGCTCCGAGGTCTTTGATGATTAGTGTCATCGTGCTGCCCAGCACTCTCGTTTTGCACTCCTGGTTGAGATTTCTTTCAATGGCGGCAGACAGTGCTTCGGCCTTCCCAGCTCCCTTGTGTACATTCAGAAGAAGGTCCTCAGCTCTCGTTTTTCGGTACGAGGCAATGCCTCCGGCTTGCTCCAAGGGCACTACTTCCCTTAGCTTCTTCACCAGATCGCTATAGGTCTGGTTGGTCGCCTTTACTAGCACCGCCGCCGTTCTGTCGCTCCTTCCGGTGTTTCTCTGGTTCTAAGGTAGTAGTAGTGCCTTGAGCTCTCTACTCCCGTGCTTGTTTCAGCCACTATCTTGGCATGGCCCGCATGGCCGGGCGCTAAGCTGGCACACATCGCTTTGAGGTGGTCGTCTTGAGCGATTTTGGGGTCGTTCTCAACGATTACCGTGTCGTTGTCATCGGTGTTGTCCTCGTTGGGATCACCTACAACCGTGCGGGTCTTCTTGTACGCCTCTACCGGCCACCTCTTTGTTGCCAGCTCAGCTATCGTTTCCAGGTTGGTTGCCCTCGCCATTTCTTCCCGTATTTGTTCTACCGTGAGTCCAGTGTTGTTCGTTGGTCGAGGCGCTGTTTTGACTGCCTCCTTCACCGTTTCAGCGTCCGTCTGTGTGGTAGCGTCTACACACTCTCTCTTTTGTTTGGTAGGGCTTTCCTTTTTCCCGTACTTAAGTTCGTCAACTTCAAGGGCTAGAAGCTACTTTGTTGTACCTTGAAGAAGCTAACATATTTAGGTCTATATCTGCTAGTTTTGACATATGTGTGTCTATAATACGTTGCAAGTTGTTATTGTTAATGTCTTGATTATCCCATATGTTGTATTGTATTGTAAAAAAGACATTTTAAAAAACAAATAAAGTGTGCGTGTGTGTGTGTGTGTGTATGTAAAATAAAATATAAAATATAAAAACGACGGTCAGCTTCTTGATTTCATCTCCATGCGGGGCGCTTTGGGGCCTGCCGAGCCATCGGTCGCCGCGGTGCCGGTACTGCTGGTGTCCTCGGACGAGGAGGAGACGGGGGCGGTGTCCTAGGACGAGGAGGCGGGGATGGCGTCCTCTGATGAGGAGGCGGCCCGGCGTCGTTGGCCACCTGACCAACTTTATTTTTCCTTTTGTATACTTTTCTTTGCTGGATCCACTTCTCCACCAGACGGGCCGCTTCCTGCACGCCCACTTCTGGGCTATATATTTCTTTTTTTAAATTTGGTAGTATATGTGCCCGGAAGCGGGCGTTCAATTGGTTTGCAGACCTCGGTATTATTTCTGCCTCCTCCATCCTCTCCCACACAGGGTTAAGGTGCAATAATATATCCTCCTCTTGATTGAGGAGGAATCGCACCACGGCGACCTCCTCCTCCCTCTTCCAGTTTTTCTTTGAAAAATTTCTTCCTCCCGTCGCCATTTTATAACTGAAGGAAATTATTATTGTATTGTATTCAACTCACGCACTTACCAAAATATTTGTATACTTTTCTTTGCTGGATCCACTTCTCCACCAGACGGGCCGCTACCTGCACGCCCACTTCCGGGCTATATATTTCTTTTTTTAAATTTGGTAGTATATGTGCCCGGAAGCGGGCGTTCAATTGGTTTGCAGACCTCGGTATTATTTCTGCCTCCTCCATCCTCTCCCACACAGGGTTAAGGTGCAATAATATATCCTCCTCTTGATTGAGGAGGAATCGCACCACGGCGACCTCCTCCTCCCTCTTCCAGTTTTTCTTTGAAAAATTTCTTCCTCCCGTCGCCATTTTATAACTGAAGGAAATTATTATTGTATTGTATTGTATTCAACTCACGCACTTACCAAAATATTTGTATACTTTTCTTTGCTGGATCCAATTCTCCACCAGACGGGCCGCTTCCTGCACGCCCACTTCCGGGCTATATATTTCATTTTTTAAATTTGGTAGTATATGTGCCCGGAAGCGGGCGTTCAATTGGTTTGCAGACCTCGGTATTATTTCTGCCTCCTCTATCCTCTCCCACACAGGGTTAAGGTGCAATAATATATCCTCCTCTTGATTGAGGAGGAATCGCACCACGGCGGCCTCCTCCTCCCTCTTCCAGTTTTTCTTTGAAAAATTTCTGCCTCCCGTCGCTATTTTATAACTGAAGGAAATTATTATTGTATTGTATTCAACTCACGCACTTACCAAAATATTTGTATACTTTTCTTTGCTGGATCCACTTCTCCACCAGACGGGCCGCTTCCTGGACGCCCACTTCCTTGCTATATATTTCTTTTTTTAAATTTGGTAGTATATGTGACCGGAAGCGGGCGTTCAATTGGTTTGCAGACCTCGGTATTATTTCTGCCTCCTCCATCCTCTCCCACACAGGGTTAAGGTGCAATAATATATCCTCCTCTTGATTGAGGAGGAATCGCACCACGGCGACCTCCTCCTCCCTCTTCCAGTTTTTCTTTGAAAAATTTCTTCCTCCCGTCGCCATTTTATAACTGAAGGAAATTATTATTGTACTGTATTGTATTCAACTCACGCACTTACCAAAATATTTGTATACTTTTCTTTGCTGGATCCACTTCTCCACCAGACCGCTTCCTGCACGCTCACTTCCGGGCTATATATTTCTTTTTTTAAATTTGGTAGTATATGTGCCCGGAAGCGGGCGTTCAATTGGTTTGCAGACCTCGGTATTATTTCTGCCTCCTCCATCCTCTCCCACACAGGGTTAAGGTTCAATAATATATCCTCCTCTTGATTGAGAAGGAATCGCACCACGGCGACCTCCTCCTCCCTCTTCCAGTTTTTCTTTGAAAAATTTCTTCCTCCCGTCGCCATTTTATAACTGAAGGAAATTATTATTGTATTGTATTCAACTCACGCACTTACCAAAATATTTGGGCGCCATGCAATTTTTGGTGCGAACTTGACGATACGCAAATTGCAAAACGTGAAAATTAATTGTTCTTACTTGCTCTGAAATATAATGTGGACGGTATTAATTGTGATGCTAAATTAAGGTCACATAATTTTGAAATAATAAAAAATTCAAATTATAATAAGTATCACAACTCAATGGATTTTTACTTAAAAAGCCAGATCAGCAACTGTAGCTTGACACTTTGTGTAGTATGATTAAAAAATCGTCGCGCAATGTTTAGTCGTTCACGGGGAGCAGCGTACCGGACGAAGGTGAAATACCAAACAAGTAAATGAAATAAATTAAGCCCTACGTATGACCGTTGGTCGACCAGCGCTCGCGTTGGCGTGCACAAATACGTGCGAATCTTAATCGAAATAAAATTCGTCTTAGCGACTGTATACCACGCTTATTGACTAGGCAGTCCGCGGAATCAGATCTACATAGTTCATTTACAAAAAATAAAATAAAACAGTGGTGATCGGATCTAACATCAATAATACATATGATCCAGTTTGACTTTCAGTCAAAAGATATTTCAAAAGAATTCACAATATAATATAAGTAACGATAAATTTATACAAGCTAAGGTTTGGCCTCAAGCCACCTTATAAATTAATGTTATAAAATGTATTAAGCTGAATTACGGTGTAAAAAAATAAATAGGTAGCATCAATTAATTTGCAATAATACTTTAGAAGAAGAAATTTTAAATAAGAATGTAAAAATCTTAACTGACAGTGCCCAACAAGTTCTCGGGTTGAAAAGTGTTTCCTTCAGGATTCTCCAATATTCACCAGTTTAATTTTTGTTCCTGGGTCCAGTGGCGTAACAAAATGGCGGCTAGCTTACCCACAATTTGGTTGTTCTATTTGGCATTTAATATTGAAATCCACGATTTTCACCTGCGTCAAAATTGGGTTTATGGTTGGAAAAGTCTTGTCCTCAATATGAGTGTAACGTGAAAAACCATACGTACACCGAAAAAGCCTGAAATACAATTTTGATTGAGCATAGGAAATTTTAAGATGGACGCCACTGACATTAACACATAAAAATTTAAAACTACAACAATAATAAATTAGAATTTCGAAAATTATAAATACCTTAGATGTACGAATATCATTTAGTTAAAATCGTTGTCTAACAGCATGCGAGATACGTTGCCCATTTTCCAAGCTTATATATTGCGTTATGCTTCTTAAGTGTAATTGTTTTTTTCTGCAAATAAATATTTCATTTAACAAAAAATTTTAACAAAAATTATTATTATTAACATTTTTTTGAATGTTAAAAATAACAAGAAAAATTCTGAACTACGAGTATGTCGTACGTACGTACGAAAAACGTAAAGTTCAACTTTATGTATCCGTTATGTTCGTTTTAAATATATTATCTTTATGCTTACGTCCATTGTAAATTCTACCTAACACGATAAAAAAGTTTAGTTTTGGCTTGTTCAGCCTGAACGTAGGTACTTATATTTGAAATATATCTGCGGTATATATAACAAAATTTTTATACAAATGAGCGTCGCGAAATTAATTATTATCACAACATTGGACTATATTTTAGATTTATTATAATAATTTCGGCTTTTATTATATTTTTTATTAATGCCTCTCCCTCTACAAAAAATCTTGCCGACGCCCATGCATATGCACAATTTAAATATGATACTCTCACCAGCCTTTTTATATACAATTTTTATTTATTTATCTACGCTACGACGAATGTATAACATAAACATTAAATGTGTGATGTTTCCTAATGATGTAACTATAGTGATAGGGAATTGACATTTGGAAATCACAGGCGTGCGCAGAACTTTTTATTTAGGGGTGCAAAAATGAATATTTATAATTATCTATCATAAATCACAAAGTCCTGCACAGGTAATTGAACACATTTCAATGCTCTTTTGGTGGATCGAGTCGACAAATTTTTTCCAACTCGGTACACATCGCCAAAGTTGGACGTGTTTTTGCCCAAAAACGTGTTATTTTTGTTCGGGTATTGAAGGGTACAAAAAGAGATCATCCTAATCTGAGTTTATCCCCTTAAAGTAGAGCCACAATTGGTTTTTTTTTCGAAAGAATCGTCTAATTTGGTTGAAAAGTCGCTGAGTTATGTGCGAAAAACCTAAAAATGAACTTTTTTAAACACCCATACTTTGTGCCAAATCATCGTAGGAACTTCGTTCTTTCAGTCCTGCATAGGGAATTGAACAAATTTTAGTGCTATTTTGGTGGATCAACTCAAAAAAATTTCAACTCCGTACACATCGTCAAAGTTGAACATTTTTAAAATTAAAAACTTTTTTTTTCACAGGGGTGCTAGAGGGAGGCGGAAGGGATTGCGCTTAAGTTCGCATGCATGACTTTAAAGTAGGACACTTTAAAGTTTTTCGCTCGCAAAGATTCATCGAAATCGATTGAAAACATGCCGAGTTATGGCGGTTTGAAAATGGTCGAAATTTTTACGAATTTCAAGTGTTTTATTTTTTTCCACCAGTGTATAAATCAATATTTTGATGTTCTAAATTTGATATTTACCTACCTATTCAAATTGAAAACTTACAAAACAAATTTTATCAATAAGGCGGGAATAAAAAATATCTCTTTTCGCCGTCGTCGGCCGAAATTTTTATTTCTACATTTCGTTATTAATATTATCATTATTATTATATTAGGGCATTAGGGGGTGCCGTGGCACCCACCGTGCGCACGCCTATGTTGGAAATGTCTAAATTTTTGCGTATTAGTATTTGTTTTATTGAAATTTTGTACTTAATAAATTAGTCGTAGATAAAATATACAACTCGCTACAATGGCTATTATTCCCTCCGATGATTAAAACCTTCGCTCGCTCTTGTTATAAACTTCATCTTCGGGAATAATAGCATCCATTATAGCGTCATTGTATAATATACTATTATACATTTCCTTAAATATGCCAACCCGTAATTTAGCCAAACTGTATTCAGGAAAATCGTGGAATTTATCCAAAACGTATTTTTGTCAAATCGCAGTTATTGCCAACTTCCCAACTGTATTTATGACATACAAGTTGGGAAGATTACGATTTGAGTAAAATGCGTTTGGCAAGATTACGGTTATGAATAACTGCGATTTGACAAAAATACGTTTTGGATAAATTCCGTGTTGAATTATTCCAGTTAGGTATAGTTGCGTTTTGGCTAAACTACGGTTTAACTGAAAATGATTTGACAATATAATATTAGTCGAAGTTGCGATTTAGTCAAATTACGGAATGTGAAATTACAGTTTGTCTAGAATACAATTTGGCTAAATGACGGGTTGGCATATTTAGGGTTTGACAAAATTCCAGGGAACCAATTACAGTTTGACTAAAATACAGTTTGTTTTAATTATATTTGGCCAAACTACGCTTTAACAAAACAATATTTGACTAAATAAGCGGACGCCGCGGAAGGCGTCCTAGAGGGGCAGGAGGGAAAACGGATGCAGCGTTGGATAGCCGGAAGTGTCTACTACGAGGGTTGTCCGTAAAATAAGGTTCCCAGTGATTTTTCACAGTGTAAAACATGTTTAATTCCATGAATGCGTACATTTTTGGAAAGTTCAAACTTTTACCTATTTTTGTACATAATCGCCACTGCGGTCAATGCATTTTTGCATGCGGTGTATGAGCTTTTGAATGCCCGAGTCAAAAAAATCTGCCGCCAAGCCACGCAGTTTTAAAGAGAACTCCGTTAAATGTTACAATCGTCCGTCGGGACGATTGTAACTGTGAATGGGAACAAATGTACTACATTTTGTTAATTGTAAATATATATTTCTAATATAAGATACAATGACTGTTTTGTGAAGAGTGTGGTTTGGATACGGAGTGAATGTTGAAATAAATGGTTGAAACGGGTGCACGCTCATATCTCTAAATAACTTTAATTACTATAAAATACTACGTGCTTACAATTGCGAAATCGACCGAGACGAGTGACACTTGGATGATCACTGACTCTCTCGACACTCAACAGGTGTGCATCTCTACTCGAACTAGGGATGAGCCGAAAAAGAGGCGCAGAATCCCAAACATACTGCCCACCTTCGAGCGTGCGAGAAAGTTAACGCGAAAAAAAAAACTGAATAAATTACAATTCAAAATACAATAAATTTCAAATAATACAATAAATTGCGAATAAATATTGACATGTGAGGTGACGTCTAGGGTCCCTGTTGACCTGGTAGACGCTGCCCCCGTGAGCAGTCTTGGAAGCGACTGCTGGCGTTGAGTCGACGACGGGTAGAGAGCTGAGCCGTGCAATCGGACGGTGAAGCTCGGTGAACGCAGTTCGGACGGTGACGACGCGGACGAGGCCGTCTGCTCCAGGATGCTGCGCCACCACACGTGCCAGGGCCCATTTGCCTGGCGGAAGGTTCGGGTTGACTGACTGCGAAGTTCTCCTTGGGGTCGCGCCAACGCAACCGTTGTTGCAAATGATGCAGATACTGTTGAGACCACTGTCTCCAGATCCTTTGATGCATCTGCTGCACCAGGCGCAACCGTGAAGTGATGCTGCCGGGCTGGTCCGGGACCTCCGGTTCCGGCACCATCAGTTGCTGTGTTCCGACCAAGAGAGACACGCCTCAACTTGAGACAGTACGGTGGCGAGTTCTTCGAAGGTGAGCGTCGCCGTTCACCTTGTGCATGAGTGTCTTGGCGGTGCGGTGCAGCTGGCGGTATGAAGTGCCAGCGGGTGCCCTGGTTGGCGAGGAGTTCGGCTGCTTCTCGGTAGAAGTCGGCGGCTTCGTTGAACATATCTCTTAGGGCGGAATCAGCGCCCGCGAAAGTTGTTCCGTTGTCGGACCATAACTCGGTGCAGATGCCCCGACGGGCTGTGAAACGGCGGAAGGCTGCGAGGAAGGCCTCCGTCGTAAGGCTGCTGACTGGTTCGAGGTGTATTGCTTTTGTACAAAAGCATACGAATAAAGCAATGTATGCTTTAAATGATTTCTGGCGGTTCCTGCTGGACCATCAATGAAGTGAAGCCGCGATCTATTGACTTGGTTCAGGATCACCTGTTGCAGATCATCCATGATACTGTTGAAGACAGCCTGCTGACGTACATTCAGAAGCTGCTGTAAACGCAGACCTTCATCTGCATGATCATCTGCAGTCATATTATCAACAGTAGGATTCCTGTAACACACAGATAAACAAAATAAAATATTAGTATCAAAATTATATAACAGTTGTAAAGTTTGTACTTACCAATCAGCAACAGGGACTGGAGCTGGTAAATTAAAATCCGTAACTCGCCGATTAGCCTTCTTGAGACCCTCGTCCAAATAGATCAGCAACATGTTGAGTGCATCATTATGCTGCCGCAATAAATCTTCCATCATGTTGTCTCTAAATCTATTAAAGAAGTCTACGGGTTCCTGTACATTACAACATAACAACCAATGCAAAAACAACTGACACAATACAAATGGCATTGCATTCAGAGACGCTTCCTCCATACATCTAACATACTCCTGATCGTCCTCTATAAGGCAAGCAGCCAAAAAAGTCGGATATACTTGTCCATGTACGGTACGAAGATCCTCAAAACTTGTAGCTCCTCGTACAACACCTAGCAACCTGCGCAGATAAAAAAGCTCTCCGCAATTCGGTCGAATATCAGGGAGCCAACCAAGAGTATTAAAATGCGATTTCCTTACTGTCCACTTGTGTGTTTGTCGCTGCCACGTGTAATGCTGCGGAATCTCAACGATCGTGTAATGGCGGGCCCCGGAATTCGTACGGTTTAACTCAAACCAAGCCATCAGATGTGTTGCCTTCTCCGCTTGAACTACTTGCTCCACGTTACCAGGCTGGAACACAACCGTCTGACGATTTGGTAAATGAACGATGAGCTATAACAAACATATGTATGTATATATATATATATATATATATATATATATATATATATATATATATATATATATATATATATATATATATATATATATATATATATATTATAATCTTTATATTAAACTATAAGTGATGGTAATAAATGGAAAATAGTAATAATTAAACTTACTTGGAATACTGAGATGTTTGAATAGAACATCGGAAATGCAACAATTCTCCAAAATGCTTCATGTGATGAAACATATCGCATTGTTTGGTAATTGTGGATTTCATCCCAACTCATCGTACCGTCAGCTTGACGAAGGCCAGCATTAAAATCCAATCCAACGTCATCATGTCCTTTGTGTACGTACTTATATAAGTATTTCGTTGCCTTAATACTCGTACACACTTCTACATTGATATGAGCCTCCAGTAGGAGAGTTAATACTGGCGAGTATGGAACCACATCACGGTTATCGTAATAAACATTACGAATATTTAATAACTGACCATTGTCTCGCCTTCGATATACCGCATACGTGGCTTCAGCTAAAACACAAAAAACATAATATATATTAGTAAAATATTGTGTATTGTTTTAAACTTTAAATAACTTACTAAATACGGTGTGTTCCTGAAAAGTTTTCGGATAACGGAAACGGCACCGTCCATCTCTTAAACATGTAACTCCCGGTTGATTAGCACCACACTTGCGATGGATCATATTCTGGGTAACCAACTGATTCAATCGCGGCTCGTTAACTTCATCCGGGAGCTCTGCTCGGATAATACGATCCACTTGTTCTAGTTCGTGAATCTTATCCTGAGCATCTAAGATGATTAGTATATGGGCGTGCGGAAGACCTCGTTTCTGAAACTCGACAGAATATAAAATCGATCTTACGCGTCCAAAATACTGTCGCTTCTCGATGGCGTTGATCAAGACATATATTTATAAAAATTCTTACCCTGCAGACGATATCAGGCCTATGCATGGCCTCTTGACCTGTTTCTAAACTCTCCACGATTTCGGACCATGTTGGATTACACGTGAATGTAATGAACAGGTCCGGTTTGCCGTAACGACTCACGATTGCCATGGCATCAAGATACTTTTGTTCCATGTAACGGGGAGAGCCAACAAATGTAGATGGTAGAATGAACGTTCTACCAACTCTCTCCCCAGCCTCGTGAGCACGCCGCTGAACATAATCGTGGAGAGTTGCGTAGTCGTCCACCCGAATTTCCCTCTGATGCTGTCGTATGTAGTACAGATCCAGCCCTTCAATGCGCACCCATGTATCCACTAACCACTGTAAGAAAAGTTTACAGCCATGATGGAGTGCACTGAAGGGCTGCACAGCTCGAACCGCTAATCTGAAACATGCATATTCTCTACATGTTATTTTGTGATACCCGTCTGTCCTGTTTGGTCCAACGTGTTCCATATTCACACTCCATCCTTGATCACCATTCGGAAACAGCAACGGGTAATTTAACGGATCAAGCAGCGTGCTCAGGTCTCAAATCATGGTTGGTTCACCTCTGTGGATATAGGCGGAATTCCACATTCAGAGGCGGCTCCTCCCCGATGAACACTGCCGCGATCTCGTTCACTAAAGGGATTAGGATCTAAATTCTGTTTACGCAATTGTTGACCGATATTGTGTGCTACTGCCAAGGTTATTTCCGGTAAGTTTCTTCCTGCTGCATGCACGCGTTCCTGTTCCTCTTCATAAATGTCACGTAACATACGGTACATATGCGCGAACGGATTGGTTGCTCTCAAGATGTCCTGTACCTCCTAAAATATAGAAATATAAATCAGAATTGTATTGTATGTTAAACAGAATATGTTATTAATTAAAATTTATTGTTACTGCTATAGTATTGATATTATAAAATGCTAAATTATAAAAATATGTAATAATTTATGTAATACACTTACTTGTAGAATGTCTGGTTTACATTGTTGCCAATTTTTCTCTCTTACATTGCGTATCCAGAAAGTAAAGTTGTCCAAATTTGGCCTCAATACCTGGTCTAGGTTGAACCTGAGGCATCAAGTGATGTACCACCCCATTCACCTTAACTACGTGAGGACCTGTGCCCATGTTCGGGTAGTTAGCTACCGTAGATGTAAATGCACATGCGGTATTATAGTGCCGTATGTTATACCGAAAATGTCGACCTGCTGCATTGTTAGAGGTCAACAATTCCACTATACCATCCGGACACGCTGTATAAGGTGGCAAATGAACTTTTCCCCGCTGACAACACAGACTACTGTCAGCAGTTCTGTTTGCCTTTTCAGCATTGTAGTAGAAAGCACCACAATGCCTACACACATTTTGGTAACGTAAACCACCCAAATTGTGTCGAGAAAAGCTATCGTCACCCAACACAGTATCTGCCACGAACGCTGTACGATAGGTCCGGGCACGTTGTATCCGGCGCGTCTCTTCCTCATCTGACGAACTGTAGGAAGTGTAATGCAAAGAGCCCTGCACTTCCTCATCAGCTGCTGTGGTGGCCACATTACCTAAAAAATGAACAAAAATTATAATTTTATATAACTAAATTACTAACACAAATAATTATTAATAAATGTGAAAAATTATGTTAAAAACGTTAAAATAAGGAATGTTTTACACACCTGGTACTCCGGTTCCATCGTCATTCTCATCTTCTTCAGAATCGTCGTCGTCTCCCATAATTCCAACTAAAACATGAATATTTACTGGTAATAATAATAATATTTTAAATATTATACGATTTAAAAAAATTATTTTACATATTTAATGAAATTATTAATAATTTTTACCTAACATAGGCCGATCCAACCTTGGAGCAGGACCCGCCTGTTGACTATCATGTATAGTGTATTGTTGAAGTGGGATCTGGTGATGATGCACAATTGGTACCTGGGAAGCTTTGATAGCAACATTTCTTCCGTCATGGGCATCTACCACCCGAAAATGTGTCAACACCGTACGAAGTTCTTCATCACTCATATGACACCGATTCTGTTCCGTATTCGGAATCTCCACTCGACACGACACCATATCTTGCACTTGAGCTTCCGTCAATCCTAAAACATGAGGTAAAACTTGTTCCTCATGTAAAGGATCGAGCACAACAGAACATCTCATAAGATGTTGCAGTTGTTGTTCGGATAACCCTGGTACATGAACACGACGTGACGTACCTGCAACAATAAATTTTTGTGTAAATCATATAGTTGAAATGTAATTGTGTCGTAACTCTAATAGTTTATCATATTATTTTTTAATTATATTTAAAAAACGCAAACAAAATTTTTGATTGTTGTAAAGAAATGTTTTTAATTTTTAAGAAGGTATAACAACTGTACATAGATATTATATATTTAAATAAAAAAGATTTTGTTTTTAAAATCCATAATTATTTAGTTTAAAAATAATGCAAAAATATTTATGTTGTGAACATTTTTGTTTAAAAATTTAATAATGTAATAAATTTATCGTGTAAACGTATGAATTCAATAAAATATAATTAGTTTTGTACCAAATGTTTAAATTAGGATTTATGCGTTAATTGTTATTAGATAAAAAAGAAACATTTTAACATAAACTGTAGATAAAGTAAAAATTTATCTACACTTTATAAAAACAAAGTACCTAACAAAACAACGATCATTACAAACGCGATCGCAACAATTACTGTCATATTTTAAAACATCTGTGCGAGTTTACGTAATATAGATATAAATAATTAACTACTATTGAACTGCTGGTATAAAATAAAATAATATATTATACACTACGATAAAGAATCTTTATCGACACGTGAAAGATAGTCCACTCGTAAACTAAAATCTTTGACATGTCGATAAAGTATCTCATTATCATCTTGTATAATAAATATTTATTATTTACAATTATTGTAATTATAATGTTTTAACTATATGTAATGTAGTACTAACCTTTCGATGATTCCTTTCGTCTTTCCGTTTAGCTTAAAAGACGGTGTGATGGTTATTCAACAATTGCTGGCAGCTCTTCCTTTGTATACCCTTCAACTATAATCCCACGCTGTATAATATCGGGGCAGAGTCATAGTTACTACCGTTTACTTCACTTGACTTGACAATCAGAGCACTGGGCAGAAATCACATTGCGTCAACACCCGTTGTGGACATCGCAATGCTTTATATACAGGCTGAGTCATCGAAATGCCCGTCGTCAATATCTCCCTTGTCGTTAAAAATACAGCATAAATTTATTAACTGAATTTTTCGTCTACTCAAGGAGCATAACTTATAATTATTTTCACATATACAGGGTGTTGCATAACGACTTGGCAATAATTGTTCGTCTTTTTTTAAATGAAACACCCTATATATTTTGAATTGTATTTTACTTACCTATACGAACATATAAGTTTCATTTTAGTTTTCCGCGGCGTTAATCCATTTTTTCGAAATACACGTATTGTTTTATAAAGGCGTACTGAAGTTAATTTAATAGTAAAAATTATGAATTTTATTTTCTGTACAACTGTAACTATACTCTTTGTTCTGACATAACTTTTTTTGAATGTTATTATACATGATGTTAAATACAGGGAATCAAATTTACTCAATTTCAAATGGCTATAACTCGTCATTTTCAAATGGAACAGCCTATATTTTATTATTCTGTTGTGTGTATTTTTGCATCTTCTTATGTTATAAAAGGTGTCCTATGCCTAAAAACATTAATTTCGAAATTAATTAAATTAATGTTTTTAGACATAGGACACATAGGACAATTTTTTTGACCCGGGTCAAGGTTCCCATTCAAAAAAATTAAGTTGACCCCAGTATGACACTTACCTTGACCCGGGTCAAAAAAAAAAGATAATTCTGTCCCTTCAAATTCATTGAACCCGTGTTTCAGCATTTTTGGCTGGGTTCTACGGTTTCTGAAAAAACACATTTCAAAATTCAAATTTTTTCACTTTCCCGCGCTGATAACTCGAAATATAGGGGTGGGGGAAAAAAAGTTTCGTACAAAAGTTTCTTCTTTTTTTGTGTAGAACACGTTGCCAAAATAAAAAAGTGGGGTTCCTATTTAAAAAAATCAAGTTGATCCCAATGTGGGCAACATGCCCACTTTGGGCAGAAAACTAATTACATGGTTTTTCTTCCCCCTCAAATTCATCGAACCCGTATTTCACCAATTTTCGATCCGTGCCGTGGTTCCCGAGATATTTAGGTGGGAAGTTTTCAAAAAAACATCCGGTATATATATATATATATATATATATATATATATATATATATATATATATATATATATATATATATATATATATATATAGACTAGCATCTTATGAATTAGGACAAATTGTCGTCAACGTTTTTAAATTACACAATAATGTTAAAAATAAAACAATATTTTATAATAGTTCAGATCAAACAGAATCATTTTGAGGTATTTTGACACAAAAATGGTCGAACAGTAACAGCGTGGTCAGATGTTTGATCACTGAAACATTGTTGTCAAGTAATGGCTACCAGTTTTTGCCGCGCTTTAACAAGAAAAACACTTCTTCTTGATATATAGACAAAAAAGAAAACGAAGTTGCAGAAACTGTCACAAGGTGGACAAGGAACAGTTTAGAATAAAATTTTGAAATTAAAACCGCCAAAAAGCAACTTTAACCACCTACATCATTTTGAACATTTTGAATTGATGTGTTATGTGTGTTTTTTATTTCGGCTAATTTTAATAAATAAATGTATATCTGGCTCAAACTATCAACGTCTGTTCTTTTATTCATAGTATTAATTTTGTTATTAATATGATACATCTCTAGGAAAGTACGTTTTGTTAAATTTTTTTCTACATCTAAAATACTGGCTAGTTCATAAGCAATATTATGTTTGGTGTTGTTATGTGGTTTTAAACGGCAATCACTTTAATGTGATATAATTCTGCTTTTTAGATGGTTACACGCTTGACCTACGTAACATAAATTGCAGTCATTACATGGTATACAATAAACTACGTTAGATTGTAATAGAGGTTGGTGTTGGTGTTTTTAATTTTGAAAAGACCGATTTGACAGTTGTACAACTTCTATTGGCAATTTTTACTGAATCGTCATGGAGTATTTTTTGAAGTTTCGGTGTTAACTCTTCGATATAAGGTAAGGATGCATACTTTATACGCTGGTTTGTCTCTTGTTCAGCAACAACCCGGGTTGTTGGTTTATTATTTTGAGTGACATTGAAAAGTAAATTGTTAATCAAATTTTTTGGGTAAGCATTTTGTAGCAACACATCTCTCAACTTTATTAAATTTTTATGATGATGTTGGTGGTGTGATATACGTAAAATTCTATTTTTTAGCCCTAGTATTACATTTATTTTCATTTGTTTTGGTTGTTGGGATTTGTAGTGTATGTACCTCCCAGATGCAATTGGTTTGACATACCAGTCTAGTGTAAGTAAACCACTTTGATCTCTACTAATTATTGTATCTAGGAAAAGTAGGCACATATTTTGTTCAAATTCAATGGTGAATTGTAATACTGGGCTAAACGAATTAAATATTTGCAGTATATTTTGTGCTTCACCAACAGGCACTGCACAAACAATGTCATCTACAAATTTCTTTAAAAAAGCTGGCTCATAATCCAGTTTAGGAATACACACATCAAGGAGTGCATCCATCACGTATTGAGTAATTATGCACCCATCGGACTTCCAAGAAGTTGTTTATAGAACATACCATCGTATGTACAGTAACTAGTGTCGAACACAAATTTAATTAGATAAATAAAATCCTTTTTGTTGAGAGGTGTGCAACTGTCAATTATTTCCCATTTGGTAGTAATACTCTCAATCGCCAACTCAACCGAAATGTTGCTGAACAACGAGACAACCAGACAACGTCCAAACTTATCAGGATATGATTTTCTGGAATTTTGAATTCATTAATGAAATCTGCAAAATCAAATGAATCTTTTATGTAATAGTTGTTATTATTATCATAAGCCAATGTTAAGGAGTTCGTAAGAAATTAAGCAATTTTACTGTTAGGCGCATCCATGGAGGTTATAATTGGACGTAAGCTTAACGTTGCCTTATGAATTTTCGGTTGTCCGTAATATTTTGAAGCAACTGCATTATAAATTTTTAAAGTTTTAGCTAATTCTGGATTGATTTTGTTTTTAGACTTTAAGTTACTAAAAAATAAAAAATAATTTTTATCTACACACCCTTAAAAAATAGATAGGGATAATATGTGAGGGGTGCATTTTAGTGGATTAATTGAAAAAATAATTTTTACCCGTAAATTATTTCTGACAACTTTTATTTGAAACTTTTTTCTGTCCGAGGTCATTGATAGAAAATTGTGTTTACTTTTAGGGGGTGCAATTATAAACTTATATGTACACTAATTCAGAAATATATATTTTAATATACACCCTTAAGACCGAGCTTAAGTTAATTTGAAAAGAAGTAAAAAAAAATGTTGAAAAAAATTTTTAAAAAAATTGTAAAAAAAATTGAATTTTTTTTTCGAATTTTTTATTTTTACCTTCCGCTTACCTGTAAAGGAAGGTATTGGAATCATGCAAAAAATCGGGTAGTGAGTTTTTAGTGGATGAGCACGAATTATGGTCCTTACAACTCATTTTTGATAGTTTCACGATGATGTCTGTATGTATGTATAACTCAAACACGAATTATCCGAAAATTTTGATATTTGGTATTTAACATTTGTATATAAATTGGAAGAGCTCCTTAGATTTTGGTACAAATATCTTCATCGGAAGTGATATTTTTTGAAGATTGAAATGGTTAATTGTCAAAATTGAATATAAATTTGGAAAAATATAGTATTTATTTGTAATAAGAATAAGAGGAAAAGTTATTTGCAACTTACGTTATAAAAAAATTGTCTTTATCTGGTAGCATTAAAGAACTGCAGTAAAATTTTAAAAATAAATTTATCAAATAAAACGTTAATATCTTGTAATCCATGATCGGTTGATTTTTGTTTCTGCGTAAAAAATATTGACAGGTGAAACGGGTGACAAATTGACATACTAGCGCCATATAAGTCATAAGTAAGATATTAAATGTAGTAATTGAACGGAGGATGGCTTCAGCACAGCAGAGTTTTTTTGTGAATGAATCTTTTTATTCAGGTGATGCAAATTTGTGTTTGAATATTTTAGATTTTTATTTGTATATTTTAAATGGGCACCGGATTGTACGTATACATTTGTGTTTATAAGTCTAAATATGGCGGAAGGTTGTGTGATGGCCACGTCAGATTTTTTATTTATGTTCTAACGCTACCATTATTTAATGCATGCCGCACTATAGTATCATAATTTCGAGATAGAAAGGTTGTTCAATGAAAAAAAAAATTTTCAAGGTCAACAGTAGGCTTATGGTACGTAAAGTCATAACGGTTATACACACACCGAGTTTCGTCGAAAAAAAATTTTTTTGGTTATTTTTTCAGTTACCTTTATTTAAGGGTAGGTTAGGGGTTGAAACACCCCCCTATGGTACGTAAGAGTGTAAACTGTAAAAAAAAAAATTTGAAAAAAAATGAAAAAAAATTGTAAAAAAAATAATTTTTTTTTCGAATTTTTAATTCTTTATATATGTTCAAACGCTACTATTATTTAATGCATTCCGCACTATAGTATCATAATTTCGAGTTAGAAGGGTTGTTCAATGTAAAAAAAAAATTTTCAAGGCCAACAGTAGGCTTATGATACGTAAAGTCATACCGGTTATACACACACCGAGTTTCGTCGAAAAAAAATTTTTTTTTTTCAGTTACCCTTATTTAAGGGTAGGTTAGGGGTTGAAACACCCCCCTATGTAAGAGTGGAAGCTATATATGCTTATAAAATTTAAAATTTCTATCTATAACCAAAAACGCGTAGGAGGTACGATAGTTTTAGGGGTTGCATTATCTCGTAACTTAAGGGTTGAAAAAAATATTGGAACTCATATAACCATTTAAGCTGAAAACAAAACACATATCATAAAAAATTATTTTTATGGAAACACTCTTAAAAAATAGGTAGGGGTAATATGTTAGCGGTTCTTTTTAGGGGATGAATTCATAAGAATTTTTTTACCCTCAAATTATTTGTGACAACTTTCATTTGAAGCTTTTTTCTGTCTGAGGTAATTTATGAAAAATTTGGTAAAACTTTAGGGGTTGAAAAAATCATATATATAAATTCAAAAATATAATATAATTTATACCCTTAAGACTGTGCTTTTTTTTTGCTACCCTTATTTAAGGGTAGGTAGGGGTTGTAGCACCCCTTATGGTTTGTAGGATTGTGAGCTGTATATACGTATAAAATTTCAAGTTTTTATCTATTACCAAAAACGCGTGAGAGGTACGATAGTTTTAAGGGTTGCATTATCTCGTAACCTAAGGGTTGAAAAAAATATTTGAACTCATATAACCATTTAAAATGGTTAAAAAACATAAATCTATATAAAAAATAATTTTTACCTAAGCCCCCTTACAAAATAGCTAGGGGTAGTATATTAGGGGTGCTTTTTAGGGGATTAATTTATAAGAGTTTTTTTCTCCCCAAATTATTTCTGACAACTTTTATTTGAAGCTTTCTTCAATCGGATGAGTGCCAAAAAGAGCATGCTTTGTTTTAATAGTATACAGGGTATAACAGCGAAACCAACCAACGCCTATATTTTCTTTATTATTATAGTTACAAAAAAATGTTAAATAGCAAAGTTGTAGCTGACCAAGGGGGACATCTGGCTAAAGAATAAAATAATTTTTTAAACCAGTGGTTCTCAAGTTACAACACAAAGTTATATTTTTTCAAATGGGAATATACATATTTTTTAGGCCTATTCGGTAGAGTATTCTTTTCTGAATTCAACCATGTATTCGTTTTATATCCTTACATAATAAAAATATTGAGAAAAATTCAATTGAAATTTAAATAATTTTTAACTTTTAATATTAATGTGCAGTAATCTATGGATGAAAAACAAGTGATAAATTAAATATGGACGTGGTAGATGCCAACTTTGTCCAGTGTCTGGCCCTGCGACTTGTTGATTGTGATTGAGTACGCCAACTTGACGGGGAATTGGCGTCGGATGAATTTGAATGGAAACTTGGTACTTGACGGATCACATTCCGCATCAAATGGAGATATGTATACTTGCTGTCCTGCGGTCGAACCTTAACAAACAAACAAAAAAATAGTATAAATTAAAAATAAACATACATGTTATAATAATATACACTAACCTGTCCAATTTTTAATACCAGTATATGTGGAGGTGTGCCTGGTGGTGATAGGGAATTGAGTAATTCAATTGGAACTCGAAATTCTTTCATTATAGTTTAGTAATCGGTCAACAGATATATGTTTGACGGGAGTATTCAATTTCGCCAACACTTTGCTATTGATATTGTCAGACTCAATGTTTGTTGGCGTAAGAATTGCCCGATTTTCGGTCGATGCAATTTTCGGATTATTTTCAAAAATGTATGTTATCAAGTCATTTTTACTGACAATCATATTGTTCGATAATTGCATATAATCATCGGGTAAGCCTTGTACACTTTGATGATTCCCTTCGCCAATTGATAGAAGATATTTGGCAAAGTCCCTTTCGGTTGGGTCTGTTCTCATGTTTTCAACAAATGTATGTTTTTGAATTAGTGGCTATAATTATTCATGACGTTTCAATGTTGCCTGTATGGTAGCATTGCGGCCGCCTTGTCGTGTAATTGGTAATAATTGACGAAAATCACCACCAAGTACCAAGACTTTGCCACCAAATGACACATTATATCCGGATATCATCCGTAATAGTTTATCAACACATGACAATGTATGCCTTGATGTCATTGATGCCTCATTCCATATAATTATCGGGGCTTGGGCAATCTCTTGTGATCTTCCAATTTCAGCATACTTGTACTGTCTTCATCTAATGTTATGGGCAAACCAAATTGTGTATGCGTTGTTCAGCCACCTTGAAACAGTGTCGCCGCTATGCCAGTAAATGCTACTGCAATAGCAGTATGTATGCAATAAAACATTCTAAAAAAATGTTTTGCCAGTACCGACTGGGCCATCAATAAAATGTAATTTTGATTGAGTATCCCCATTTATATATGATTGTAAGTTATTCATTATAATCAAGAATGCTCTTTGTTGGCATCCATTCAATTGTCCATACAATCTATTGCCAATTTGTCTATGTTCATCGACTGTATGTGCATTAGTATCAATAAGACCACCATCATTAATTGCATTATTATTATCACCACCAGCATCACCACTAAGATTATAGAGTTGCTCAGGTAGACTTAAATCCTGATTTGTACGGTTAATAGTACGTACATGGTTGTGAATATATTGCAATAATACATTTTCTGGATGACGATGGTTTTGCACTAAATCCTCCATCATGTCATCACGATATGTTTCGTACAGTGTCAATGGTTCTTGTACATTACAGTTTAGTAATAAATAAACATATAACTGACGTAACATATTTGGTATTAAGCGTACAGCTGCTTCTGCCATACACTTGTGATATTCTTTATCGTCTTGAATCAAGTTTCGTGCCTTACAGGCTGCATAATATGTATTGTACAGTCTGCCATGGACTGTTCGCAATGCTTCGAACGATATTGCACCACGTACAATCGTTAGTAATCGGGCCAAATACAACGAGCTATAAATAACTATAGAGAGGCGCATCACACGCTGCTAGGCGTGATCACTTGGCAGCCATCTTTAGTATAACCTGCTATGCTGGTTGCAGCGTAGCAGTAATATATTAAAGTTATGTTGGATGAGAAAATAGTCTTACTCCACGTTTATAAATTTTTTATCTGGACAACTTTTACTTCTTCGTCTATTAGGTCTCGGTCCTGGTTTGAAATATATAAAAATGGGTTGCTCCTCATCCAGCTTTGTGCCATACTTGAAAATAATGAAAATTGCAACTGTACTCGGCGAGACAAGTCAGCGGCACTAGACTCAAGCGTTTATCTCCCTAGACTACCAAGGAGACTAACTGCTTTGGCTGTGTTTAGCACGGCTTTTATACTCAAAACTTAATTTAAAATTAATTGTTCTGCGGCAAAAATGGAAAATTAAATTATTTTCTTTAACCGACTGATGTCCGTTGACAAGTTCTGGCCGTTACTTTAAATTTTAGAATAAAAATAAAAATGAGAATCTTGGTAGGATTCGAACCTTGACTCTCAACCTGGCTGTACGCTGTCTGCCGCTGCTACTACTACTAAAGATCTTTATTTCCAAATTTATATTACAAGTCATTTTAACAGAGTAGCACATCCGTATCACACTCTTGGCCGGCGTGAGAGCCGACCACGCAGTACGCTACGCCAATCTCAATCACTCAGTAATTTGTGAATTGCGTACCGTAGCTGCGTTGCGTGCTCTCAGCCAGTCGAGTGGATGGGGTGTGTTAAATATTGTTCTTAATTTCGACTTCACAATTAACTTTTCTAGCTACACAGCTTTACAGTTAAAATATGTTTTATAATTTACTTGGGGTTTCTTGGGGTCATTAATATGTTTGAATCAAAGTATTTGAGTTTTGCAAGTTCAGCGGTTTTTACAACATTGTTGTTAGTCTCCTGTAATTAAAGTAAGTACAACTATTATTTACTATTAGAACGTCACACATTATTCAGTTCAAATTAATAGCCCTGCACAATTTTCAAAAAATTTTAAATTTAAATTCTATTTTCTAAATATATTTCTTTTCCTCAACCAATGACCTATTTACTAGATTTTAGTAATTTTAATTTTGATTCGTCTTTGCACCTTAACCTGCACTTTAACGTGTTTAATGTTTTCGTTTTTTTTACTTCCTTGTACGGAGTAAGAAAGTATTGTAATCGCGAAAAATTTCGGTTCTCAGATTTTGACGGAAATATCCGTTTTGACCTTTTCTGAATCCATTATGACTAGTTTCGTCGTGACGTCTGTACGTACGTACGTACGGACGTATGTGTGTCGCATAACTCAAATACGGTTAGACGTAGAAAGTTGAAATTTTGTATTTAGGACTGTTATAGCATCTAGTTGTGCACCTCCTATTTTTTGTTTCAATCTATATACCGGAAGTAGTACTTTTTCAAATATTTCGATAAATATTTAATTTAAGACAAATTTTTAAATTTTAAATGAAAGATTATGTGATTATTACCTACAATCGGTATTTTATAAATATTTTTGTATCTGGTATCATTTAGGAATAATTAAAGTATATATTTATAATTTAGTATTTCGGTATCTTGTAGTCCATGATCGATTAACATTTGTTACTACGTAAAATTTAAATGATTATGACATGACAGTGACAATAGTAAAATATGCTTTATATCTTCTTCTGCAGTTTAAATAAAATGACAAAAATATATTTGTGAGTATAGTAGCAGTAGTAGTAGTACTAGTATAATAAGTTAAAAGAATTTTTTATATTATTCTACATTTTAGTTATTAAGAAAAGTATGAACACACAAGGCGTACAAGGAAGTCAAATTTTTTTACTTTTATGAATGTGTTACATTTTGTAAATTATTGTAACAAGTTAACAATTAAACGACTATAACCTATTTTATTGTATTGTTTGTAGTCTTCGACACCGGACCAGATGATGACTCTTTAAAGGGTCGAAACCGGTTGTCCTTAATCAAATTTCATTTGATTTAATAAAAGAGTGAAGATCAAGACGTCTGAGTAATATCATTTACAACCTTTCTATACATTTAATCTTCACAAGGGATACTCTTCAATATTACTTAAACAGTTTGAAACAATTGACGTATGCGTGTGATGAAGTGTGCTTGTGTAAGAATGATGATCGTGTTGTGTGTCACAGGAAAAAATATACATAAAACCTGTTTTATTTTAATTGTGCCTTAATCCTAACTTAATCTAAATGAGTGACGTTATGAATATATACAGTGCGGCTATGACATCTACTTACATCTAGTGTTTGGTGATTGAGAATGATTTTTGATGTGTATGAACGACATGAATTTATAATCTATATGAGTGATGTGAATGATATTTACAAACGAGGTTATGCAATTTATACTTACAATTTGTATTTATAGTTATGAATGATTAATATGGTCATGAATGAATGATCTTAATTCTATATGAATGATGTGAATGAATATACCAGTGCGGCTATGATATTTATTTACATTATTGTTTAGGATGATGCAATGTTTTGGTTAGTAATGGAGTGAGATGGGTCGTTCCTGACGCCGCTGGCGGAACAGAGGCGGAGTTTGATAGGGTAATAAATGTTTTATTCGGAAAGGAGCGTTGTACTCTCTGATCTGGTCAAAGGGTTGTGTTGTATTTGAGTTGTGTAGAACTTCTGTGATAGTTGTTCTACATACTCGCAAATCAAAGGGATGTTTGTGTTTTCGTGTAAATCTCGGATTCTAGTATATCTGTATGAGTCGCAAACATTTATTATGGAATCTCTGCATAGGTAACATGGCCGTTTGGGACGCAGAACACCAAATCGGGGCTGCGTACGTCAAAGTCGGTCCGATGATCGTCGTGTAAATGAGGCGCTTATTATGATATGACATGCGACTAGTTTGACTTAATAAAGGGTATAAAGACTTGACCGAGGCCGCTGCTTTCCTAATAGCGTTTTTGATGTGCCCTACATAAAATAATGTACTTTCTAACGTGACTCCTAAGTATTTTACCGATGGTTTTGGTGGTGATTTATGATTGTGTACTGTGAGTGGTGTGTAAACTTTGTTGTTTGTGTGCTTACGTGTGAAGACAATGGTTTGTTTTGTTATGGTTTATGTTGACCTTCCATAGGGCCCAGTAGGGAAGGAGAGTGTTAATTTGTATTTGTTTGTTTGCTACTTCCGCTGAGTGGGAGCTCGCAAACAAAGCTGTGTCGTCTGCGTACAGAGCGGTTTTCGTCTGTGGGAAAGTTGGGATATCATAGAGGTAGAGGGAGAAAAGGGCGGGGCATAAACAGCTCCCTTGCGGTACTCCTGCCCTTATAGGGTGTAGGATTGACTCTACTTGGTTAATTTTGACTCTAAGGCGTCTGTTAGTTAGGTATGAGTGGATTAGTTTTATTAGTAGAGGCGGGAAATCAAACTGCCGCTGCTCTACCGACTGAGCCATCCGGACTGCAGGCAGTGGGCGTTGCTTACTGTGTTCGGTATTGAGGCGAGGCGAGAAACGCTTCGTCACATCTCCTCCTTTCTCTGGAAAAAGAAAAAAAAAGGGAAAAAAAAGAACAAACTGTTATTTTGAGTTTTCTTTGTTTATTGTCATCCTTCAACATTTAATTTAGTTTGGTCGGAGTGTTTCCGATTCCGTCGCCGTTTCTTTTTTTTTTAGAGGGAGCGTCGGGATTCTTTACGGTTACCCACTTGGAACCCTCTTCCAGTAACACCCTGTAGCGTCGAAAGGGCACTGAGATGGCTGGAGCAGGCATTGTTGCCGCAAGAGGTTCCGACGTGACGGGCGGTGGATTGGTGGGCAATGGACTGACTCCCTCTGGTGTGTTCAGGGCTTCTTTCGGCTCGGCTGGTAGTGGTGTCGGTGGCCTGTGAACTGGCGTTGTTCTTGGTGGTGGGCTAACTACCGTCTTGCAGTTCGTTTTTATCACGAGGCCTGCGGTCCGGGGAGAGCAGGATGCCGGTGACATCGAGCCGAACAGCTCGTAATAGAGGCAAAATGTGCAGGTGGGGCCTCCGGTGTTCGGGATAGAGGTGATGTCTCTATAATCAAATAAGCTGATAAATTGGCTTCCGGGGGATCGATCCCGTAGCTGGCCTCCAGTGCCTCCCGCAGGGTCGGCTGGGCTGGCTTAGTGGGAGGCGTGGCCGGCAAGGGAGAAGCGTGTAGGATATCTTCTCCTTCGCGGACCTTCTTGGCAGTGGGCGTCACTGCGAGAGGTGAGATGAGCACCGGCATGGACATCGCTTGTAATCTTCGTGACAGGGGGCGTGGTTGGCTCTTGTCATCGTGGATTCGAACCTAGTGTCGTCGGTCGGCGGGCGTACTTGAGGGATGACTTCACCGGTTGTATTCGAGCCTTCCGCCTGTGAAAAAATGAGGAAGTATAGTTTATTTTTCTTGTGGTAGGCCTCACGTCATTATTTTCCGAACTAAGAATTAACGAACATCATATCTCCTGTCTTCGTCCTACACGTGCCTACCCTACTTATCTTAAAATTCAACGTTTGTCTAATGACTACATCTCTTTCTCACTAAAGACATAAAATGCGATAGAGCAACATCGCTTCATCTGTATGGCCGAACAGAAACGTGACGCCCAAATTTTCTCCCACTACTGTTGATTTGATTCGTACGAATGTGAATGATGACGTGAAGCCTACCACAAAAAAATAAACTGTACATGTTTAGTCATAGGCCGGTTTTAAATCGGCAACGTGGATTCGGTTTAGTTTCTTGCCGTTTTCTTCCCGTAGATCGTACGTAGTGGGCGAGATACGCTTAACGACAGTCCAGGAGCCGGAATATTTTTCGGACAATTTGGCGGCTACGCCTCGGATCGCGGAGGACAAGGGGTGTTCCCGACGCATCACTCGATCGCGAAATCATTCTTCGACTCATTTTACAAATATGAAGGGAGGAAGAAATGCCAAATGAATGAAAAAAGAGAACAATAATAACGATTCACAAAAAAGGAGACCAACAAGAATATCAAAATTATAGAGGGAATTCACTACTCAATTCTACATACAAAATAATGACCACAATATTACAAAAAAGATTAGTAATGGAAACAAAAGAAATAATCGAACAACACCAATGTAGTTTCATTAAAGAAATGTCGACAAGAGACGCAATACATATAGTGAAGCAAATAATGGAAAAGGCATATGAACATAAATTATAAATAGCAATGCTTTTCATAGACTTCAAACAAGCCTTTGATTTCATCAAGAGAGATGTACTGATGTCGACATTGAGCAAATTTGGAGTAACCGAAAAACTAAGAAGATTGATCCTAATGAGAAACACCACAACGAAGGTAAGGACTACAAAGGGGTAAGGCAAGGAGACACGTTATCAGCAACACTTTCCAACTTAGCCCTAGAATACGCAACGAGGAAAATAACCAAAGGAACACTCAGAACAAATGGCGGACAAATAATAGCTTACGCAGATGATATTGTTATTGCAACAAAAAAAATTGTGTGTGTGTCAGCTTCGACGCACGACTGGAGTTTACTCCTTAAGAGTGCCGTCTTCGCGTAGCTCAACTTCGCATCCGCTTTTCTGTATGAAAAGTGTGGCGCGGGACAGGGGTCTTTAAGCCAGCCCACTTGCTGTTGAACGCTTCTGTCTTGCAGAAAAATACAGTATAAAAACGCGCTGGTAAGGAGAGGACTGTGGCTTTTCAATATACCTACGCTATGCAATTTCGCTTTCGCTATTGAATTGGAGGTTTAGAAGTAATTATCGACTATTATAACATTGTAGTTTTTATTATTTATGTTGATTTTAATAATTCATACATTATAAATTGTAACATAAATTAGGTAAATTATTGTGATGTTATTGAATCAATTGTTACAATAATTTTATTATTTCGATATGAAGCCGGTTTTCTTCGCACATATCCAGATCTAGTTGATATAGTACCTACTGCTTACAATTAATTTATTTATAATAGATGAAGACGGTTTTTCAGTACATATTTGTTCGCATTTGCCGCACATTGAACATTTAAAATTAAATCGACTAAACCAACCACTACGTTCTTTTTTAACAAATTCCATGTTGATCCATGTGCAACTAAAAGGTTCATGATTTCCAAAAGATTTTAATTGTTCTAAAATATAGCCAATATCAAAATATCTTCTTCCAGACGGTTGAATTATATCTACTTCAAGACCACTTTTGTCAAAATCAAAGTAATCTGATAAATCTGATAATGAATCCGATGGCATCGAATCAAGAGCATAGGCGTGCGCACGGTGGGTGCCACGGCACCCCCTAATGCCCTAATATAGTAATAATGATAATATTGATAATATTAATAACGAAATGTAGAAATAAAAATTTCGGCCGACGGACGGCGGCGAAAAAATATATTTTTTTATTCTCGCCTTATTGATAAAACTTGTTTTGTAAATTTTCAATTTTAATAGGTAGGTAAATATCAAATTTATAACCTCAAAATATTGATTTATACACTGGTGGGAAAAAAATGAAACAGTTGATATTCGTAAAAATTTCGACCATTTTCAAACCCTTTTCCTCGTAAAGTGCTGAAATTTTGTCCTTTTTGGTTTTTTCTGGTTGCAGATAAGCGCAAATCATCAACATTTAAATCCATTGTTGCAAAATAATATTACAATAAATAATATTACAGCAGAGCAAAAAATACTAATTTCTGGAAAACAATTATTCTCTCACTCCGCACTGGCTTGGCCTAAGTTGCTAACATCATATCCCCACTCTTGCTCTCCTCTATCCGTACCCTGCCGCATCTATACTACGGCAAACTGATTTTAGCCTTCGTAAAAACACGTAAAAGCGGTCTAGTACTTTGTAGATTACAAGCGTATTTTTAAAGATAAATAAAAATTTCGAAATCCAGCTTACAGACGAAGAATGGATCTAAGCTTATGCCGCGTTACATTGTCGAATATATATGTTTCATAAGATGTATAATGTTATAAAACTGCCTAAAATGCACTTTTTCGTTATTTTTTTTACAATCATTGTACACATTTTTTCAAAATTTTAACTGGGTATAATCCTAGATTGATTCTTTAAGAAAACATCTAGTAATTTTTTTTATCCCTTAAGTTAAGAAGAAATTCGTAAAGCAGAAACTGCTACACCTCTAAATGCGCAACGTATTGTTGCGGAGACGAGACCCTTAAGTACGATTGTCTTTGAATATGCAATAGGCAAAGATGGTAAATAAACGTATCTCTTATAATACTGAAAGCTCTGATTTTAAAAATTGTACTAATCTGAATCCTTCATCTTTATCGAAATTAATATTGAAATCGCCGCCAAGTATGAGTGGAAGTAAATGATATTGTTTCTTCAATAGTTTTGAACCACCTTCTGTATATGCTATCAATGTCTCGTGAATAAAATCTATTATGTCAGTAACAATCTGATTGACAATTCACCACATCAATTCTATTATCTGAATGAATGCTTGACACAGCTACACAAGTATAAAAAACCTACCTTACATCCACCAGAGATTTAAACGAAAAAAAATTTAAAATAAAAATTAAAAACAAACTTATAAGCAACTGTTTTTATACTATTTGAGAATATTTCGGGCATAATTTTGTCAAATAACATATCAATGTGAAACACTCTTTCATGATTATATATATATATATATATATATATATATATATATATATATATATATATATATATATACAGGGTGAGTCATCGAAATGCCCGTCGTCGATATCTCCCTTGGCAATAATTGTTCGTCGTTTTTTAAATGAAACACCCTATATATTTTATATATTTTGAATTGTATTTTACTTACCTATACGAACATATAAATTTCATTTTAGTTTTCCACGGCGTTGCCAAGTTATTCAATTTTTTCTCTAAAAAAAGCCGAATACACGTGTTGTTTTATAAAGGCGTACTGAAGTTATTTTAATAGCAAAAATTATGAATTTTTTTTTCTGTACAACTGTAACTATACTCTTTGTTCTGACATAACTTTTTTTTAAATGTTATTATACAGGGTGTTCAGTACAGATAATCAAATTTACTCAATTTCAAATGGCTATAACTCGTCATTTTCAAATGGAACACCCTATATTTTATTATTCTGTTGTGTGTATTTTTGCATCTTCTTATGTTATAAAAGGTTATGTTATAAGACGGTCAGCATTAGCTTCCTATTTATTTGAGAAATGGGGCATTCTAAGAAGAAGCTCAAAGCGATTTCGACTCATACAAGATGAAACCATGCCATTCTTGAACATCTTTTCTTTGCTCCAATACGAATTTATATTTGGCATCTTTACTATACCCATATACGAAATTAAACCAAACAATCTTTTTATTTCATACAAATCGGTAGGTATCCACTCATGTAGTCTAGACATTTTAGAAACATCACACTTTTTAGTCAGTTCTTGAGTCGCGTAGAGATTTGTTTGCTCTGCAATATAGCGAAAAAAATTATCATCTACCAAACAAGAATACAAATTTTGTGGTTCATCTGTTGACATCATTTTTTGATACATGATTCACTGCCAGGCGACTGTACAAACGCAATTAACTCAGGTTGTTCTGCTTGTGGATCACCCCATGAAGTTGTGTTAAAATTTGAAATGGTGTCGGTGTTATCTAATGTGTCTTCATTTTCGTTACTATTAGAAAACAACTCGGTTTCTGTTCTATTTAATTCTGAATTTTCTGATCCACGGCCTTCTTCGTCAGAAGATTGTAAATAATCTGGATCTCTTATTGAATTATTTATTTATTTATTTATTTGCACTTCGGCTTCTCAACAGGAATTAATTCCCAATAATAGAGAAGCACTTAATACAGTTTATGAAATACATTGTGTACATACAAATTAAATAGAATCTTAAATCATAATAAAAATTGAAAGTTATTGTATTGTTCGATAAATGTTAAATAGATACTCAGGTACATTTAATTAAATTTAATCATATTTTTAAATCTGACTAAAGTTGTTGAAAATAAATCAGGCAGATTCATATTACAATCCATTTCATTATAAAGATGAGACAATCTAATTACAGGTGAGTTTAATATAGAATTTGTTTTGAAACGTGTTGTAACAAACATACACATTGATCGAGTTCCATAGCTTGGTACACGAAAATTGAAAGACGATAACAACACAGGCGATTGAATGGCATTGTTAAATAATTTGTGTAGAAATGACAAATCTAACAATTTTCTACGGTGTTCAAGACTTAGAAGATTCGGCTTGTATGTTGGAAATTTTTTACTCAAGAATCTCAAAAATCTCTTTTGGATACCCTCAATACGGTGTACGTAAATTCTATAATGAGGATTCCAACATACACAGGCAAATTCTAATTGACTTCTAACAAGAGTAATATAAAGGGTAACCAACGTACATGGGTGCTTAAAATTAGAACTTGCACGAATCAAGAAGCCCAACATTCTATACGCTTTTTTAACAATGCCATCAATGTGAATGTCATACAAAAGTTTATTATCAAGTATAACTCCTAAATCTTTTACAAAATTTAATTTATTTATAACAGAGCCATTTATACAATAATCAAAGCTGAAAACATTTCTATTCCTAGTGAACTTTATTTGAGCACATTTGTCTACATTAAGTGACAGTTTAAGCTTTTTAACATAATCAACAAACCTGTTAATATCATTTTGTAGTGCTACACAGTCACTGTGACACGTAATAGTATGATAAATTTTTAAATCATCTGCATAAAGAATAAAATTTGCAAAATCAAAACATGTAGATATGTTATTGATGAAAATAATGAAAAGTAAAGGTCCAAGGTGAGAGCCTTGTGGTACTCCTGACGTTGCTGTAAAATCCTCTGAGGAAAAACCATTTACAATAACCCGCTGTTTTCTATCACACAAGTATGAGATGAACCATTGAAGCAGATTACCACTGACACCAACCTCTGCCAGTCTAGAAATTAATAAGCTATGAGAAATCTTATCAAACGCTTTACTGAAGTCGGTGTAAATAGCATCTACCTCAATTTGGTCATCCATTGCTTTTAAGATATAATCAGTATATTCTAGGAGATTAGTTTCGACTGATCGACCAGGAACAAAGCCATGTTGTTGGGGAATGATAATATTTTTAACCGCAGAGTAGAGCGATCTATATATAATAGTTTCGAAAACTTTTTCAAAAATACAAAGCTTTGAAATTGGTCTGTAGTTTTCTGCCAAGCTCTTATTACCACCCTTAAAAATAGGTATTACATACGCTATTTTCCAAATATCTGGACAGTGAGCTTCCGCTATAGATTTCTTATACAACAACGTTAATGGTTTGCAAAGAGAACTAGCACAATTTTTTACAAAAATAGAAGGAATCTCATCAGAACCAGCACCCTTTCTTACATCAAGTGTACTTAAAATATCGAAAACAATATCTTCATCAATTTCTACATCACTCAGATGATTCAAATTAACTTGGTACAGTTCACTAGAAACAGAAATGGTATCGCTTGGACTATATACAGATTTAAAATACTTAGAAAAGAGATTACAAGCATCTGTTCCATTACTGCTTATTTGATTGTTATATGTTAAAGTTTGTGGAATACTACTTGATTTAGTTTGAGAAATATAAGACCAGAACTTTTTGCTGTTATCTTTAATTTGTTGTTCAATATTTTCAATGTAGTTACAGAAACATTGTGTTTTTAAAATTTTACATCTTCTTCGCAAATGCGAAAATTCTACATATGCAGCCGTACTTTATAGGATTTAAATTTCCTGTGGGCTTTATCTTTATCTTTAATTAAATTTATAAGCTCACAAGAAAACCACACAGGATAATTTCTGTGATTCAACGCTTTTGTGGGGACATAAGAATGTATAGTGTTACGCAAGATGTTGTAAAATTTGGAAACCATTTGTTCTGTATTAAGAGCATTGAAAATCGTACTCCAATTAAATTTATTCAAGTGTTCATTTATTTCAATGTAATTTGCTGATTTAAATTTAAACATTCTACGGTTATTTACTTGTAAAGGAGTAATCTCGTTCCCATAGTAAATAATATCAAGTGCCGGATGATGTTGTTCATCTAATTTACTAAGAGGACTACTGCACTCCATGACTTTAACAAATTCACTATTGCCCAAAATTAAATCAAATATCAGTAGTAATATGGCGCCTATAGCCAGACGTCCTGTGAGTGCGAGAGAGACAGACATACAAAAAACAAATACGTGCGACAAGGATGCTATCCCTCGTGTAAGACGAGGACATCTGCTTCTCACTCTAAAAAAGTCAGCGGCGCCCGTGACTTGGGGTATATGAATTAACGATATTGTACAGAGTAATTATAATTGTACGCTATAGTTATGGGGGGCCAGAGCCATGTTAAACTTGCATTTTGCGATCTTGAGGGGGGTGGTGGGGTGAAGAGAATACTTGTGAACTAATGAAGAGGTGTTAATAGTGAAACATAGAAATTACCTTTAACAATTCGCCGCCACTGGCGACTGCGATTGATAACGAGATGTTATTGTTTTTCTTTCCACTGGTGTGTATGATACTACGTCGTGATATTAAGATGTATCTAATTAATGAGGTTTGTAGAATTAATAACACATGAATAACTTTAATGCTCTAAACGAGATGTAATAAGTGAATTTGGAATAATGAATGTATAAATAAAATTATTGATTATTCATTATAGATTTTTTATTTTTCAACATTTTACAAACACAGAGGATAATTACAATACTAACTTATGACTAACTTATTTTAAAATAGTACATACACTATGTACTCTACATTACACTAATACAAATAAAGTTATATTTTTTGTTTTTTATGAAATCCAAAAGGATTTGAAGTATTTTCGCTGTATTTTCTTTTAAGATACACTGGTTGATAAGTTTTGGTTTGTTCTTGGCTCATTACTCGCCATTGTTTCGTACGGATGAATTTATTTGGGTATTTTAAAACTATTGGATCCGTGTATTCTGTAACCATGCGAGTTAAAGTATCAAAATTGACAATATTTTCAGTACTAACATTTATTGTTATACCTTTCACTTTATATTCTGTTTTAAGATTATTTTTATCTCCATTAACTCGCACACGAAAAGAATAATGTTTTGGACCAGCAGAGACAAATGTGTCAATATAAGAATGTTTACCGTACTTTTCAAGTTCATCAGTCATATCACCCAGATATATTCCATGCGTAGGCATCCATTCATTGGGTTTATCTGTATAGATAATACTATCTGTGTCACAATAGAGAACTCGAGTATTCAGTTTATTAAGATACTTGTAAAGGTGAATGCGAGCTAGTGCTGTAGTGTAAGTTGCAATAAAAATGTTTGTGGTAGGAGAAGGTTGCAGACTTTTTTCGTTTTCTTTCCATGTAATGTACATGATATCATCGTTGATAGGTATCGATGAGACAACTTCATAATTTGGATTACAAAAATACGTTACAAGTTCTTCATACGTGGAAATGATTTTGGTATGTATTACATCTTCTCTCATACCAAAACGACCCCATAAACTATTTAATTGTAATTTTGATACAGATCTTAAACCAGGATTATATTGAATTTTATCTTTATCTAATTGTATACCCTCTCTGTCAAAGAAATCTTGAATATATTTATCTTTTAACATTTCGTTATCGCGACATTCAGCAGGCCAATCACTTGCTTCTTGTTTAATTTTTAGAAATTTATTCACATATTCACCAAACAGTCCACCGGTTTTTGTTTTCTCATCATACTGAATAGTATTAAATTTCCAAACTTCATGTGTTTTAACAATTTTGTAACCCATATTAACAGCTAAACGTACTTCATCAACAACCCATGTAGATGTAATTTCACGATCACGGTCACAATGTGTACATTCGTCGAGACTCATATTCACACCACACGTACGGCATAAAATGAACATACATTTTTTATTTAGTTTCAACGGCAATACCGGATGATACAAATCGATAGGTGGAAGTACCGTACACTTAATTAAACCTTCAAAATCACTTATTTCCGGACATTCATCGCCTATATATATTGTAGGATGACCAATAGGATAGCGACCATATTTGTTAATAAAAGGATATAAACTGCAAATGTCGGAATACAAAATTTTCTCATTTTTAGCGTCATCAACTTTGTAATATGTTGTCATTGTTTCAACTCGTCCACCATAAAAACTATCGCGTGGATTTAATGGTTTTATCTGAATAATATCATTTGAACTTAAAAAATTTTGTAAATCAACATTAGTTTTACAATTTTTCTTGAATTGACATTCCCACATTTCTACTATTTCATAGCCAGCACTTTTCAATATGTCAATTTTTCTAACAGTTGATTCAAATCGTAAATTTATGGTATCACCGCCTGTATCGCACAATTCATCGTTACGATGCTGTGGAAAACACAATTGACAGCCATGAAACCAGCACCCATTATATTCGAAAATTATTTTTCTATTATCAATTTCTGCATAACCATCTACTCTAAGTCCAAACACAACGTGTTCATTTTTACGAAAAGCATGCTGTATTTTAATATTGCGAACCTTTTCCTCCCACAATAACCAAACTGTTGCATCATATGAGAAATTATTACTCCGACTACATCTGTATCCAGTTGTTGGAACAACAGCAACTGTATTTTCCGGTAAATAATTTTTTCTATAAGTATATAAACATGCACTTGGCATAGTAATTGACCGTCTAAATACATCTACATTATTATTCTGCAGGAAGAGATTTCTAAATTTTAAACAAGCTTCACGCAATATAGTGACATCATTTTTACAATAGTCTACCAATTCTTTTTGCATATCAAACACATAATTTGACTCTCTCATTTGTCTGTACCAAGTTTGAAATTTTGTAAATTCTGTAGAACTCATACTCTCAATAGCGTAATATTTTTTTGACGGTATACGACCAATATATTTCATGGTTTCCTCCTGAATAAAATAGTATGGAAAATAACCTTTCTGTTTACAGTGTTCACCTTCTAAATTTAGAGCATTTGGCATTTCACTCAGTTTCATTGGTAGAAAATTTAAACTGTCAATAAAATTTATATTTTTTATACGAATATTTAATATTTTAGTTCCACGTATGAGTACATTTGGTTTGAGTTTTAATGTATCAACCATATATCTTAAAATAAAATGACCATCATAGGACCTTAGATTATGAGCTATTACAATTATATCTTTTAAATTATTACGAGGTAACGTTAAATAATCGAAAAAATTTTTGATTGGACTATCACTAAATACATGTTCTCGAATTCCACAGTTATTACAAAATAAAGTGCTACTATACATACATTTTGAACACGATTGTTGTGCAACGCAAAGTACAGGTATGTGTTCCAGTAGAGACGTTTCATTAGTGATTTTCTTATCTTGTATGTCAGTGTTTATGTTTTTGAACGGCGTATTTTGTGAACATTCCAAATCGAAAAAAACGTATAGAACTGCAGGCGCTGATTCCTCGTCACACGTAATCTTTCTCATGTAGCACTGATGTGTGGACTGAACGTATTCCTAAACAAAACAAACAAAAATGTAAGAAATAATTTTAAAATAATGTATGTGTACTATTATACCTTGCAAACTGAGCAGAATTTTTCATAACAGTTGTGCGGTGTCTTCCTTAAAATCAAACTATAAGTTTTCGAACATTTTATGCAAAATTTGACAACTTCACACATTGATCTGCTATTTGAATATGATTTGTTGTTCGTATGATTTTCAAAACATATTGGACCATTGAATTTTCTGTGACACTCAGAACACGTTATAAGTTGTTCGTTGATTATATTGTTTTCGTGATAGGTATTACAGCGTGAACATGTAAATGGACAACGATGTGAGCCCTTTACCTTGTAGCCTATATGACATTTACGACAATAATGGGGCACATTAAAAGCCCCAGTTATATTAATAATTGGATTATAATGATTATCATAATATAAAATATCTATATATTTAACTTCAACGTCATTAACACCATCTGGTCCTTCATAAATAATTTCTCGTCCTAGCCGATCGTCACCGAACAAAGTTATTTTATAATTAATAAGATTATTTTGAAATTCTTGTAATTCTTCTATACCTGCACCGTTTTCTAAATTTACGTTATATTTACGACATAATTTAACAGCATGACATTTTAATTCTTTGTCAGATGAACGTAATTTTTTGTACAGATCTTTATTGTTTTCTAAATGTGTCATACTTAATACAATCGCTCTAGCTAAACACAAATTGTCATTATTTTGAATATGTACTATTGAATGTTTGCGACGGCAATAATCTTCAAACGGAATATATTTTGTATTTGTTTTACCTTTACCGGCAGGCATGACTGTATGTGCTACAGATAACATAAGTTCTCCGTTAACGAGAAAATTTTTATTACTTTGCATAACACTTTCAATAGCGTTTACAATAATACTAGCTGATAAATCTGAAAATTTTTATAACTTATTCCAATTGGATTGTCCGGTGACGAATCACTATGAATTTCTAAACCGATTCGATCAAAAGGTGCAATTTTCATATCATTAGACAAATAATTTAGTATTTTATCAAAAACAGAATTTAACCACTCTAAAGGTTCTCTGTCTACTGAATATTTGTCAATTGCAATAATAATTTCACGCCATGTAGATTTAAATTTTTTCATACTTCTTTGCCGAACATTTATAACTTTAAATAAATTTTTACTATCGTTGATATGTTGTGTTGAAGTTTCCTGCTGCTGCTGCGATGTGGATGGAAATGACGTTGACTGTGTTTGTGTTTGATGTTGAACTGTAGTTTGTGGTTTTACTGCTGAAAGTAAAATCTAATTAAGAAAAAAATAACAATATAATTTTTATGAAATAAATAACTCACATTATTTGATGATGTTGCTGAAGACGGACCTGGTTTTGGGTCAGTTTTAATCAATGTCTCAGCAGCGGTTTCAGCTGAAGTAAATTCATCGGTCCCCGGAGTTAATATTTTGAATTCAATTATTGACGCTGCTTTACGACCTGAACCCATTTCTTTCGGACCCAAATATACCATTGCCATATTTTGCGTTTCATTCATTTCGCTAATTTCACTTTTTGACAAATTCGAAAATCTCTCTGGTAAGAACACGGTGAATGCTCCCAAGTCGCATATGACTTTAACACCAAATGATCGAGTTGTAACTTGCTTCAAGTTTTTGATTTTATACGATTGATTCACAAGTAACTCTGGAATACGTTTGACTGGTTTATTGAAGGTGGTCATTTGACCAATTTCATTTAATTTTTGCATTTTTGCTGCTAGGAAATTTAAAAAAAAATGTTGTGAATAATTGAAATAGTTGCAAAAGGAATAATTTAAGAACTTACCTTGTTGTATATTGAAGAAAAAAAAATCTATCAACACTTGAGGTGATGACAACAAACGACGACGAGTTATACAAGTTAACAACGCTAATAGGTAGTTCATGCAGATATGAGCAAAAGATATAATATTGGTCATATATATTGGTCATATCTTTTAACCCCCTCTCATTTTGTCTAACTACGTTTAAATCTTCTCATTTTTTCAAACTTCGTTGTTTACCAATTGCATATTGCGGTTTTGTTATTGTCTAGATATCGGAAAATTGCGGCGACAAAAATAAATAAACAGAAATGATTATTAGAATCTTTGAATCATTCTGGATTTTTTCCCCTACGCTGCCCTTCTTTATCAATTGTATATTATTGTATTTTGCAGTTGTTTTTGTTTAGAGATCGGAAAATTGCTGAGACAAAAATAAATAAACATAAATGATTCTTAGAATCTCTGAATCATTCTCGTTTTTTCTCCCTACGTTGCACTTACTTATCAATAATTGTATATTATTGTTTTTGCCGTTTGTTATTGATTGGATATCGGAAAATTGGTTAGACAAAAAATAAATAAACAGAAAATGATTATTGGAATCTTTGAATCATTCTCGTTTTTTCTCACTACGTTGCCCTTATTTATCAATTATAATTTCTCAGAATTAAACTTAATGTGAAATATGATTGGATATAATAAGACGATTTTTAATTGGCTAAAATAAGAATGAATTCAATTGGTTGTCGTTACTTTTTTTAGAACTATATAGAATATATTATAATATATTTCAGTGTAATGTGTGAAAGTATGTGGGCTGCATACGTTACTCCTGTTAGTGTAGTAGATCTAGAATCTGCTATACAAAGCGTAGAACAACGTTGTTATTTTTTGGCGAAGGATTATGATCACGAAATAGTGTACAAGAAAACGCGTTTCGACAAAGAGTATGAAGAGGAACTTGATAAATTCTACAAAGAACAAGCAGATCGCTATACTGAAGGAGAAAATATTTGTGCCAGTTACCTCAATAGTGAAATTAACATTGTGGAATTTCTTATCAAATTCAAAAGAATTCAGTTGTTGCATGAACTTGACGATGATGACGAAGTCAGGAAGTATTTAGACAAAGAAGTTACAGATTTTCTAGACTTCTTAAAATCACAAGTCGAAACTGAGAAAAACGAGAACAAAGAGGTAATATAAAAATGAAGTAGGAATTTTATAATAGGTAAATTTAATTTTTATTTTATTTTGTATACAGGCTGACTCAACAAACGTCAATAATCAATCCGTCAGTACTATTGGTGTTGTAAATCTTGAATCAGCTATACAAAGTCTAGAACAATATTTTCGTCATTTCGCGAAGGAACATTATAACGAAATAGTGTACAAGAATGCGCGTTTCGATCAAGAAATACCTCCTGATAGACTCTACAGAGAAATGTCAGAACTTTATACTGAAGGTGGAAATATTTGTGCAAGTTACCTCAATAGTGAGATAAATATTGTGCAATTGATCACTAAATTCAAAAGTCTTAATTTGTGGCTTGAACTTGAAGACTCCAATATTAGTCAGTATTTAGACAAGGACATTAAAGATTATCTGCACTTCTTAAAATCGCAAGCAAAAATTGAAAAAACCGAGAACAAAAAGGTACCTAATGTTTAAAATAAAATGTAAATAATAATAATAATATGATTTATTATTTTTGTTTCTTTCAGAATGACTCAACAATCGTCAGTAATCAATCCGGTGGATAACAACGAATCTCGTTAGTTGTCACAACAAATGTTTCAACTTGATGGAAAATATAAACACATATTAACAGTCGGAATTTATCCAATAAATTTAGAAGTTGTTGTTAAAGTAGTAAATTCCAAAACAAAAAATAATATTATATTTAATGTGCCTGACTGGTGCACTTTTGTACAATATATTCAAACTGTTGCAACTAGTAGTGAAGACAACGACAAATATCAAATTGAATTTCATGCTGTAAAGAAAGAATGTAAAATTCATGTACAATGGATGCAACAGCAAATTTCGTTGAGTCAAACATCGTTAAATAACATATGTAAGATACAAGATAATGTATTAGGTGTAGCAAACTATTTAAAATCTATTAATTTTTCAAAATTTTATAATGATATTAACACACAAGCTTATTTTACACCTGGAAATTCGCTTGACAATATAAAAAATCGAATATCTAGTACTAATAATAATAATATTTTAGTTGTAATATACAAAGAAATGTTAACATTTTATTCTAATTTTATTATGGATGATTTAAAAACAAATATGTATTATGTACCTAGTAATTATAGTGAATTTAAGTACTTGTTAGAAGCAAATAATAATTTAAAATAAAATATGTATGTATAAGAATAATGTATTTTTATTTTTTATCTTACCTATCTGCAAAACAAAAAATAGATGGCATCACTAAATAATACACAAAATTAATCATTTAAATTATATTTTTTTATTTATAATAATTATTGTGAATAACATAAAAAAATAGATTAATAATTGAAAAAAATATAATAATAATATTGTTATTGTTCTCTACATAACCAATTTTGCAATGTAAATGCATTTCTCAATGCACACGATGGCGTTGCTGATGTCGTCGTTGTCGTTACATCTCTTGAATTCCATAGTTTCTTGATAAGCGGTCGATGATGAAAACAAGAGTATTTTGATGTATACTTATTGTTAACTCTTAATAGCGGCGGATGTTCATCGTATTCATCTTCGTCTTCTGATAGGTCAACAATTATGCACATTGAATTATTTACGAGAATCTTCTCCAAGTAACGTCTCTTAGCACATCCTTTTACGTATATTGTACAGTTAGAAGGGAATATTTTTTTAATAATATTTTGAGCTTCATAATAATGTATATGACCGTCAGACCAGTATAGGCCATGATAATTATTTTGTAACCATATTATTCTCTTCCGTAATGTAATACTTGTCATCTCTTCCCATGTGAACGGAGGTCGAATTAGCATGTGTTGAATTGATGATCCAGTCCGACTTAGTACAGCGATTTCTTTCGCGACAAAACGACTCTTATCTAAATTGAAACCTTGAATGTCAATAATTAACTCGTTCATTCTTGCGCTTACTACGTTGACTCAAAGTAAACTGATGTTATCAATAGTAAATTACATTCGAGATTCGTTGTTATCCACCGGATTGATTACTGGCGATTGTTGAGTCATTCTGAAAGAAACAAAAATAATAAATCATATTATTATTATTTACATTTTATTTTAAACATTAGGTACCTTTTTGTTCTCGGTTTTTTCAATTTTTGCTTGCGATTTTAAGAAGTGCAGATAATCTTTAATGTCCTTGTCTAAATACTGACTAATTTTGTTTATCTCACTATTGAGGTAACTTGCACAAATATTTCCACCTTCAGTATAAGTTCTGACATTTCTCTGTAGAGTCTATCAGGAGGTATTTCTTCATCGAAACGAGCATTCTTGTACACTATTTCGCTATAATGTTACTTCGCGAAATGATGAAAAATATTGTTCTAGACTTTGTATAGCAGATTCAAGATTTCCTACACCAATATAGTACTGACGCAGTGATTATTGACGTTTGTTGATTCAGCCTGTATAAAAATTAAATAAAATTAAATTTATCTATTATAAAATACCTACTTCATTTATATATTACCTCTTTGTTCTCGTTTTTTCTCAGTTTCGGCTTGTGATTTTTAAGAAGTCTAGAAAATCTTTAGCTTCTTTGTCTAAATACTTCCTACCTTCGCCATCGTCGTCAAGTTCATGCAACAACTGAATTCTTTTGAATTTGTTAAGAAATTGCACAATGTTAATCTCACTATTGAGGTAACTCGCACAAATATTTCTCGTTGACGCTTCCAAATGTTTTTGTGATCTCAAATGCCCTATATATTTACCTCTTGTTGAAAATTCTTCATCACATATTTTACAATATTGTAAATTATTTGAGATTTTTTTCTTTTCGTCATCCATTAATTTTATCTTCTTTGCAGGTGGTGAATCATCGTTAATATTATCTTGTTTATTGTCAGCCGTAGATTGTATTATTCTTGTTACCGGTACTGATGTAATATAATTTTGTTTATGATACTTTTTTATATGCCTTTTTAGGTTATCTTTTCGAGTGAATTTTAATGTGCATGTTACACATTTATATTCTTCACCCGTCCCATAACATATTTTCATGTGGCGACGGAGATTGTCTTTGTTTGCAAATACTTTTCCACATTTATCGCAATTTATCATTTAGTCGATAATTAAAATAATTAAAACTACTGCGTGTTGTTATTACAAGGAGGGTTGTCAATAACTGATGAAATTTGCAAAGATAACTCACTATTTATACGCCACCTGTGAAAAAAGTGCATATGCGTAATTGGTATTAATTGTAATGTATTACGCAATGTTGCAACACTATCAGTGGTAACTGGTAGTGGCGGAAGTAATTTGCTATCTGCTTCTGACAATTCTCTTGAATATAAATATTGGAATAATATTAATGAGTTAGTTGATCGTTTATATTTACTCCATTCATCACGAGCAATTGGTCACACTGGCCTGAACAACGAAATAGCAGCCATAGAAGAGGAGTTAAGAGAAGAGAACATAATTAAATAAACTCATTCATATCATGTCTATTGATAAGTTTGGACGTTATTTAAATTCGCATACATCTGTCACCGATAGTGGTGGTAGAGATATTTCTCACAAACATAAACTTCCATTTTCATTGAGCTATGAGGGTGATTTTGATTTCAAAAACAAACGTTTAATTAATGTTGCCCTTCCACGCTCAGATAAAGATGTTACTATTAAAGAGTATGTTGATGATTTAATCAGAACGTTAAGTCAGCAGTTACGAGAAGATTTGAGAACAGTGCGTGATAGTGTGGCTATCGTTATTCAGAGATTAGAACATGAAACACGAGAAGTGATAAATAAAATTACTGTAGTAGAAGAAACTCAAGATATGAAGAATATAGAATTAAATAAACTAATTACTGAATATATTAACGATAAACTTCAGCACGTAAATAGAGAGTTACAAGGATTTCGCACAGTAGCAAAAGATGTTTCGGCTCTAAAAGAACAAATGTCTTATTTTATTAATACACAAGGCACATCATAATGGCTACTAATGTTAAAAAGTTACTGACAAACGAACTACATAGACCCGCTCGTCGCAATTTTCCACGACGTCAAGTTATATTACAAGGTTTTGACAATTTATGGCAAGCGGATTTGGTGGACATGACAGCGTACGCTAGTGTCAATAACAAAGTCAATTTTTTGCTAACAGTTATAGATGCATATTCTAAGTATGCGTGGGCAGTACCCGTCGCAACGAAATCTGGATTAGATGTTACTGCAGCAATGAATACAATTTTTAGCAAAGGTCGAATACCACGAAATTTACAAACAGACGACGGCAAGGAGTTTTATAATCACCATTTTAAAACATTAATGCAACAACACGGCATTAATCACTATTCAACATTTTCACATCTGAAAGCCAGCATTGTGGAACGATGGAATCGAACTTTAAAGGGAAAAATGTGGCGTGAGTTCAGCTATCAAGGATCATATAAATGGATAAATATTTTAAAACGTCTTGTTAAACAATATAATAATTCTAAACATAGAACTATACAAATGAAACCTGTTAATGTTACGGCATCAACACATATAGCAGCGTACAGTAAAAATACAGATATTTTAAAGCGACTGAAGCCAGCACTGTTCAAAGTGAATGATCAAGTACGTATCAGTAAATATAAACATGTATTTGAGAAAGGATACACGCCAAATTGGACAACAGAAGTTTTTAAAGTCGCCAGTGTTAAGTACACAATACCAGTAACTTATATATTAGAAGATTGGCAAGGTAACCGTATTAAAGGTAGATTCTATCAAGAAGAACTGCAAAAAACAAAATTTCCCGACAGCTATCTTGTTGAGAAAATTATAAAACGTCGAAAGAATGAGTATTTTGTTAAATGGCTAGGATTTGATCATGCCTTTAATTCTTGGATACCAAAAGAAAACTTTTTATAAATAATAAAGATATAAGTGTATTAATGTTCAATTTATATTTTATAATGTTCAATAAAGTACACATATGTTAATTCAACAAACGTTTATTTCTTCTTCTTTATACCTTATTAGATACACTTGAGTTTGTAATTATATATACTGCAGCAATAAAAATATATTTCATCTTAATATCTTCTAAGTACATACGCGTTCACGACGTAGTATCATACACACCAGTGGAAAGAAAAACAATAACATCTCGTTATCAATCGCAGTCGCCAGTGGCGGCGAATTGTTAAAGGTAATTTCTATGTTTCACTATTAACACCTCTTCATTAGTTCACAAGTATTCTCTTCACCCCACCACCCCCCTCAAGATCGCAAAATGCAAGTTTAACATGGCTCTGGCCCCCCATAACTATAGCGTACAATTATAATTATTCTGTACAATATCGTTAATTCATATACCCCAAGTCACGGGCGCCGCTGACTTTTTTAGAGTGAGAAGCAGATGTCCTCGTCTTACACGAGGGATAGCATCCTTGTCGCACGCATTTGTTTTTTGTATGTCTGTCTCTCTCGCACTCACAGGACGTCTGGCTATAGGCGCCATATTACTACTAGTATCCTATTATTAAAATTTGTAATACCATTAAATTGAAATAAGTTACAGTACGACATAGAATCAACAAATTCAGTGGCCGATTTATTGTATGAGTTTAAAGGTTTAAAATAATTAGTATTATTGAAGTTGATCCAATTCAGATAAGGCAAATTGAAGTCACCGCAAATTAAGAAATTGCTTGTAGATTCTTGTTCGATAAATATTGATAACTTTAATAGAAATACATGTAGAGCATTATAATCCTCAGGTGGTATATAGACACAACAAATAAACAATGAATGTCTTTCATTTAAATTTAACTTAATCCAAATATCTTCGGATTCGGAACACCATTCACTCAATTGAGTGTATGAAAGATTGTTGTTGACACCTATTAGGACTCCACCGCCATCCCGTTTTATAGAATTTGTTGTCGATCTGTCTCTCCTCACAACACTAAAATTGCTACTTAATATTTCTTGATCAAAGACACTGGAGTTCAAAAATGTTTCAGTTAAACATATAACATCATAAGCACAACTGTAAGAATTTAAACGAATATCATTTGTTTTTGTTCTTAACCCACGAACGTTCTGATAATAAACTGAAACCACCATAGTTTTTTAAATAATAGTTAATGATTAACTTCTTCAAATTTATTTAAATCACTTCTGTTACTAATAACGATAGTACGCGAGTTGTCGTCTTTGCGGGCAAAAATCTTGCAGTTCTTCGTCCAAACATATTTAAATCCTTTATTGTCTCTTAAAAGATCGCGAGTTTCTTTGAATAAAGCGTTGTTGTCCGGCGATAAATGATCACTTACAAAAACATTGAGTTCAGAATCGTCTGGGAAGATCAAGTTAGATTTTAGGGTACGTTTCATTTTAGCTGCTGCCATAAAATTATCTTTTTTTATGCGAGATGTAAACTTTGCTATGATTAGCGATGGAAATTTAGAATTACGTTCACGCTTTTGTAATCTATGGGCAGCATCCAAGTCGCTGACACTTACAGGTACCCCGACAAGATCACCCATTTTGCTAATAATTTCGTGTACATTTTCACCATTTCGCTCCGGAATATTGTGTATTACAACATTATTCAGTCGAGAATATTGCTCAAGGTCATTTACTTTGTTAGTTAGAGAATTTATTTCGATTTTAAGTTGCGCATTTTCAGTTTCAAGGCGATCTTGCGATTTAATTTTCTCCTCAAGGTTCTTTAATTTGACCTCGAAGTCATCGATTTTCTCACTACAAAATGTGACCGATTTTAAAAGCGAATCGAATTTATTGTTCATTTCCGTTTTAAGAACACTTATATAATTTAGCTTAAGATCATCAAACAACACGGTAATATCACTTAACTTAAGAGTAGATGATGATTCGGTACTCTTGCTTCCATCAGTTGCGAAAACATTATTTCTTAGTTCCGAGACATCAAGGCATGTTGCACAAGTCCAAGAAACTCCATTTACATCCAAAATCTTGAGATGATCTGCACTTAAATCCACGCATAAAGGATGAAATACGCGTTGACATTTAAAACACGTCACCCCGGGGTTTCGGCCGTTGACGGTACGTTGACACTTACTGCACATGCTCATTGTCAAGCTGTTAAACACCGCCCACACTTGCTTAATTAAATTAACGTAGATTTAAACCACAAATCTTCAAATAAATCAAATATGCGGATTTCTTACACTTCAAAGATTTAATTCTGGTATTTCCACAAAATTTAGCTACCGATTGATATAACTTTCAGTAATTAAAGTTTTAAAGAACCAAACAAAATTAGACTTAAGTCACACAGATAAGTAAACACAGCTGTTAAGTACACAATCGTTATGATATATAATACAAAATGTAATAATAAATAAAATATAAGATACAAATATTGATTATGCTTTACCTGAATCAAGATTAATATCCTCATCTGCAGTGGTGCAATTCCTACTGTGCTCATCCATTCGGGCTTTTATATAAATTATTATTGTTTTCATCGGCTTTCCTATTATATAACAAGGTTTTTAATTTATTATTTTCATTTAAAACAATTTCTATTTCATTCAAAATTGAGAAATATTCTGTTATCGTACTTTGATTTTTTAGTATCATAGAATTCCGTTATCGTTTTGCCCTTTCTGTTCGGCTATACATGTCTTGTTTCCATTTATTTGTTTTAAATTTTAGTGTCGAACTGTCTAAAGAATTCAAGTTTAAAGTTTAAGATGAATGGCATGTTTGATTGGAGGCTTTTATATCTATACAAGCATTTGTAGCCTCCACACTAATCTAGCTGATAGACAAATCATAATTATTAGATATTTCCGTGCATATATCCGGGTATAATTCATAAGGATAAACATGAATTTTCTGATTCACTCGGAATTTCGCTTAGAACTATATTGTTAACTACAGTTTCTGTTACTGAGGCTTGAACCGGTGGAACCGCATTAAGTAACGTTGTAATTAACGGTTGAGATAGATTTGCAGATTTTGGGTCAGATTGAGTGCTTAATTGATCTTTAATATGACTACGAATATGCCTATTATATAGTTCGACAATACCCAGTTTAATTGCCTATCTGATTGAGGACATTTTTGAACTTTTTGCAATTTTTCGCATACTGGGCAACCAATATACGCAACTTTATTTATTTTTGATAAAGAGGTAGTAGACGAAGTATTTGCTATATGAGTACTATTTTGATTTTGCATACCGAGTGTTATACTAACAGATGGTAATTTTTTTCTAATTATTTTAATTATAACCATATATACGAGGGTTGTCCGAAAAGTATCAGGCCTTATTTTTTTGCGAAAACCTGATGGATTTGAATCAAGCGCTTTTGCATGAGCCGACCTTGAACCTTCGTGCGCATGCATGATTTTTTTCCCGCCTGTCGATAGTGTCTGTTGCTGACAAACAGCATTTGAGTGAAGTAGTGTTTAGTGCTCTCGTCGCATTTTCATTGCTTCCACTGTGACGACTAGGATTTGGCTTCCGGGTCGTACCCGTACAGCGTACACCCAGGACTCGTCACCAGTGATTATGGTGTTCATGAAGTTGAGGTCACAGTTTGCGGAGTCCAGACTGTCCTGTGGCCCTGTGGGACTTGAACATGAAGTTGCTCCGCCGTCAGCAGCTTCGGCACGATATTCGCCGCCACTCTCTTCAAGTCTCACAGGGCATACTAGACGCCACAAACAGTGACCACCCTGAATTCATGAACACCATACTCACTGGTGACGAGTCCTGGGTGTACGGGAACGACCCGGAAGCCAAATCCCAGTCGTCACAGTGAAAGCAATGAAAAACCGACGAGGGCACTAAACACTACCTCACTCAAATGCTGTTTGCACTTCGTCAGCAACAGACGCTATCGACAGGCGGGAAAAAATTCATGCATGTGCACGAAGGTTCAAGGTCGGCTCATGCATGCGCGCTTGATTCAAATCCATCAGGTTTTCGCAAAAAAAATAAAGTCGAATACTTTCCGCACAGACCGTCACAGTGCAAGCAATGAAAGTGCGCCGAGAGCACTAAACACTACCTCACTCAAATGCTGTTTGTCAGCAACAGACGCTATCGACAGGCGGGAACAAATTCATGCATGCGCACGAAGGTTCAAGGTCGGCTCATGCAAGAGCACTTGATTCAAATCCATCAGGTTTTCGCAAAAAAAGGCCTGATACTTTTCGGACAGCCCCTGGTGGGGTTGCGGCAGGAAGGGCGCGCCCGCAGGATACGGTGGCCGGCCGGCCAGCGCGCCCTAGTCAGGGCCTCGATAGTCGAGAAAGGGCAAATCCGCTAAGTGGTGCGCTAATTCCTGCAACAACAAAACATCATCAGTCAAAAAGTTTCACTTTCACAAATATAATCATAGTGCGTTATTTACAGAAAATTGTGTAGCATTGTTATCGTAGATCATATAGCTTATGTACTAGATGGAAAGTACCTCCAAACATTAGAACTATGAGATGGAAATACACTGATCGGGCACAGAAAACGGGTCACTTATTTTTGTTAAGAAAAAATGCTAATAATATTTAATTTAAAGGGAGTGTAAACCAAAAATCAAAACTGTAGTATGAAAAATTCGAAGAATAAATTTTCAAACCGCATATTTTTGTTGTTAAAGCTTAAATAATTATGAGAGTTTTAAATAACGCGTCCTCCACTTGTGACGTCATACCGACATGAGCCGGGCGAGCCAGCATTGGCTACAATGCTGTTATGCGTATGCGTTTCAACAGAAGCAATATCCGTGGCTTACTTATATCATTATTACGTGTGTTGTGGCGTTAATATTATATTCCAATTATACACAATGGCTTTTGGCTTTGAACCTAGGTTTACCGAGATGGAAATGGAAGAAAAATCAAACAATAAATTGCGTATTCCAAAGGAAACAGCTAATATTGAACGCCTAGACAATGTGAACTGGTGCAATTGTACGAATTGCATAAAACTGCTTACTGCCCGAGAATGTGTTTGCTATTGGGATAGCAAAATAATATCAGATGTAAGAAGCGAAAATATATGATTACATTACACGAAAGTTTTGCAAATATAGTTTTAAATTTAGACTCTTTAAATCTGACGAGACACAATGAAATTTTATAATGTAGTACTAATAATGAAAATACAAAATTACCTTCAAGTGAGCAACAAACTATGGCGACATATAGCATATAAAAATTTTACAAGTTGGACCTCAATTGGACGTTTCAACAGAATTGTCATACCGGCTTGCACTGTATCACAAATACGAGAACGCTACCCAGAAGAAAGTGAAATATACATTGGTTTCAAGAATGGTGAAGACAACAATGAAGATATAAACTAAGATGAAATAAAGGTTTTTTTCGACTGGTGAAATGTAAGGAATTTATTAATCAGGAATGCAGTCTTAAAGGATTTTTATTATTCTAATATACCGACGTTTCGGCACACTCTAGTGCCTTCCTCAGGGTTAATTGGAAAAAGTTGGTAAATAATACATAACAAAAATTGTAGATTATTCAAAAAGCCACGTAAAACACGTATACTGTTGGAGGACATCAGGACAACTGCAGTTGTCCTGATGTCCTCCAGGTGCTTCCGATTGATACGATTTTTCCATGCTTTATATCGTTGTGGATCTTTTTCTTTCTGGGGAAAATGATGTAATATTACGTTTGAATTCTTTAAGCTGTTGTTACAACCAACTACACAACAATTAGGCATTTTTAAACAACAAATAGCACCTTGTACGACTCCACAATCGAAAATTTACGCGACTGCACACATATACAGCGGGCTAGCTCAACCTGGCTCAGCAGACTCGTGTCGGTATGACGTCACGCGCTACTCTGTTATATATTCGCGTATGAATATCTCAAAAAGTATTGTCCGTAGCAAACTGCGGTTTTCATTTTTGTTCTTAGATAATTTTTTTTCTATTTTTTAATGTAAAGTTGTTTTTTTGGTTTACACCCCCTTTAAGGAGAAATGGCGAAATATTATTATTGCCATATGTTAACAAGATGTTCTTGAAGTTGCTTCCATTACCAACTATTAAACACATTAACAATATTCGTAATTATTCCTTGTATACGCGCATCATACCGAAATCACGAAATATATAAAATACATAGTTATTGATTATATTGGTATTAATTTAATCGAAGATGGAAGAAGTCAATGTAGCACTTAGTACTATTCAACGCGTTTATACACGGAGACAGATTTGTACACCAGAAGACCTGGAATAGACCTGAGAAGACGCAAAAGCAACATAAATGCTCGATTTTTTGCTTTGATATCGCGTCGAAATCGCACTATAATTGTCGTGGAGACTCATTAAATATTAGTGAACATATTATTCGAAGAAGGGTAACAGAAGAAGATTTTCTGGCACAAAGATCCGCCATGCGACCAGATCTTCTCCAACATCGCCGAGTAGCTCGCTTGCAATTTTTTGGTAGGCATGTAAATTTGGATTAAGGTGATTAGACTCGTTTTCTAGTCACTATCGAATCCCGATATATCACCATATGGATGTGCAAAAGTGTGACGACCAATTGAGAATACTGTAAGATTCCTGGGAGAGTCAGTAATATGTGATAAGTTCTTCTGCTTGTAGGTCACAAATAAATTAAACGCATAATAATTGTTTAATAGTTATATTTCGGACGTTTCGAACCTATGATGTGGTTCATCCTCAGCTACAACACAAAAATATACATAATAAATTAAACTAACAAATACAAACTTTTATGTCAAGTACCTGATAAGCTGTGAAATAGGCATATTATAAAAATAAGGTAATACATTAGAATATAGATGAACATCTATCGTCTTTAAAGATTAACAAAATATATTACAAGAGCACGAAAGCGTGGCTGTCAAAACAATGATGCCGGAACTGCGCACAAGTTGATGGAGCAGACAGGCGCAAAGAACAGTAAGAAGAGAATCAGTGAGACACTTTTGAAATAAAAGAGCCAAAATCAAACAGCTGCAACTCTAAAGTGATTGTTACATGTTATTTAAAATTGGTTTGAAAATCTCTGCAATACCATCGTAATCGGTCTTGTAGTTGATGGTATTATTATTGACACTGATGTGTAAAGTCTCTTTTGTGAGCCTTCTTCCTTTGTGCATTTCATGATCTAATATTTTGGCTTAAAGTTGAACTTATGTCCTGTGTTTACGTGATGTTTAGAGAGTGCACTATGAGTTTGATCCAGGAGGCGACAATGGTATTCATGTTGATACAGTCTTCGGTGAAGAGGCTGTGTGGTTTCACCAATATATTTGACATTGCATTTGCCGCAACTTATCTGATAGACAAGATCTTTTTTGTTATTAGCGTCAGTTTCATCTTTAATTTTAGTGAAATTATTCGCAATGGTTGTAATAGCTGTGGTAGCTAATCGTAAAGGTGTCTCTCGTAATATATTGTTAATACCTTTGATACTAATGTGATTATATGGTATTTTACAATATTGGATAAGTGGTTGTGGGCCGTATTGTGGTTCATTAACTGGTTTAATTGCTAAAGCTTTTAGCCTTTTATTTATGTTTATGTTAATAAAGTCAATAGGATAAGAATTCTCTCTAAGTAGATTTCGTACCTTATTTAAGTTTTCAGTGTGATAGCAAGAGTCGGACAGTGATATTGCCCTGTCTACAAGTGAATTGATCACACTCCTTTTATAAGCCATATTAGTGTAGCTGTGATAGTTTAAATATCTTCCAGAGGCGGTAGCTTTTCTGTACCAGTTGAAGATCAGTTTAGAATCTTTTCTAATGATAGTGATATCCAGGAAATTGATTTGGTTGTTATCTTCTTTTTCCATGGTGAAAGCAATCCTAGGATGGTATGAGTTGACATAATTGAAAATTTTATGAAAACTAATTTCATCAGTGATGAGCATCAACCAATCATCAACATATCTAGTGTAGAAGCTAATGTTGAAATCCTGGTTTTTCAGCATTTCTTGTTCCATTTTTTGTAAGATTAAATCTGCCAGCACCCCTGATATGCTACTACCCATCGGGCAGCCCTGTATTTGCCGGTAGCATATTTTATTGAACGAGAGTCAGTAATGGTGTGAACTGGGATATCAGTGTAGTTGCGGATAGATCTATACCTTGTTTCTATGGGAGTATTCAATACCGATAGATACAGAAATGATATTCTAACCAACAATGTTGTCCCGTATACACCATTTTCTTATGCACCATTTAAAAATGAAAAATTTATCATAATGCGCGAACTCATGCTGCTGCAATCATGAACGGTTTCATAAATGATGTTAACATCAATCGTATGATGTGTCCAGCGCGGAGTACAGATCTGAATCCAATATAATATGTGTGGTATATTCTTGAAAGAGTCGAAATCGTGTACCCGGTCCCAGTAGGCTTAGTACGTTTAACTAACTCAGAGAAGCATTGTTAGAAACATAGAATAGTATCACTCAAGATGGCATCAGGAACCTCATTTTGAGTATGCCTCTACGATTGGCCGAGGACATAAGAGTACGCGGAGGAAACACGCGTTGTAAGTATAAACGAATTGTATTTATGTATGTGTTTGTAATATTTTTTCAACTTTACTGTATTTATGTCCATAATTTTTATTTTTGATAATAAATAATTAGTAAATATTAAAAACATTAATTTCATAATACGAAATGATTGACTATAATACCCTGTAATAAAATATATCATAGTTATATAAAATAATCAAGGAATAACAACATTTTTAAAAAAAAGCAAAAGTGACCCGTTTTCTGTGCCGCTGAGTGTATATTTGTCTACTAATTTTCCCATGGCTATTCCGTATTTGCTGTCTCTTAGCAATTGTTTCAAAATCATGATTTAATAAACGACTAAAAATAATAATATTAGTAACTGTCGATTGTGATATTTAACAAAAATACAACCTGTCATTATTATTTTAAAAATTTAGGCAAATTATATCTACAAAATAAGTTTGGCATCTGCTGTCTAAGCTCTGTATATTTTTATATACGATTACTATCGCTCTACCCATATATGATTTGTTTAAAACAGCTTTTAAATTAAAATCCAATAATTTCTTTTTTTTTAGGAACTGATAGTGTTGTGTCAAAATAATCTTGCAATGGAGTAATGTCTTGTATTACAGTGTAAACTGGTATACTATTACTACTAGGGGTAACAACAACATCCGATAATGTAAATGAATTGTTTAACCTGCAATTTGGAGTATTGAAGACAATAGTTTCTCTAGAATTTATATAAAATTGTTAAATTGAAGCAAATAAAAATAACATTAAAACTTACAAAATATTATCTGATTCTTTAGGATCTTGAATAAATGTATCTTGTGTTAAGTTGTTTATAGTGTCTATTTCAAGAGTCTAAAATATAATTTGTATGATTATTATCATTTTAATATTTAAAAAAAAGTAAAATAAAATATTAATAATGATAGATAGGTAGTTACCCCCAATATTTAAAAATTTCTTAATACAATTTTTAAAATTGTTCTTGGCCAATTTTTGGAATCATTAATTTTAAATCATCATCGCTTAGAAGTTTTAAAATATCTAAATTTATTTCATTTTTTTAAAATAAACCAAAATTCATAAACAATATATTTAAATGCAACTATGCAACATTATTTATATGAACTTACCTTTAAACATGGGGATAAAAAATATAAAACTCCAATCATTTAAGAGCATTCTGTACAGGAAGAATATACACGAACAAAGCACTTTACACGCATACACCTCATCGACACATGGTTGCACAATTTAACAAAACAAATTTTTATATGATAGATAAGGGATAAAACTTCGTTCTATTAGTGCCATTTTTTCTGTTTTGTATCGAAATGTTAGTTTATAAAATAAAGAAAACTACAAAAATTCACATTTTTTACCTCTAATTTTCTCGAAATCAGAAAGTTTTTTCTAATAAATAACACTACCCCAACGGAGATTAAACTTTAAACTACATGATTCAAGTTTAAAATATCATGTTCTGCGAAATATAAAGAAAAATGTGTAGGTGCTTCTAAACGCCTGCAAGTGGTTGAAGGTAAGTAATTTCGACCGTTGAACGTGCTGAAAAAAACTTGACACTAATAGAACGAAGTTTTATCCCTTATCTACCATATGAATTTATAGAATCTGTAAGAGCTACAGATAATTTGGTATTACAAGTAGCTTACATATTTACAAATATCTGTAGTTATTTAAAGATTTCACGTAAATGTTACGGACGTCAGTTTGCTGTCCGTAACAAATATTTTCATTGTAAAATAATTAATAATAATAATAATAATAATAGACTGGTTTTGCTAACTGGGATGTTGTTGGAAGAAGATTGTAAGCATATTAAGTATAAAATCGACTGAATTTAAAGTGATATTTATTACTTTCTTGTAGAAATGCGAGATATAAACTTAAAGAGAACGATGAGAAGTGACGTTACAATGAATCCTTCAAAATGCCTAATAAACAATTTAGGCAAATATTTCAGCTCGATAAACAAAGTTTACAAAATCTTATTACAGATATAGATGATGATGATTATTATTATTACATTTTGTAAACACCTAGTATTTGCCAACTTTACCATTCCAGTGTATAGTAAAATGCAATAATATTATTTTATACATATAAATAAGTCTCTTGTTTTATTATTATAATCTTATTCTTCATTTCATCAATTTCTTGTGACAGATATAACAAACTACTACAGAGAGTAATATTTCTTAAAACGACAGCTAAGAAAGGATCATGTTTGCAAACAGTATAATAATATATAAATATTACAAAAAAATATATATTTATGAAATAAATTGCAGAATAGCTTTAAAAATCGAATCATGTTATCATATATTACATACTCATTAAAAAATCTGTAAAACAAACCATTTTTAATAATTTCTAGTACGAGAAAAATAAAAAATTCTACACCGTTGGTAACATTGTACCTTTTCATCTGTAAATAAATGTACCAAGACTTATGAGATCACATCTGTAAATGATTATATTACAGATGACAGCACAGAATCCCATTTTCTACAAATTTGTAAATATCATTCCCACAGATATTCTATAAGCTACAGATTTACGGATCTGTAATATTTGAAAGAAAAACACAGAATCCTACTATTAGTGTAGGTATGATTAAATAATAAAATTAAAATTTACCAACCGCCAAGGAGGGGCGATCGCCCTCATCCCTCCCGCTCCTTGGATCCGTCAATGGCCGTACTCGCCTGATTTAGCACCCTGTGACTATTTTCGAAGATCAAGTCTGCCTTAAAAGGAATCCGGTTCGAGTCGATGGAAGAGTGAAGCGGCACTAGAAAAAAACAGGTTCTTTTCTAACTTTTATACAAAAAATACTACTACAGCGTACCGAAATAGTAGACACTTCCAGCTATCCAACGCTGCATTCGTTTCCCCTCATGCCCCACTAGGACGCCTTCTGCGTGCGCAGTCTCTTAATTTAATAGCCAGGCCTCGTATATATTAAGATCTCTGTTACAGTTACTGTACTAGGTATTTTTCCTCAGCAAAATGCACAAAATCGGCGTCTAGATAAAACTAGCGAACTTGCCTAAACACGAATCTGCACGTTGTATGTAGAGCATAGACTAGGAACTTTAGACGAAAAATGGGCAAAACTTCGGAAAAATTCCAACCAAGCTGAAAATTTGTGTACACGTACCTTTTAGTTCGCGAAATAACCTCTTAGTCCAGTCAACGAAAAGGTATAGAGGGAAATGCTTGGAACACAATTTTTGACTTCGTAACTTTGTTTGCACTAGTAAGGACGTGAAGATATCAAAAGTCCCCGTCCGTAGCCCTTAAGCCGAGGTGTGGCGGAGGGTTTGAAAGTCTTATTTTTCGGTTTTTTACTTATATCTCGGAAGCTATGCGTCCTACCGACATGACCACTCTATACAATGAAAGCTGATTAAATTTGCAACAATTTAAGTCCAACCGTAGCTCTGTACGTCCTTTAGTTTCCGAGATATGACACTTCTAAAATTAGCAATTTTTTGAAAAAAATGAAAGTTGAGAAATTTTAACTTTTTACGTTATTTTTGTGTTTAATTAACTGTAACTTCTGAATGAATAAAAATATTGTCTTCCGGTTTCTTTCATTAAATTTCACGAACATTTATCTATAAAATACGTTATTTTAAAAACTTTTTAGGGCGTTCATTACTCCAAAATATCAATTTTTTTTCGACAGAAGTATTCAAATATTTTGTGTTAATTGTGTTTAATGAGCTGTAACTTCTGAACGGATAAAGTTATCGACATCCGGTTTGCTGCATTAAATTATACGAACATTTCTCCATAAGACGCAGTATCTATTTTGGGTATTCATTACGAAAAAACACCAAATGATGACCGAGAGAAAATTGATAATTTTTTTATTTATTATAAAAACATTTGATATTTTGGCGCAATGAACACCCAAAAATTTTTTAGAATAATGTATCTTATAGAGAAATGGTCGTAGAATTTAATAAAAGCAACTGGAAGTCATTTTTTTATCCGTTGAACACAATAAATATTAAAAATTTAAAAATTTCTCAATTTTCTCTCGGAAAAACATTTGATATTTTGTTGTTTATAAATACCCAAAAAAGATTTAAAAATACTGCATCTTATGGAGAAATGTTCGTAGAATTTAATGCAGCAAACCGGATGTCGATAACTTTATCCGTTCAGAAGTTACAGCTCATTAAACACAATAAACACAAAATATTTGAATACTTCTGTCGAAAAAAAATTGATATTTTGGTGTAATGAACGCCCTAAAAGTTTTTAAAATAACGTATTTTATAAAGAAATGTTCGTGAAATTTAATGAAAGAAACTGGAAGACAATATTTTTATTCATTCAGAAGTTACAGTTAATTAAACACAAAAATAACGAAAAAAGTTAAAATTTCTCAACTTTCATTTTTTTCAAAAAATTGCTAATTTTAGAAGTGTCATATCTCGGAAACTAAACTACAGAGCTGCGGTTGGACTTAAATTGTTGCAAATTTAATCAGCTTTCATTGTATAGAGTGGTCATGTCGGCAGGACGCATAGCTTCCGAGATATAAGTAAAAAACCGAAAAATAAGACTTTCAAACCCTCCGCCACACCTCGGCTTAAGGGCTACGGGCGGGGACTTTTGATATGGTCACCTCCTAACTAGTCCAAACAAAGTTACGAAGTCAAAAATTGTGTTCCACGCATTTCCCTCTATACCATTTTTTGAGCATTCGTTGCCTGGACTATCTGAGAAGCATAACTTTTGACAGCCAAAAAACGGTGAAAAAATAACCTTTTTCGGTTTTTTACCTATATCTTTGTTCCTGTCGATCTTACCGCTATGAGGTATACTTATGAAAAAGAATGAATGGAAAATTCTCTACAAAAACGGTGATATAAAGTTTATTGATAACACTAATAATTTTTATGTAATCGGGCATTGAAACTCCGGTAAAAATTTTCTATGGATATTTTAGTGCATTTCATGATCAAAATATAGTTTTTTGTGCGTTATATTCTAATTTTAACATTTTTTTATAGGACTTGAGGTATGAAAAATGGTTTATTTCGGTGAATAAAAGTTATTATTTGTTTATTTAGATTATAGATTATTTATTTAATTATATTTTATAAATAAAATAATATGTATAGCTTATTATTTATTATTTCTTACTTTAATGCATAGAAAGATTATATAAATGTTGAGGCTTTTATTTTTTTTCTTCGAGGAAATAGAGGAATACATAACTCCGAAAATCAGGTTCGTTAATATAAGTCAGTTTTTACTTATTTTCTTACATTTTCTTCTCATCTCTCCTTGATTTATTTTTTATTTTACTATTGGACTGGTGAGAAACATCAAGATTCAGAATCATTAATAGTGGTTATTTCTGGATCGTCCTTGTCAATTGTTTTTTCGGGGTTATGGTCCTCGACTGGGGCAGCATTCAGGCAAGATGTCCCACGATAGTTGCCACAAACTGCTGAACATTGCAGTCTCAACTTTCGACAGCCGCACAAAGCGCCACAGCCTTTCGAACAATTACAAAAAATCATGTTCAGAAGACAATTCGGGGCAGGAGGTTGCGAAGTTTTTATTGGCTCCAATAAACCGTTTTTCAATGCCATAGACAGCTAGGAAGATGCGTGTGCGTATTCCATCCGAAGAAACTGACTCTTGAGAAGCTTGGTTGTGGTTGAAAATTTGAGCTGCAGTACGTAAGTCTTGACGTTTCGTGAAAAGTTTCAAGGCTGCAGTTTTTCCTTTATGAAAAAGAGCAGATGTTGTGTCACATCCAGTGAAAGCGTGTAGGAAGAGGAGATTATCCCTGATGTTTTCGTATTTATTGAAACTCCGAGAAGGGTAGAGCTTTCGTTGGACTTTTCCTTTGCCTGGCTTGAGAAAGAAGATCTCTTCATCAATCGGAGCGCGACTAACCAAAATTACCAAAAGGTCTACATCTTCCCCTACAAAACTGTTCTATTTGTGCGTGAACATTCCAGGGCTGTTTCGATGATTAAAACGTCTGCATCATCTTCCGCCTGTTTAACGACAAAATTGTTCGATTCGAACGTGACAGACAACATTTAAATTAATCTGCTCTTGTTGTAACTGTTGGAGAGGAGTTTTTCTTGGCTTACTGTGACATTCATAGTCTCGTCGAAGTTGGTGTCAATAGATGAAGATTTTGCTGCCGATGACGCTGTTCTATAGCTTTCACGCTGTTTATATTCATTCTGATGCCACACAACTCACACAACGTGACTGTTGTAAAATCAAGTTCAGATAATGATGGCTCGAAGACGTCAAACAAAGCAGATTTTTTCCCTTTGCGCAGGTCCCCAAGAACGAACATTGATAGCGGAAATGAAGCCAATTCATGTTTGATGTAAATACGGAGCTCTGCATCCGATCTTTTTATGGCACTGATTCTATGGAACAGCAATAAAGGATCGATAGGTACTGTTGTATCACGAACTTTGACGTTACTACTGACTGTTAAAAGCGAAAGTACTCTGTCAGCGCGGGAGAATTTAATATCTTTGAAATTTTGACCAATCTTCTTCTTCATCACAGCAGTGCCGATCTTCTGATAATTGTGGCAGTTGATTTTCTCGTCGCCAGTTATGCCCGTTGCGATGAATATAATTTGTTGGATATCAGGGAAAGGTTTGTGCGATTGAAACCTGTGAAGTAGCTTCTGTACATTTTCATGATCTCTGTTGACGCGAGAATCTCTTGCATCGACATGTTGATCCCCGGTGTCGAAAGAAAGTCCACAGAAACTCTCCAGGCCTTCGGAAATGTTACTCGCAGTCAATAGTCCGAGGATCCGTATACTTAAAACGCGTTCCTTCGTACTTCTGCCACGTTAGAGCGAAGGCTGGTGTATACCCCCCATCCCCCCCCTCGTGGGAATTTTCGACACATACATTTTTGTGTTTGTATTGACATGTACTTTAAGGTTTTAGGTGTTTGCCACTCGCGAATTACAGCATATCCCGGAAAAACACAAAAATAAAATGAAAACTACTATAAATGATATAGTATACAGTGGCCGCCGCTTTCTGGGATCACTGGTTAATTGAATCAACCGCTTAATTGAAATAAATTAGGTAGAGCAAAACTGAATCACTTTTTACATTGAAAATCCGCTGCTTATCGGGATCAAACCACCGTTTTACCGCCGTTTTAATGGTCCTACTTGAGCCACAGTTAAAAAAAAAACAAAGAAATTTTTGTATTTTTAATTTTTTGTGTGTTTAATCAACTCTAATTTCTATACGGATAAAGATATCGACTTGCGGTTTGCGGCGTTGGATTCCTTATTAAATTTTACGTAAGATAAATTACATTAAATTTTTTGTAAGGCCCTTGATAACCCAAAATTTAATTATTATCTTCTAGTGAAAATAGCAAAATTTCAAAATTTTAAATATTTTTTGTGTTTAATCAACTCTACTTTCTGAACGGATAAAGATATTGACTTCTGGTTTGCGGCATTGGATTCCTTGGACAATTTTATGTAACATACATTGTACTTTTTTTTTTGAAGACCTCTAATAATCCTAAATTTAATTATTTTCTCCGAGAGAAAATTGTAAAATTTTACAATTTTAAAAGTTTCTTGTGTTTAATCAACGTTAATTTCTGAACGGATCAAGATATCGACTTCCGGTTCTCGGAATTGGATTCCTCAGACATTTTTATGTAAGATACATAGTATAATTTTTTTAAATGTGCCTTTGATAAGCCGAAATTTAATGATTTTCTCCAATAGAAAATTATTAAATTTTATAATTATTATAGTTCCTTGTGTTTAATCAATTCTAGTTTCTGAACGGATAAAGATATTGACTTCCGGTATGCGGCATTGGATTCCTCAGGTATTTTTATGTAAAATACATTGTACTATTTTTTTGATAGGCCTTTGATAAGCCGGAATTTAATGATTTTCTCCAAGAGAAAAATATAAAATTTTAGAATTCTTATAGTTCCTTGTGTTTAATCAATTCTAGTTTCTGAACGGATAAAGATATTGACTTCCGGTTTGCGGCATTGAATTCCTCAGGCATTTTTATGTAAGATACATCATACAATTTTTTTTGAAGGGCCTTTTATAAGCCGAAATTTAATGATTTTCTCCAAAAGAAAATTATAAAATTTTAGAATTCTTATTTTTATTTATTTTAGAATTTTTCTTGAGTTTAATCAATTCTAGTTTCTGAACGGATAAAGATATCGACTTCCGGTTTGCGGCATTCGATTCCTCAGACATTTTTATGTAAGATACATTGTACTGTTTTTTTGAAATTCCCACGGGGGGGGGGGGGGGGGATGGGTTTCATATTGGTGGCCCATGGTCTACGTGTGAAGCCTTCTTTTGATTTTGAGGATTTGATGAACTCCTGTTCAATAATCATATCACTCATGATCCACAGAAATATTTGTCCGAGCGTTTTATGGTGAAGTAGTTGTTGGTAAACTTCTGAAAAGCTTCATTTTCCATTGAACTTTCTAGTTTTTGCATATCTTGAATATACAAATGCGCTGATTTTGCGTATAGAAAATGCCCCGTAGCATAAAAGTATGCAAGCATTTTTTTGATAGCAGTTAAATGCGCCTTCCAATAGCCCATTCTTTTAGCTCTAATGAATTCTTTTGCAATTGTAATCATTTCAAAATACTGTACCCAGAGTTTCGCAGTTAGGCCTTTATTTTCTAATTCAGAAATTTTATCATCAAATGCTTTCTTCAACTCGCCGACTGCACTTCATCGGAATTCTCAAGATAAAGCTTTATCAATGCATTTGATCATTGTCAAACGTGATCTCATTCAGCACAATTTGAGACAATGCAACTAGGACCAATGTATGAGCTCTAATCGCCCTGGAGTATGCGTGACCCTGTAACATTTTATCTACAGAATTTGGTGCGTAGACAGTACTGATTGCTTCTTTTAGACCACTTCCTGCCATTACGTATCCGATTGATCCAAGAAATGACAGTAGCAAATTCAAACCTCCAAGCCTCACGATTATCTACGAAAGTTGTGTATCACCCTCCGATGCTGCGACAATTTCTCGTTCTTTGAAATAAAGCAGTTGATCAAATGTGACAACGCACGTTGTATGGCCGTATTTTTCTCCATCCTTGAGTACGCACTTTAACGATGTATATATCGTGTTCTAATCACTTGCAGGCGCGTTGATGAGCGGCAGGTAAATTATACGTGACTTCGAATATTCCGTGTCCTTCGTTAACTGTTCCATGAAGCCACTCCAACCTGGTATTTTGGGTAGGTCTTTCCAGTTTCCATACATCCACAATACATCTGTATTTCGGAGCATTGACTTCGTCGATACCTCATTACAATCAAGTTTGTCCACTGTGATTTTCTTCAATCTTTGCACACCATTATTTTCTTAAATCTCCAACGAAACTATTAGTCCAGGCATTTTAGATAGTTTTTTGGCAAATAGGGGAAAAAATGATAGACAGCTGAATTTTGGTATATACGTTCATAATGGCTTCTAGTTTAACATACTAAAAGTCCTAAACGATATCGCGTGTGCTGCCATTGTTACGACCTTGTAAAGACCTTGAGATTGAGATTTTTGCGTATAACTCACGAACGGTGACACCAATTAAAAACTTGTTTTTACAAAAATGTTGGTAATTTAATATACTACAAAACGGCCCTTACCGGTTTTATCGTCAGTCCATTCCTTTCCCTCAAAATCGAGTAAAGTCAAATCACTGTTTTGGAATCATTTTGAGCCCGTGAATTAGTCTCCCGGTTTCAGAAAAATAGCTGCCATTTATGAGTGGAGTACAATATCGACTTCCGGTTTATATTTATATTCCTGTATATTTTTCTATTAGATGTTTATATTTTAAAACTTCACCTGGCTTTGGTTTAGCCGGAATTTTAAGTTACTTTAATTTAAGTATATTACTAATTTTTTAATTTATTATGTTTAATCAAGTGTTATTTCTGAACAAATAAAAATACCGACTTCCGGTTTTCGGCATTAGATTCCTTGCACATTTCTCTATTAAATACATTATACTAAAAATGTTGTATTGTCTTCGTTGAGCCGAAATCTAATGATAATCTTTAAGAGACGACATGGAAATTATATAATTTTGTTTAAATTTGTTGTGTTTAAACAAGTGTCATTTCTGAATAAATAAAAATACGGACTTCCGGTTTTCAGCATTCGATTCCTTGAACATTTATCTTTTAAATACATTATAGGGAAATTTTTGAAACGTCTTCGTTTAGCTGTAATCTAATGGTATTTTTCAAGAGAACACAGGGAAATTATAGAATTTTTTTAAATTTTGTGTTTAAACAAGTGTAATTTCTGAACAAATAAAAATAGCGACTTCCGGTATTTGTCATTCGATTCCTTGAACATTTTTCTATCTAATGCTAAAAACTGGAAGTCGCTATTGTAATTCGTTCAGAAATTACACTTGTTTAAACACACCAAATTTCAAAAAATTCTATAATTTCCCTAAGTTCCCTTGAAAAATATCATTAGATTACAGCTAAACGAAGACGTTTCAGAATTATTTCTATAATATATTCAAAAGATAAATGTTCAAAGAATCGACTGCTGGAAACTGGAAGTTCATATTTTCAATAGTTCAGAAATGACATTTGTTATACACAACAAATTTAAACAAAATTATATAATTTCCATGTCTTCTCTTAAAGAATATCGTTAGATTTCGGCTCAACGAAGACATTGCAACATTTTTAGTATAATGTATTTAATAGAGAAATGTTATAGGAATCGAATGCCGAAAACCGGAAGTCGGTATTTTTATTTGTTCAGAAATAACACTTGATTAAACATAATAAATTTAAAAATTAGTAATATACAAAAATTAAAATAACTTAAAATTCCGGCTAAATCAAAGCCTGATGAAGTTTAAAAATATATAGATCTAATAGAAAAATATACAAGGAATTGAATGCCGTAAACCGGAAATCGATTTTCTACTCCATTCAGAAATGGCAGCTCTTTTTCTGAAACCGGCAGTCTAATTCACGGGCTCACAATGATTCCAAAACGGTGATTTACCTTTACCCGATTTTGAGGGAGAGAAATGAACTGACGATAAAATTGGTAAGGGCTTTTTTTGTATATTAAATTACCAACATTTTCGTAAAAAATGTTTTTAATTGGTGTCACCATTCGTGAGTTATACGCAAAAATCTCATTCTCAAGGTCGTAGCAATGGAAGCACACGCGATATCGTTTAGGACTTTTAGTATGTTAAACTAGAAGTCATTATGAGCGTATATACCAAAATTCCTATATTCTGTATAATTCCTGGACTATATAGCAACAGCGTAGTTTACCATTTGTTTAAGTTTTTTATTGAAACTTCATGTTATTTGAAAGCGATTGAGAGTACTGATAGGCCTTAATTGTTCTTAATACAGCTGTAATTAATTATCAAAGTTTATGTGACGTAGATGTATAGCTGACAATATTCTCAAACCTGGAATTAAAATATACTCATGTAAAATCAACTCTTTCTAAATGTTATATAAAATACAACTTGGTAGTCTTTATTACTGTAAGTAAGAATACACGTAAAACGCATTATTGTGACGTAGATGTATCAATACGTAAAATCTCAAATATTTATAGAACTATTAACTTGTTGAAAACTTTTTTCATGGCAATAACTAATTTTTGAGGTTTCCTTTCAATATAATTGACTGGATTTCTAATTTGCTACTATGGTAAAGTACCCTACTGTTGCCAATTCTGCCGCAGTAGGCATCGTTCTTAATCTTTAAATTGATGTGATTGGAGTGATGATTCGAATGATGCCCATGGAATTAAAAGTATTCGCACCGTCGAGCGTGGACACGTTGTGGTCCGCGTTGTCACAGACATGTTGAATGAAACATTTGTCTTCTGGAGGAGAAAGCATGGGCTCAGGGTGATGTATGGGAAAATACGGAGAAGACAAAAGAAATTCAAACGGAAAGAATAATCGAGTTCTGTCTAGAAAACGAATTAGTAATACGAAATACACAGTCTCAACACAAAGATATACATAAATTAACGAGAGAAGTGACAAGCAAAAAAGAGAAATCACTAATTGACTACGTCCTAGTTAGCAAAGAAAGTTCGACAAAAATAAGAGATATTAGGGTAAAAAGAGGAGAAGAGATAGGAAGCGACCATTTCATTTACATTGACATTCAATGACAAAAAAGAAAAAGAACCGGAGAAGCAAAGAAAGGCAAGAAACAATAAAATAAGATGTTATAAATTAAGAGATACAAACATAAAGATACAATTCCAAGAAATGCTAAACTTTTATATGAAAACAATACACAAAAACGAAGAGATAGAAGAAACATGGAAAAATTTTAAACAAGCCGTACTAACAGCAGCAGAAGAATGTTGTGGAACATCTAAAATCACTAATAAAGAGAAAACAAACCCGTTGGTGGTACGAAATAGTAAAAGAGACAATTAAGAAGAAAAAAGATAAAAGAAAGATATATAAACACGAGAAATGAAGAGGACTATGAAATCTACAAAGTAGAAAGAAGAAAAGTAAAGAGAAAAGTTAAAGAATGTGGGAGGGGGATCTAATGTTTTTATTATTTAGATTTTGCTCGATAAATTGTAACGCTAAATCAGCATTACTTATTATCGAACAACCTCCATGGTATCGTAAGCCAACCGGTATTATAACACTAGGGTGATGCTTTATAAATGAGAATGGGAATGTATAATAATAAAACACACACAGCGGTAATTAAACGATTAACTGTATGATTAAAAACGACATTTGTCTTAAACGGTTAGGAAAACCACTAAATAATTTGTTAACTAATTAATTAGATGGAGAACACCTTAAACAAAAGTTCGTGATGAGTTTTAGAATAAGATTATTTAGCAACTAATATATTTGCTATAAATTACGAAAAACACAGATAACAAAAACACACATAAAAACATAAAATATCAACTTACTCAAAAATACATAGTTTCACATTCATAAATAAGCAAATAAAAACGGAGAGTATTGAGATTCACTTTGAGCACAAATAAACAACGATTAAACCAAGATAAATTATTCCCAATATTTAAAAACGTCTTTCTCTTTCAAGATCTTAAAACTATCTGATTCGCAATTATCAAGAACGTCTTTCTCTTTTGAAATCTAAAAACTATCTGTGTTTCAAAAACGAAATAATATTACAATACTATGGTTCAAAACCATCCCCTGATTCTAAAAATAGTTTCTGACCGTTGCTATAGTGAATCTCAAACATTTCCAAATGAAGTTGAAATACTTTTCATTGAACTAAACGGTTTCCGTCTTACATTTTGACATCTGCCGAAATGCCAAAACTCGTACATTTTAGAAACTGATATTTCAACAACAAAACCCTCTACTTCCCTCGCTACTTTCTGTGAGATGTTATGGTTCATGAAATAAAGATATTTATTTTATACTCGTAATATAGTTATATAATATAATATAGAATATTTATGTTTAAGTTTAACTACAGACAGTTGGCAACACTGCGAAGAACTGTCAAGTCTGCCTTTATGTCATTCAGAAGTCTATTTTGTAATACTTTATTTATATATTTAATATACCTCAATATTCTCAAAATTGTGTATCATTCAAATCACAGTCAAACTTATAACAGTTGCGCGTTCTCATGTTAGAGATTTCTGAATTTTCGCGTTCTAATCTTAATATTTTTTGTAGTTCCGCTTTCTCATGTCTGCCCTTTCTGTGTTTGCGTTTTTTAATATTAGTATTTTCTGTGGTTGGTGCTATCTATTTTTGTGCTTTCTGCTGAATGTACTTTCTGATGTATGCGTTTCGTAATGTTTGGTGTTTCTGTGTTTGCAATTTCTGCTGCTGCATATCGACCCTTATTTAACCTTCATTCTCCAACAGTAAATGATTATTAGGAGTTAATTCACTATTGGGTAAATATTCTGGGTCTTCATCAGAATCGTAGTATGTACTTATGATGTCAGATAAATTGTCATCTGTTGTTGGCAAAATAGACTAGGAAAATAATTTCAAAAGACGGCTAGAAATCACTCCTAGATGCAAATCATGTAACAATTGATTAACAGGTTGAATCTTATGCTGAACACGCCTAGGTATGTTATTTGCTCGAATTTTCACTCCTTGTGCCCCAAATTCAAGATGGCGGACGAAAATTGTGTCCGATTTTTTTTTACATTTATCTCAGATACTATTCATATTAGGTGAAAAAGTGTTATATAAGAAAATGTAGATCATAAAATTCTCTATAAAATAGGTCCTTAACGATTTTCATGTAAGTGACACAGTTTTCGAGAAAATCGGGAAAATGTATTTCAAACATTTAAATCATTAAAAACCAAGTCCAAATTATGTCTCCCTTCATGAAAACGGTTGTCATTTATGAACTAATAATAATATCAACTTCCGGTTTTTTAAATTAAATTATATGAAATTTTTTTTATAAGATATATTATTTTAAATACTTTTTAGTGCGTTCATTGAGCCAAAATGTAAAATTTTCTTCCTAGAAATTTTACCATTTTTACTTCCTTGTACGGAGTAATAAGGCAGTATTGTAATCGCGAAAAATTTCGGTTCTCAGATTTTTACGGAAATATCCGTTTTGACCTTTTCTGAATCCATTATGACTAGTTTCGTCGTGACGTCTGTACGTACGTACGTATGTACGGGCGTACGTATGTGTGTCGCATAACTCAAATTCGGTTAGACGTAGAAAGCTGAAATTTTGTATTTAGGACTGTTATAGCATCTAGTTGTGCACCTCCTATTTTTGGTTTCAATCTATAAACCGGAAGTAGTACTTTTTATTTATTGCCAATGTAAATATCATAACTACCTATAAAAGGATATAAATGCTAGTCGCGGATAAAATAGTATATGCAGCACGTGAGTGAAGTGCATTTTTTCCTTCGGTGTATTGTAGCCCTCCGCTTCGCGTCGGGTTACAATCTTACACCTCTGAAAAAATCATACACTTCACTCCCTTGTTGCATAATATACTATTAAAATATTGTATCTTATAGAGAAATGTTCGTAGAATTTAATAAAAGTAACCAAAAATGGATATTTTTATTCGTTCAGAAATTATAGTTCATTAAAGAAAATAAATAAATAAAATTAAAAAATTTCATCAGAATCGTAGTATGTACTTATGATGTCAGATAAATTGTCATCTGTTGTTGGCAAAATAGACTAGGAAAATAATTTCAAAAGACGGCTAGAAATCACTCCTAGAGGCAAATCATGTAACAATTGATTAACAGGTTGAATCTTATGCTGAACACGCCTAGGTATGTTATTTGCTCGAATTTTCACTCCTTGTGCCCCAAATTCAAGATGGCGGACGAAAATTGTGTCCGAATTTTTTTTACATTTATCTCAGATACTATTCATATTAGGTGAAAAAGTGTTATATAAGAAAATGTAGATCATAAAATTCTCTATAAAATAGGTCCTTAACGATTTTCATGTAAGTGACACAGTTTTCGAGAAAATCGGGAAAATGTATTTCAAACATTTAAATCATTAAAAACCAAGTCCAAATTATGTCTCCCTTCATGAAAACGGTTGTCATTTATGAACTAATAATAATATCAACTTCCGGTTTTTTAAATTAAATTATATGAAATTTTTTTTATAAGATATATTATTTTAAATACTTTTTAGTGCGTTCATTGAGCCAAAATGTAAAATTTTCTTCCGAGAAATTTTACCGTTTTTACTTCCTTGTACGGAGTAATAAGGCAGTATTGTAATCGCGAAAAATTTCGGTTCTCAGATTTTTACGGAAATATCCGTTTTGACCTTTTCTGAATCCATTATGACTAGTTTCGTCGTGACGTCTGTACGTACGTACGTACGTACGTATGTGTGTCGCATAACTCAAATTCGGTTAGACGTAGAAAGCTGAAATTTTGTATTTAGGACTGTTATAGCATCTAGTTGTGCACCTCCTATTTTTGGTTTCAATCTATAAACCGGAAGTAGTACTTTTTAAAAATATTTTGATAAATAATTAATTTTAGACAATTTTTTTTATTTTAAATGAAAGATTATGTGATTATTATCTACAATCGGTATTTCATAAATTTTTATGTATCTTATATCATTTAAGAATAATTAAAGTATATACTTATAATTTAGTATTTCGGTATCTTGTACTCCATGATCGTTTAACATTTGTTACTACGTAAAATTTAAATGATTATGACATGACAGTGACAATAGTAAAATATGCTTTATATCTTCTTCTGCAGTTTAAATAAAATGACTAAATTATATATTTGAGTATACTAGTATAATAAGTTAAAAGAATTTTTTATATTATTCTACATTTTAGTTATTAAGAAAAGTATGAACACACAAGGCGTACAAGAAAGTCATGTGGTGCCCACGTCAGATTTTTTATATTATTTTGTATTTAATGAACTGTAACTTCTAATCGAATAAAAATATCGACTTCCGGTTTCTTTTATTAAATTCTACGAACATTTCTCTATACGATACATTATGTTAAAAACAGTTTAAAGCTTTTTTTAAGCCAAAATATTACATTTTTCCCCAAGAAAAAGTTGAGAAATTTCTAAATTTTTTGTATTTATTGTGTTTAATGAACTGTAACTTCTAATCAAATAACAATATCGACTTCCGGTTTCTTTTATTAAATTCTACGAACATTTCTCTATAAGATACAGTATTTTAAAAAGTTTTAAGGGCGTGCGTTAAGCCAAAATATTTCATTTTTTCCCAAGAGAAAGTTGAGAAATTTTTAAATTTTTTATATTTATTGTGTTTAATGACCTGTAACTTCTAATCGAATAAAAATATCGACTTCCGGTTTCTTTTATTAAATTCTACGAACATTTCTCTATAAGACACAATATTTTAAAAAGTTTTAAGGGCGTTCGTTAAGCCATAATATTAAACTTTTCACCGAGACAAAATTGGGAATTAAAAAAAATATATATATTTATTGTGTTTAATAAACTGTAACTTCTAAACGAATAAAAATATGTACTTCCGGTTTCTTTTATTAAATTCTACGAATATTTCTCTAAAAGATACATTATGTTAATAATCTTTTAGAGTTTTTTTTAAGTCAAAATATTACATTTTTTCTTGAGTGAAAGTTGAGAAATTTTTTAATTCTTCGTATTGATTTTGTTAAATGAACTGTAACTTCTGAACGGATAAAAATATTGAGTTCCGGTTTCTCTTATCAAATTTTACGAACATTTTGCTATAAGATATATTATTTTAACATCTTTTTAGGACGATCATGAAGACAAAATATCAAATTTTTTTCCTGGAGAAAGTTTAATTTTTTTTAAATTTTCGTTACTATTCTTATTACAAAATTGTAATATTTTGGCATAACGAACGCCCTTAAAACTTGTTATCCGCAACTAGCCATGGAAACACACAATTATTATTAACCTTTATTATACCACCTAATTATAATACATTATTAATTTGCTACTTTAGTTACTATGTATTTAATTACAACTTTACAAATTTGATTTATTTTAAATTGCTACAAAAAGAATAAATTGGTATCTAAATGTGGTATGTTGCCCTCATTGAACGTAGGTTTCCCCCAGATTACGCCACGCTTCTCTATCCTTTGTTAGTCTTGGCCACAGTGGCCCTGCAGTTTTCTTAATGTCGTCGCTCCATCGTTTCTTTTGGCGTCCTCTATTTCTTGTGCCCTCTATTGGTGTCCATTCTGTAGTAATTTTGTCCCAGCTATTTTGTTTTCTTAGCATGTGTCCTGTGCAACTCCATTTTAAAGATTTTACGGTTTTTGTTATATCTGCTATTTTTGTTCGACTGTAAATTTCCTCCAATGTTTTCTTATCTTTCCAGGTGATATTTAGTATGCTTCGCAACATTTTATTTTGGCATGTCTTGATTTTATTCATAGATGTCTCCGTTATGGACCAGGTTTGACATCCGTATGTTAGAACTGGACTTATACACATGTCAAAAGTTTGTCTTTTTATGTTTAGGCTGACGTTACTTTTAAAAATTGACTTTAGAGACCAGTATTTCTTCCATGCGGAGTTTATTCTTCTATTGATTTCTTTTTCCATTTTTTGATCTAAAGATATTAATTGTCCTAAGTATATATAATCATTAACGTAGTCTATCTTGATGTTATCAATGTATATGGGTGTTTTTTGACTGTTTGTGATTATTTTTGTCTTATTTTTGTTTATTATTAATCCCGCCTTACTACATTCATTACTTAAATTTTCTATTTGTTCTCTGAGGTCTTCAACGGAGTTTGCCGTTATCACTATATCGTCAGCGAATCTTAAGTTTGAAACGTTTACCGTTTATTTTGATTCCATATTTATTGTTTTTCCAGTACATTGATCTTAATCTCTCTTCCAAAACACAGTTAAATATATCAGGAGATAATGGGTCCCCTTGTCTGACTTCTTTCTTAATTTTAAATGGTAGTCCTATTCTTTCTAATTTAATTGTTGCTACGTTACCATTGTACAGTTCTTTTATTAGTTCTATGTAGGGCTCGTCTACGTTTGCTTCTTTTAATGCTTCCCAAATAGAGCTATGTTCCAGGGAATCGAACGCTTTTTGGAAATCTACAAAACAGAGGTATATTTCCTTGTTATATTCAGTTGATTTTTCAATTATCTAGATAATTGAAGAAAAAAAAACACACAATTACTGATCTTTTTTTGTCTCAAGAAGTTGTATTTCTATAACGCATTTACGTAGGCGGATAACCTACCCTGAGGTTAAGCGTTCTGACACCAGAAACTGAGCTGAGTCACACTGACGAGACCTAATTGGTCGAAACAGCTGTCTGTGACAGTGCTCTGTCTGGTGGGTTCTGAGATGAACTGTGAATTGCGTTACCATTTATTATTATTATTCTTGGTAGTGATGTACTACGGTGGGGTTGCCCTCGTGTCGTCACAGCTATTCTCAGTTGTGTGACATAATGATGGACCACTGGGATGTTGCTGTATTTAGACACAGAAATTTTCTCTCATAATAGGTATAATTGATGGTTGAGATGATCCTTGTACCATTTGAGCAATTCTTTATTTATCGGCAATGGATTATTCTATGTAGCCCTCTGCTATCGCTCCGGATTTCCATCCCCCGTGTCGTTTCAACGATAATATGTCATCACCGCTTTCTGAAAATGGTAGCGGAAGTTCGTCGCAGGAAATGTCCCGTATAATTTTCGGCATTTGGTAAGTGCAAATATTTTGCTATTATATTTGCACCTTAATAATTGTATTGTGTCCTATGTTCTGTTTCGTAGGTTTACCGTTCCAAAATCCAATAAGAACTTTCGGCATATATGGAAAAGGCCACTTATTCAAATAGCTCTTCACAATCTCCATCCAGTTAGGTTAAAAATACTATGTAAACTGTAACCTGCTTTAACGTCAGAAAATAATTTGTTGATAACAAAAGAATTTCAAATGTTTTATGGATATTGTTAAATAGGTAACCAAGTAAGTATTAATCTCAAAATGTTTTTATTTATTGCCAATGTAAATATCATAACTACCTATAAAAGGATATAAATGCTAGTCGCGGATAAAATAGTATATGCACCACGTGAGTGAAGTGCATTTTTTCCTTCGGTGTATTGTAGCCCTCCGCTTCGCGTCGGGTTACAATCTTACACCTCTGAAAAAAATCATACACTTCACTCCCTTGTTAAATAACCATTATTATTAGTATTCTACTTACAAACAATACCAATACATTCTAATAAATTAATATGATATATATCATTTATAAGAGAAAAAAATTCTAAGAACCCGTTTCAAACTTATTTTTCTCTCTATAATTATCGTTTTTTTTAATTAAATAAAATCTACATTTATTTGCTATGTTACTAATAAAATTACTAAGTTTATGTTGGTATTACATTACTGTTACCTAGCAACCGAAAAACACGTCATTACTGTTACTTAGCAACCGAAAAACCCGCAGTCAGTGTTACCAACTGTATATTAATTTAATAATTGAAACATAAAATTAAATTTATCCGATTATGAATTAAATCTAAAATCAAATTAAGCCAATTACGAGTATAACCTACTACACTGGTTAAACAACCATTATTATTAGTATTCTACTTGCAAACCTTACGGTGAACAGATCGTATCTATATGTGACATATATCAATTTAAAGAGAAAAAAATTCTAAGAACCCATTTAAAACGCGTTTTTCTCTCCATGTCCTCAGTTTTTTATAATTCATTAAAATGTACATTCATATGCTATGTTACTAATAAAATTACTAAATTTATGTTGGTATTACATATATACGTCATTACTGTTACCTAGCAACCGAAAAACACGTCATTACTGTTACCTAGTAACCGAAAAACACGCAGTCAGTGTTACCAACTGTATAATAATTTTAGAAATTTACTTTTTTAATTTCTATTATTTCATGTTTATATTATATATAATTGATAAATAATTAACTTATTTATATATTTATATTATTATAATAATTATTTATACGTTAATTATGTCTTAAATATGATTATTTTGGGTTTCATATATGATTATATTTTTCCACTAGGTTGGCAACACTGTAACACTGATCTCTTACTAAACGTCAGATATTTTTTAGGTTATTGACTTATATTAGTACAAGTTCTTATTTATACATTATTGTACTTTATTATTATTATTAGTAATAATATCTAATAACAATATTATTATTTATAAACGTAACGCGCATGACATAATATATAAAAGTTGTATGTAGGTATGAAACATATTATAGTATAATGAAATAATTATTTTGCAGAGATATTACGGAAAAAGAAGATCAGATTAGGTTGTAAATATGTGTTTTGTATCTGTACAAAATAGTTTAGAAACGTAAGTTGTTGTCGTGTCTATCTAAACATTGGTGGTGAAATGCAAGACGAATGACAACATTTTTTTGTTACTTTTTGACAACACTTTCTTGGTTTTCGTATTGATAATAAAATTTATTAGGTATTTTGTATCAAAGACTAGGTAATTCTTATACTCTTATTGACCTGCTTTTAGATATAATATACCTACAGAGTGGCTCAAATATATTTGCTGACAGATCTGAATCTCAGACGAGAAAATCCTCAGAAGAAGATCTTGACATTATTTGTTTGTAAAACAGATTCACGATGCGACGAATTAGCAAACGTTGGAAGAGGTGTTTGTAGCATTATTGTGTAGCGCCTGCTTTTGACAGAGATAATGATATTGAGTTCTTCTTATTTTTTCTTCAGTAACCTAATTAAACCATCAAATCATTTCGCGTTTTCTATATTTATGATAAAATATCTAAATCTCATACTTAATAATATAAATGTCAATAATATTGACATATTCTGTACAAAGTGTGTTTCAATAATATTAATTTATTCATCCAGCAGTCTTCTTATGACTGTTTTGTTGGTGGTGGTGTCAATAGTTATGGATTTAGGTTTGACATTTGTATTATTTTAAAAGGTACATTAACACGTAAAATACATTAATATTATTTTGTTTCAGGTAAATAATACAATTTTAATGGGATATTATAGCTGGGATTGATTAATACAAATATAGTTGAGGTAGGCAGCATAAAAATGATGATGACTGATTTCACAAACGTCAGACATTTTTAGGTTATTATAAGTACGTCGTACAAGATCTTATTTATACATTATTATAACTTATTATCATTATTAGTAATAATATCAAACAACAATATTATTATTTATAAACTTTACGCATAACATAAATAAAAGTTGTTCATAGACCCTATGTATATATTATAATATTATACAATGAAATAATTTTTTGCAGAGATATTTTAAGGATCTTAATCTTAATTTAATATCGCTGTATTTTTCTTTATAGTAATAAATAAACCTTTACACAAAATGTATTGATTGTCAATGAGTACAAAATCCAATATCAATTAACATAAACATCCGCCAGATGATCCAAATATAAAAAGAAATTATAGAGCTAAGTCCGGCGCTAAATATAGCTAAAAATCATTTTATTTTTAATTATATAATTTGTTGTATTATTGTTACTATTTCTGTAATAAAGAAGTTTACAAAATGTGGTCATAAATTAATATCAACTCATTTCGTTACTTGCAATTCTTAACTAATAACCAATTTTCTTTTTCAGCAATTTACAAAATAATTTTAAATTAAACATGTAGACTGATATTGGGTATTGTCGTCTGAGAATGTTCCTGTTTAGTTCGGTAGGATCTAAACAAATTCTAATCAATATTATATTATATATGAACACGAACAGATATATTAGAATAATAATTTTATAATTTCTGTATTACACTCATGCAATATTGAAGCAACTTGTCAAAAGTTGCACTTGCATCTGCAATATTGCTCAATGTAAAATGGGCTTAATAAAGATGGTTTACACTCCTTTCGTTACTTGCAAATAATCTCAGTTAAAATCTAATGTTAAAAATTAGTGTGTGCGTTTGTGTGTATGTGTTTGTGTGTACGCGTTTGTGTGTACGTGTTTGTGTGTATGTGTTTGTGTGTACGTGTTTGTGTGTATGTGTTTGTGTGTACGTGTTTGTGTGTATGTGTTTGTGTGTACGTGTTTGTGTGTATGTGTTTGTGTGCATTTGTTTGTGTGTATTTGTTTGTGTGTTTGTGTGTACGTGTTTGTGTGTATGTGTTTGTGTGTATTTGTTTGTGTGTATTTGTTTGTGTGTATGTGTTTGTGTGTACCTACATGTTTGTGTGTATGTGTTTGTGTATATGTGTTTGTGTGTATGTGTATGTGTGTACATGTTTGTGTGTATGTGTTTGAGTTTGTGTTGGTGTGTGCGTGTGTTTGTGTGTGCGTGCGTTGGTGTGTATGTGTTTGTGTGTACGTGTTTGTGAGTATGTGTTTGTGTGTATGTGTTTGTGTGTAGGTACGTGTTTGTGTGTATGTGTTTGTATGTACGTGTTTGTGTGTATGTGTTTGTGTTGGTGTGTGCGTATGTTTGTGTGTGCGTGTGTTTGTGTTATGTGTTTGTGTGTATGTGTTTGTGTGTATGTATTTGTGTTGGTGTGTGCGTATGTTTGTGTGTATGTGTTTGTGTGTATGTGTTTGTGTGTATGTATTTGTGTTGGTGTGTGCGTATGTTTGTGTGTTTGTCTGTATGTGTTTGTGTGTATGTGTTTGTGTTGGTGTGTGCGTATGTTTGTGTGTGCGTGTGTTTGTCTGTATGTGTTAGTGTGTATGTGTTTGTGTGTATGTGTTTGTGTGTACGTGTTTGTGTGTATGTGTTTGTGTGTACGTGTTTGTGTGTACGTGTATGTGTTTGTGTGTACGTGTTTGTGTGTACGTGTTTGTGTGTACGTGTATGTGTTTGTGTGTATGTGTTTGTGTGTACGTGTTTGTGTGTATGTGTTTGTGTGTATGTGTTTGTGTGTACGTGTTTGTGTATACCTACATGTTTGTGTGTATGTGTTTGTGTGTATGTGTTTGAGTTTGTGTTGGTGTGTGCGTGTGTTTGTGTGTGCGTGTATGTGTTTGTGTTGGTGTGTGCGTATGTTTGTGTGTGCGTGTGTTTGTCTGTATGTGTTTGTGTGTATGTGTTTGTGTGTATGTGTTTGTGCGTATGTGTTTGTGTATATGTGTTTGTGTGTATGTGTTTGTGTGTATGTGTTTGTGTGTATGTATTTGTGTGTATGTATTTGTGTTGGTGTGTGCGTGTGTTTGTCTGTATATGTTTGTGTGTATGTGTTGGTGTGTGCGTATGTTTGTGTGTGCGTGTTTGTCTGTATGTGTTGTTGTGTATGTGTTTGTGTGTATGTGTTTGTGTGTACGTGTTTGTGTGTACGTGTTTGTGTGTATGTGTTTGTGTGTATGTGTTTGAGTTTGTGTTGGTGTGAGCGTTTGTTTGTGTGTGCGTGTATTGGTGTGTATTTGTTTGTGTGTATGTGTGTATGTGTTTGTGTGTATGTGTTTGAGTGTATGTGTTTGTGTGTACCTATGTGTTTGTGTACCTATGTGTTTGTGTGTTAAAAATTAGTGTGTGCGTTTGTGTGTATGTGTTTGTGTGTACGCGTTTGTGTGTACGTGTTTGTGTGTATGTGTTTGTGTGTACGTGTTTGTGTGTATGTGTTTGTGTGTACCTATGTGTTTGTGTATTTGTTTGTGTGTATGTGTGTATGTGTTTGTGTGTATGTGTTTGAGTGTATGTGTTTGTGTGTACCTATGTGTTTGTGTACCTATGTGTTTGTGTGTTAAAAATTAGTGTGTGCGTTTGTGTGTATGTGTTTGTGTGTACGCGTTTGTGTGTACGTGTTTGTGTGTATGTGTTTGTGTGTACGTGTTTGTGTGTATGTGTTTGTGTGTACGTGTTTGTGTGTATGTGTTTGTGTGTACGTGTTTGTGTGTATGTGTTTGTGTGCATTTGTTTGTGTGTATTTGTTTGTGTGTATGTGTTTGTGTGTACGTGTTTGTGTGTATGTGTTTGTGTGTATTTGTTTGTGTGTATGTGTTTGTGTGTACCTACATGTTTGTGTGTATGTGTTTGTGTATATGTGTTTGTGTGTATGTGTATGTGTTTGTGTGTACATGTTTGTGTGTATGTGTTTGTGTGTATGTGTTTGAGTTTGTGTTGGTGTGTGCGTGTGTTTGTGTGTGCGTGCGTTGGTGTGTATCTGTTTGTGTGTACGTGTTTGTGAGTATGTGTTTGTGTGTATGTGTTTGTGTGTATGTGTTTGTGTGTAGGTACGTGTTTGTGTGTATGTGTTTGTATGTACGTGTTTGTGTTGGTGTGTGCGTATGTTTGTGTGTGCGTGTGTTTGTCTGTATGTGTTTGTGTTATGTGTTTGTGTGTATGTATTTGTGTTGGTATGTGCGTATGTTTGTGTGTATGTGTTTGTGTGTATGTGTTTGTGTGTATGTGTTTGTGTGTATGTGTTTGTGTGTATGTGTTTGTGTGTATGTATTTGTGTGTATGTATTTGTGTTGGTGTGTGCGTATGTTTGTGTGTGCGTGTGTTTGTCTGTATGTGTTTGTGTGTATGTGTTTGTGTTGGTGTGTGCGTATGTATGTGTGTGCGTGTGTTTGTCTGTATGTGTTAGTGTGTATGTGTTTGTGTGTACGTGTTTGTGTGTATGTGTTTATGTGTACGTGTTTGTGTGTACGTGTATGTGTTTGTGTGTACGTGTTTGTGTGTACCTGTATGTGTTTGTGTGTATGTGTTTGTGTGTACGTGTTTGTGTGTATGTGTTTGTGTGTATGTGTTTGTGTGTACGTGTTTGTGTGTACGTGTTTGTGTGTATGTGTTTGTGTGTATTTGTTTGTGTGTATTTGTTTGTGTGTGTGTGTATGTGTTTGTGTGTACCTACATGTTTGTGTGTATGTGTTTGTGTGTATGTGTTTGTGTGTATGTGTTTGTGTTGGTGTGTGCGTGTGTTTGTGTGTGCGTGTATGTGTTTGTGTGTATGTGTTTGTGTTGGTGTGTGCGTATGTTTGTGTGTGCGTGTGTTTGTCTGTATGTGTTTGTGTGTATGTGTTTGTGTGTATGTGTTTGTGCGTATGTGTTTGTGTATATGTGTTTGTGTGTATGTGTTTGTGTGTATGTATTTGTGTTGGTGTGTGCGTATGTTTGTGTGTGCGTGTGTTTGTCTGTATATGTTTATGTGTATGTGTATGTTTGTGTGTATGTGTTGGTGTGTGCGTATGTTTGTGTGTGCGTGTGTTTGTCTGTATGTGTTATTGTGTATGTGTTTGTGTGTATGTGTTTGTGTGTATGTGTTTGTGTGTACGTGTTTGTGTGTACGTGTTTGTGTGTATGTGTTTGTGTGTATGTGTTTGAGTTTGTGTTGGTGTGAGCGTATGTTTGTGTGTGCGTGTATTGGTGTGTATTTGTTTGTGTGTATGTGTTTGTGTGTATGTGTTTGTGTGTATGTGTTTGAGTGTATGTGTTTGTGTGTACCTATGTGTTTGTGTGTATGTGTTTGTGTTGGTGTGTGTTTGAGTTTGTGTTTGTGTTGGTGTGTGCGTATGTTTGTGTGTGCGTGTGTTGGTGTGTATGTGTGTTTGTGTTTATGTTTGTCTGTGTGTGTGGGAGGCTTTGGAAGGAACATCTCCACATGCTTTTGATGGATCACCTCTACAGGCTTTGGATGGGGCGTGTTAACAGTATTAAAATGGAACACCTCCACAGGCTTTGGATGGGACATCTCTATAGGCTTTGGATGGGAATACTCCCACAGGCTTTAAATGGGATATCCATACAAGCTTTGGATGGAAAACTTAGATCCATCTAAAGACGAGTTTATCCTAAAGACGAATGTTTTATCTAAAGACGAGTTTAATCTAAAGACGAATTTAACTTAAAAACAAGTTTAAATTAGAGACAAGTTAAATCATAAGACGAGTTTATTCTAAAGACGTGTTCTATCTATAGTCAAGTTTTATGTAAAGACGATTTCTATTAAAGGATGAGTTGTATTTAAACAAGTTTTATCTAAACACATATATTATTTAAAAACCAATTTATTTTAAAGATGAGTTTTATCTAAAGATGAATATAACCTAAAAACGAGTTATTCGATTATGAATTAAATCTAAAATCAAATTAAGCGAATTACGAGTATAACCTATTTTACTTATAACCTAAAGATGCGTTCTACCTACTATACTGGTTGCATAATATACTATTAAAATATTGTATCTTATAGAGAAATGTTCGTAGAATTTAATAAAAGTAACCAAAAATGGATATTTTTATTCGTTCAGAAATTATAGTTCATTAAAGACAATAAATAAATAAAATTAAAAAATTTCTCAATTTTGTCTCGGTGAAAAGTTTAATATTTTGGCTTAACGAACGCCCTTAAAACTTTTTAAAATACTGTATCTTATAGAGAAATGTTTGTAGAATTTAATAAAAGAAACCGGAAGTCGATATTGTTATTCGATTAGAAGTTACAGTTCATTAAACACAATAAATACAAAAAATTTAAAGATTTCTCAACTTTTTCTTGGGGAAAAATGTAACATTTTGGCTTAAAGAAAGCTTTAAACTGTTTTTAACATAATGTATCTTATAGAGAAATGTTCGCAGAATTTAATAAAAGAAACCGGAAGTCAATATTTTTATTCGGTCTGAAGTTACAGTTCATTAAATACAAAATAATATAAAAAATGGTAAAATTTCTCGAAACAAAATTTAACATTTTGACTCAATGAACGCATTAAAAAGTTTGTAAAATAATATATCTTATAAAAAAATTTCATATAATTTAATTTAAAAAACCGGAAGTTGATATTATGATTAGTTCATAAATGACAGCCGTTTTCATGAAGGGAGGGACATAATTTGGACTTGGTTTTTAATGATTGAAATGTTCGAAATACATTTTCTCGATTTTCTCGAAAACTGTGCCACTTACATGAAAATCGTTAAGAACCTATCTTATAGAGAATTTTATGATCTACATTTTCTGATATAATACTTTTTCACCTAATATGAATAGTTTCTGAGATAAATGTAAAAAACTGATTTTCGGACACAATTTTCGTCCGCCATCTTGAATTTGGGGCACAAGGAGTGAAAATTCGAGCAAATAACATACCTAGGCGTGTTCAGCGGGTATCAAAGCATAAGATTCAACCTGTTAATCAATTGTTACATGATTTGCCTCTAGGAGGTATATTTTCGAAAAAATTTCCTAGTCCAGGTTGCTGTACTACACCCGATAGTTGCAGTGGATGCAAACATTTCATAACATTTTTTAAAAGTCTCCCGTTCTTTGTACAGCTCCTGAAATATGTTTGCTTTAGATTTATCGGACATAAAATCCTTTACAACTGCGAGTTCCTCTCTCGATGAGATACCTGCAATAATAAAAAAATGCGAATAAATTTGAGTAATACATTTAAACAACCCAAGAACTTACCAAACTCATTTAAATATTGAAGTTTGTCAAAGTCAAATTCTTCAATGCTGTTAATATAATTTAGAAGTTTATCTTTCTTCAAGTTGTATTGTTACTATATCTATAACTTCGTAATAAATTATTTCTAGCTGAGAAGTAAAATTGTCTGTATTGGCAAAACTATATAGTCTTTCATATTGGAAGGAGTTTTTCCAATTCTCTTACTAGAACCAGCTTTGTCTTCCATATTTCCTGAAATATTGTTTGCTTCATTTAACATTTTGGAAAATTCTTTAGGTGTTTTTATCATAGATATTTATCTTTTGACGGATTTAATAATCGATATAGCATCTTTTTAACTACTTGATCGAGCTTGCAAAACAGAATCAGCTGGTTCTAGAAGTTCTAAAATTTTCTTCATAAGACACAAAACAAACCGAAGTTTTAGTTCTAGCATTACATTTTTTAGTCCTTTGCTTTTTGCCACTTCTTCTCCAGAAAATTTTTCATGCTTCATAATAATATCTAATGTTTTCATTATTATCATTAATTATCTATAAAATGATGAAAGTAGGAAGGAACAGCTCTTCAGCTCCAGGAAGGACGAAAGTTTTTACAGGCAGGGCTGTGCCCTGCCTGCCCCCCCTGGTTACGGCCCTGGCTGTATTCAATAATTCGTTATAGAATGGGGAAGAGTCGAAACAATTTTCTTTAAAATGCTCAGAACATACATTAGCATTACAAAGTGGAAATGATCTCCCATACGAGCTCTATATATCTGATTTGAATTTAAGGTTTCGCGCCAAACGTGAATCTTAACCTCGCTAACGTGGTCAATTACGCCGTACCCGGAATCTCTGTACACATTCATCACACAGTACAAAATGTCGACAGTCTAAAAGCACGTGTGACCAAGGGTTTGCAACCCACAGCAAGTATGTCTGAGGTTCAATAGGTGGAAGCACGACTACAGGGGCCTCAACGGTTGGAGCTGGAGGCACGACAGCAAGAGTTTCAGTGGCTGGGGCAGGAGGTTCAGCAGCAAGAGGTGCAACAACAAAGACAGCAGAAGGTTTAACGGCTGGGACATGAGGTTCAGCAACAGGAAGTGCAACAAAAATGACAGCAGGAGGTTCAACGGCTGGGAAAGGAGGTTCAACAGCAAGAGGTGCAGAAACAATGACAGCAGGATGTACAACGACTGTGGCTGGAGGCACGACAGCAGGCGCATCGATAGGTGGTTCAATGGACATGTCTGGAGGAATGCCTGCAGCATTGACAACAGGCGCAACTGCAGGAAGTGCAGGGTCCGGTACAACATCAGGATCCACTACAGAAAAATATAATACTTCGTTTGCTGCTATGTTTATAGTTTTATTTAATTTTTGTATATTTACCTGAAATTCTCCTTCAAGCCGCGCTAATCTATTACTCATATGTAATAAAAATCTCCTGACGTGCCCATCAGCAGTCAACCGTTCTTCAGCCTTGCGAATTCGTTGGTTTAGTATGACATACCTACGGCGCCGTTAATTGAGTAGCATAACTCCCTGTTTTAAGCGAATAGTCAGTCGCTTTCGCATGCTCCATTGATTGTAGCTTCTCTGTGAAAGCCCAAATGTTAGAAAGCGGCCGTTCAATGAATCTAAGAAACCAAATTTAATACTAATATTATATTGTCTGATTTCTATTGAAAAACTAATATTAGTCGTTATAGTATATAGTAGTAGTATAGTATATAGTAGTAGTATAGTATATAGTAGTATAGTTCGGTGAAATGCTTCCACACTATTATTAGTGTACACTGATTTGTTTTCGTTTATTTCATTGCCAAGTTCTTCCATTATATCAATTCCCTCTCGCAGCATATTGTGTAACAAAAGTGGAAATACCATTGCTGCACGAATGATCTGTCGGCTGATGTTTCGTACAGCCTGTCGTTGCAGGCCCAGTTCTTATGTCTTTAAAAACTGTCCTAGCATAATGGAACCAGCAACCTCGTAGATTTGTTCCAGGGAAGGTAGTTACTGCTGCAGGTCTCATAGCACTTTTATAATCTGCCATTACATTGCTGACCACCGTCTCGCCGCAAGTACTGGAAAACGGCAGTGTACGCTCCATCAAACCGTAAAATATCGGAAAAGTTTAAAATAATAACTTGAGATAACCTAGACTGAAAATAGTATATTTTGCATTAAACTTATTTTTTAAAAGAAATTCCCACTCCTACAAAATATAGTAAAAATATGTTCTCCTAATGCCTCGTTTGCATGTATCCGGAATCCGCAGATTTCTTGCGGAATAAAATGGCCGCCACGAATTCCGCAAAACTCCTGTTTTCATTTGTCGGATATTTTTACGAGATTATGCGGAATTTTTTAATAAAATTGGTATTTGTTTTGAAAATGTTGGTATCAGTGAGAGCGCCAAAATGAAATGTGTGCATGCATATGAAATAGATATCATACTGTCACCAGACGCTAAATATCTGCAATTACATTAAAAAAATATATTATGCAACTTATTTTTTCAAAAATTATAAACTCAATACCGGATTACCACAAAGAAGTAATAGCTAATTTTTCAGCTGGTGAAATTGGTTCTCTTATAAAAAACATTTTCAAAATCTTCGGATGTATTATTTCTAATAATGTATCAAAAATTTTAGAATCCATGCGAAAATAATTAAAATGCATTTCTGTATCTTTTAATCTTAGTTCTTGAACAAGATTGTGATAGTCCCCTTGATTTTTTCTATTTTTATAAATATCTCGCACCCACATTTTTTTCTACGATATTTTCTTTTCTTTTTTAAATCTTTGTTTATCTGATAAATTACATATTAGCATTTTTATATAATATCGACAATACTCCAAGTAATAATTATAATTTTCAATTTTCATCTCCATATTCGACATAAACAAACATATATTTGAGGTTATAACAACTGACAGTTTAAACGTCAAAACTTGCGGAGTTCCGCAGAAAGTTAAAAATAATTTAACTACTGACGGAATTCGTGACGGCTATTTTATTCCGCAAGAAATCTGCGGATTCCGGATACATGAAAACGAGGCATAAGGAAGATGATTTAAAGATAAAAGGTCAGTCTAGACCATTTTTAAAATTTTAAATTTATATTTATGTTTTTTTAACTCCAAAGTTATAGAACTTTGAAGATGAAATATTAATTAAATTAACTAAAGTGAAATTTTAAAAAATTACACTTAGCTAGCATAAAATATACTTTCATTTAAAAAAATTGTTTAAAATATTTAAAATTAATGCCAATTTCAATCCCCCAACGAAACCCCTTTTGTAGTAGAAAGTGGATAAATACGGTTCATTCAGCGAATCAACCTGAACCTATGTCGTCAGTGACTCGTCACAATAAGTACTAACAATAGTTTGTGACGACGCTGGTTCCCTAAATGTTTAATGAAATTTTAGTCATTTTCTTGTTTTTTATCAACTAAAAGAGTGTCATTAATGTAAAGTTAAACAATATCAAATTGAAATATTTAATTGAAAAATTTAAACTTTTTTTTACCTTATCGTCATGCAGTAAATAACTGCAGTGCTCTGGGCACTACTTTAAAAGTAGCGTCCATGTGTACATTGATATTGCCGGTGTTCCGTACAAAGTCCAAAATTGTATGAGAAACAAAAATTACAGCAATACTGCCGTCCTAAATGACAACAAGCTTTTTAAAAAAGGCGTTATTATGGGGGGCTTTAATTCTTGCTATTCCGTTCAAACCATCTGAAATAAAACATAACAATGAGTTTTTACTATCAAACCGCTTAGACGTGGTAGTGATAGTTCTTATTAATTAGTCTTTTATTGTGGCAAATACTAATTTTAAATAGTTCTGCTAATGTCAGTTTTTCTCTATATGAAAATGCATTTTAACACTGCTGTAAATGTGGCAGTGAAAGGTGCTCTAATTTAAGTTAAATTGATTTTCTTACTTCGTATTCATCTAAAGTAACAGTTTTAAGTACATTTATTAATTAAACAAGCGTATACTACTTGCGCCAGTGTGGCCTTGGTCGCCGGAGCCGGAGCCCGGAGTTGAGTAGATTGCTGAGTACGCTGTGCGCGAGCTATTTCTCTTCATGCGCGGTAAATACCAGTGATTCTAAAACGTTTATATCATGGGCGATGCAGATTTAGAAGAGGAAAAAAAGTTTTAAATGTAAAATTGAGTAAGACAATATTATGTAAAGGGATGTGCAAACATTGGTTTCATTTAAAATGTGCAGGTATAAAAGAAAAGGACTTTTCAGTTATTAGTTTGTCACGGTCCAATTTTTGCAAAGTTTACCTAAAATAAAAAATTATAAATTTTAGCATGAATTTAGAAATGTAGCATTAATACCTATCAAATTACTAACCTGGAATAAATAATAATTCACTAAATAATCATCATTTTTATGACATTTAAATTTCAATTAGATATCTGAAATCAGTTATTAAAATCAATGTTTATCTTATTTTGACAACTGCTAATTAATAGATTCCGCTTCATGCGATTGCTGGTACTTTTTTTGTTAAACGTAACCTTTAATATAATTTTGTATGTAAATAAATAATAAGTTAAAATATATTTGGAACTAATTTATTGGAGAAGATATAACACTGAAATATAATTATTTTTATTAGAGTATTTAAATGTTTCAATGTCGTAAGGCGAATTGTTGGACCGCTCTCCTCACCCCTGCCACAAATATTGTTTATATTGTTTGTTTCTTCTTTCTCTTAGTTTCCTATCTTTTAGGTTCTTTTGTCATTATTTTGTTTGATTGTGTTTGGTGTTTTTTTTGCACTGGTGGTGACCGGTTTTGCAAAAACGCGGATTCTGCGAAGGTGCAGGAAGTTGTGGTGGTAAAGCTGCAGGAGGATGTGGTGGTCTATCAAGAGGGGGTGCTGGAAGAGGTTGTTGAGGCGGATTGCCAATGAGTGCTGGTGGAAGATTTGCTGGTTCTGGTTGCATTCCAATTGGAGACACAGCTCGTCTCACTGCCCCAGGCGCTAATACATTTACCACCCTGTTTAGTAAATGTCGGGTATACAAAAATAACCTTCTAACATCGCCATATTGCGCCAGCAGAACTTCAGCCCGTCATATTCTTAGGTCCAAATTTATATAGCGAAGTCTTCTATGCCATTCAAAAGACGTTGTAAATTCAAAGATTTAGAATGTTCCATGTTTTCAAGACATTCGCATAAAACCCATACATTTGGATGTGCCTGTTGTACTGATCTATAAGAAAATTATTTATTATTATTATTCCATTGCTTACGTTTATAATAATTTGTATCAACGTATTGTCAATGAGCAAAATATGCCAGAAATGCACAATCGATAAAGCAAGTTTCCCTAGGTGTGCAATAACATGAATTAATTTGGAGGCAGTTTGTTCTCATATCTAGAGAGTCCATATACTAAGAGTGAGAATGTGGACCGCAGAGTTCGGTAGATACATCACGTTAAGTTGGGAGTGATGATGGAGAGGTATTGAATTGGAATTATAAATTTGTATTAATAAAACGAAAGTTGGGCTAGAAAGCCTACATACTCAGACAAGAGAGTAGACATAAAATGTATGATTTTCTATTTGTGCTGCCATGCTGTAATCAAAACGCGTTCGTGTATTGTTTGTACCTTTCTTGCATATATTTATATTGAATAAATTAATAAAAAATTTAACATGATCTGTCAAAACAGAATCTATCTTTCAAATCATAATTAATTCAAAATGCCTATACTTGATTTAAAAACTAGGAAAACATACTTGAAGTTGTCTCGCTGAGCCATAATTACACTGTAAATACGAAAAAAATATCGCTAGATTTTTTTGGTGGCAAAATTAAATATGACCTATCGACGGGCAAACTCGATACAGTCACTGACAACAGCTGACGAGACAAGATAGAGAACATTCGTTTGTTTACATTACAAAGTTTATGTGGTGTAAAACTGGTGTTACATCAGCCAATCAAAAACGATCAGTTTTAGCACTTCAACTTCAAGTATGTCCTCCTAGTTTTTAAGTAGAATATAGTTGTTCAGCGGTTGCATATACCAATCGTCCACAGCACGATTTTTTATTAAAACGTATTTCCAGAGATGCATTTATTAACATCATTTTATAATATGAGCAATATATATTTTGAAATATCACATTTTAGTTAAACACTAGCGTCAACAACCTACTTTGCAGATTTGTCGCTAGATCCCGCTTCACGATAAGCAACCTTTTTCGTGCCTGTTTGGGTGCGCAAAGTAGCTCAATTTGTACCTCTCGCCACTCAGTACTGTAAGAGAGGTATTGTAATCATGCTAAAATTTCGATAGTGAGTTTTCAATGAATAAGCAAGTTTTGAGGTCTCTAGAACACTATTTTGATAATTTCGCGATGATGTCTGTGTGTGGATGGATGGTTGGATATTGGAGGTACGATAACTCAAATACGACGGAATAAAAAAATTTGATATTACGTATATAATATTCTGACATCCTAGATTAGATCTGATTAGATTTTGGTATTGTTGGTTCAACCGGAAGTGGTAGTTTCTTGAAGATCTGAAGAGTTTTTCTGGAATATCCTCAAAATGTATGAATTAATAGGAATTTTTTAAATAACATTGTATACTAAATGTTAATGTCTATAATATGTATTCAAAAAGTTGTATCTATTTAGCACCATTTTCCAATTACAAGAAGTTAAAAATTCGACAAATTTGTTACAATTTTGATTTATCTGCCGAGCCATGAAAACAAAAAATAAAATATTTGAGGGTTAATATCATATAAATTTTTGACAAATTGAAATGGAAAATGTAAAATGTCATTTATTATTTTTATAAGGTCATAATAAACTTTAATAATATTATAAAAACTACTAATTCCCGAATTCCTTTCTACAATGGTATATTTGTGAGTAAGTACCTTCATACACACTTAGTAAAATAATAGAGTATGGCGAGAGATCATGTTGTGTTGGCCACATCGGATTTTTTAACTATACGATGCTGTCGCAAATAGAAGTGTGTGAGAATAGAAGTGCGGAAAATTTCGTGCCAGCTATGAATAGACTTAATGCGAAGAAAAGATCAATTTTAATTAAAGTTTTGAAAATATTTTATAACGGTTCAGGTTTGGTTCCCGGTAAATATTCTCAATTTTGAAACTTTCCCATGAAACATTGTATTGTAAATATTCCGAAAATTTCCTTGGAAATTTTCTGTTTTTCATATTTCGCAGCTTACGTTTTCAATTTAACCTCACTTGTACACACTTATTTTTTGTCTGATTTGCAATGCCTAGATAAGCGTCAAGCATACGGATACATTTTACGAAATTTAACAACGAAGGTAAAATCTGTCATACTTAATGCAAAGAATGTATTTACTGAATGCAATAAAATCCTTTTTTAAACCATATGTCTTTTACCAAACGATTACGTACTTATTTGGTATCAAATGAAACCACAGACCACAAGCAACACAAAAATGTATGGGAAAGTTTTCGAAATTTTTCGGTAATATTGGTGCGGGAAATTTCCTCATTTCAAAATTTTCGAACTCTAGTTTCCGGTTTACTAAAATAGCTGTGGTTCTTTCTGGTTTTCGTTTTTGTTCCAGTTTGGTTAGAGTCCCTTTTTTGATACATTTTGGACTTTTACTATTTTAAGGACATGATGTTGTTAGGTGGGTCATATTATGGTAAAACTAATTGTCTTGTCAGCTGCCGGTATACTTTAGAGTTTAGTGTTTAGATTATACTTTGGCAGTATTTAATAAATTTATTAAGTCACGTTAGTATTTTGGTGAAGTTTACTGAAATGACTAGTTTCAAATTAATTTTCAGTGAGTAACTAGATCTTAAACGAGGTATTTTTTAAAGGTACACTTCTTATTCGTACCTAAATAAATCTCTGTGAAAAGATTCAACATTATTTGTTCTGTGCGTCTCTCCATGAACTGATATATTGAGTCTATTCCACTGTTCCATAAATTGAAGAAATCTTTCACGGTTTGGAAGATTTCGCAATTCTTCCGCAATTATTTCTCTTATATTTTCTTGTGGTAGAAGAGGAAGTGCCATTGCCATTTGCACTATCATAATTTCGTGTATTCCCAAAGCCCTAGAATTTTAATGCACGGCCTTGGCATAATGAAACCAGCAGCCTAGAATTCTGGAGCCTTGGAATACAGAAACGGCTGCAGTACGCATGGCAGTTTCATAATCAGTCATTATTGACACAACTTCTGTTCCTTGTCCCAATATATCGCGTAAGTATCCAAATACAACCATGTACAAAGTTCTTGTTTTGCGTTGCATTAAAACGTAGGTGATTAAAAATACCTGTTAAATAAGGCGGAATATAGTTTATTTGTTATTTGTAGTGAATGAACATGAAAAAAAATTTATACTTTATAAGTTAGCATTGTTTTAAATATTATTTTAACAAATTTTTGAAAAATCTCAGACTGAGCCGGGATTCGAACCAGGAACCTTTGAATTTTCGATCCAACGCTCTACCACTTGAGCTCGCACTTGAGCTACCAGTCCCTGGTTCCATCCCAACTCAGTCCGAAATATCTCGTGCATTAATTTTGTGTCCATTATGACACGTCACACATTTTTTTTTTATAGTACGTATCACATGAACAACGCGTGGCAGATGCCGGCAATTGCCAATTTTTTAGGAAATGTTGATAACGAAATAGTGAGAGAACCCTCCGGATGTATTTAAGACATTTTTGAAAAATCTCAGACTGATTGATTTTAACGTTTGATAATTGGATTATTGCGACGTAGGCACGGTAAAAAATAATAATAATTTCTCTACGACTACACTATGAAAAGTTTATATTTATGCTTTCAATTATCAACGTAAAGTTAATTGAGGTACCTACAAGCAAATAAACACTACTTTATAGCGCGTCTCTGTATGACAACGCGCGCCAAAATATTTTTTGCAATATGTCATATAAAGGTTGACATTCTAAAACTGGCAATAGCACGTAAAGCTATTGTTTTTTGTTAACTGTTCAAAAATAGTTATTTTTTATTGTAATCAAGTATCAAACAACGTTTTTTTCAAAAACTATGTCCCAATATAAGTAAAAATGCAAAGAGAAAATTTAGACGCTATGGATTAATCGAATTAATCAATGTGACATGCAATGTAATCGGCGTATGAAGATTTAATATCTACTGCAGATAACAGTAGTAAGTAGTCCAATTTTTACCCATCCATTTTCACCGCCAGCATGCAAAATTATTATTCGTTGTCCTCTGGAAGAAGGCGCATTTAAGCAACATTGGTTCTGATCGTCAACCCAACCTTTCTTTACGATGTCATGTGTCAGACCAAGTCTCATCAAGATAAATAATATTTCTTCCTTGGTCGCGGGTATAGTTTAATTTCACTTAAATATTTGTGCCTCTGTTGTACAATTCGCAGATTCTGCATAATAGTGCGTCTCTGATCTAGTTTTTTGTGAATAAATCCCATTTCTTTCAAACATCTATAAATTGTAGTTCTACTTGCTGTGAAATTTGTGTTTTGTGTTAATATAGAATGTAAAGAAGATAACGTATGTACAATGTTATTTGTGTAAGCTGTATACTGTATGTATTGTTCGCAGAATTACATCTTTTGCAAAATTATTTATCGTTTCAGTATGACATTTTTTTCTTTTATTTTTGTTAATTGGTCTTCCATTCTGAATAATTTTTTTGACAGTTTGAATACTGACTTTTGTAAGTTGAGTTGTTGTTTGCACAACAAGTGTGTCTCCCATTTTATGTAAAAGGCCATGATAAACATTTAAGACGATCTGTTGGCCATGTTCATGGAGAAACGGTTTGAAATTAAAATCTGATGCTTTACTGAATTCCATATTCGAATCTAAACACTCCTAGTCTTCTATTTGTTTTCTTACAGAACAATCTTCCCACGGTCTAAACATTTTAAATCCACCCTCAAATTGCACAATTATATAAAGCACTGTGTGCAACAACAAACTGTTAGCATTAGCAAATCAGTACTCACACAGTAGTCATTCTTATCTTAATGGTCTCTTACTATAAAAGTAACGTAATCGTATAACAATATAGCACATTTAGTACAACAATGGGGTTAATACATGCAACATTGTTACAAAAAAGGAGACTTTTAAATATGCAATCATTTTGTTTGTCCATTTTTATAATAGATCTAAATCAATAATTAGATTCTGATTATTATTATACCTTCTACTTATGTTGGAATAAACACTATTTTATTAAATTCACCGGTAAAAATAATTTTAAATAAGCACTCTGCGACAAATTGCAATATAAACATAAAAATATTATCGGTAACTCCGACATAGTCATAAATTCCTGTGTACTTACATTAATCATTTATCTTTGACTATTTTTTGTTAATTGTTGCAGTAAATTACTCCCTCGAATAACAAGCTAGCCTATTGTTTGTATTAATTAATGTATTAATTTAATATAGTAGTATCGATATAGGGTATAATATTGCTCATTTGAATTATCGCGAAAGTCGTCTGTGGTACGAGTCGTTACTCATAAGCAGTGTTGTGACTGATCCAGATCACTGATCTAGCTCAATTTTCGTGATCTTTGATCTGATCTAGATCATCTTATTTTAAAAAATCTTGAGTTTGATCTAGATCAAATAAATATGATCTACGATCTTAAAATAAGATCATATTTTTTTCTACGCTATACAAGTTAAAGCATGAAATTGAAAATTTATCAAGAGTAAGAGTTTCATATTTGTAATATATTTTAATTTTAAACAACAGATTAAATCGCTTGAATAATATGTATTTTCTTCTTTTTTATGAAATGTAATACAACAATTAAATATTTTGTCTAATATTGATCTTTTTACGATCTAAAGAAAAAAGATCACTAATTTCTGATCTGATCTAAAAAAAAGATCCTATAATAAAAGTTGATCTATGATCTGATCTAGATCATATTAAACGAGAAGATCTTGATCTAGATCCATTTTAAAATGATCTGTCACAACACTGCTCATAAGAAATTGCCATTGTCAGACACTTGTTGAATATTGTACCAACTACTATTATTGGCCCTTTTCTGTTACTAAGTTATCGAGTTGATAATTTTTAAAAACTTTCTAAGATTTTTTACCAATACAAATACCTGGTACTAAAAAATCAATATGGCATACTTGAAAGTTAAAATTTCTTTCATTTGTTAAACATTTTACCATGTTTTTTATATTTCAATTGCAAAATTACATTGGTTTTGTATCGCACAAAAAAATGATTATATACTAATTGCACTTAATACAACAACCAGAATAGGGCGGTTACTTTCTATTGTTCTGTTATCTCACCTCTTGTAACCCAATACAGAGGTAAAGTAAATGCAGTTGAAACATACTATACCGTTACAATAAATCAAAAAAACATTCTATTTTCTATAAATAATCTGTTATTTTTGTAGTTCGTATAATTTTGAACTGTAATATTTCAATACTATTAGAATAACAAAAAAACGACGAAGAAAATCTATCTAAATAAAGTGTTTCCTTTTTAAAACAACTGCACAACATAAGCGCGTTACGAAAAAGATTTATTTCTTTATATAATATAGAATACATAATACTGAATAAGTACACATTAAAACATTTTTTATGTTGTTATTAGTTTACGAAATATAATCTGGAAACTAGAAACCAACCATCTTGTATGTATCTGCTAATACTAACCATATTGTCATGCATAACATGTACAGTGAATAATTGTGAATCACCGCCTATTCGCGGCACAACTTTAAACGTTGCATCCTTATACAAATGAAGCTGTCTTCCACGGGCAAATTGCAATGTAAAATGGGATACAAAAATAGTATTTCCAGCTCCATTTTCATCACGCAAAAATGTCCGGAAAAATGGTTCCGCACTAGGACTTAAATCATAGGCATACCTTTGCAACCATCTATATATAAAAAAATATGTTACGTAGTTTTTCGAAAAAATTATACAAATCAAGTTAAAAATTTATTTTTTCTACGATCGGTATTAAAAGCAGGCTACTTGAAAATGAACATTTGCAGACCAATTCATCTTTATAGACCGACCGTTGCTAATAGTGACGGTCTGAAAATATTTTCAGTCCGTTGCTTATAAAAATCTGTTCCAGAAATTATAAATAATTTATTAGGATTTAATTTTTATTAATATTACAATTTCCATTCAAAATTCTTTCAAAATGGCAAGTTTGTTAGGTATATCTATCTATTATTTTTCTGCATTCAAAATTTTAGCTTTCGTAGATATGTTGATTTGATAAATGAAAATTTAAAAAATTCTGTTGATTGTTTATAAAAATCAATTATACTTACATAAAAAAATATTTGTATACTTCTGTCTGAAAGTATTTTTGCAGACTTCTACTAGTTGCAACCCTTGCTGCGCTCGTGCTACAATTTCTAGCCTAAATCTGCAAAAGGGTACTTTTTTGCTACTTTCAAAAATATAATATTTCACAGCAGTTTCATTTATTTAACCTTATTGTGTGTAAACCAATTTAAATTTTAATTATATTTATTTTCGAATTAGTTTTTTTTTGAGATAATTATGTTCAAATCTCTGACCCTTTTTGTCTAACGTTCAGGGGAAAACTACCAGTAAAACCAGAGACTCAAACCGAACTCAAACAATAAAGATTTTTTTCACGACATGCGGAGAAAACACAATTTTCTTCTCGCGAAATAGTGAGGAAAGTAGATTTTCCCTCTCTAGAGAGGAAAGTAAGCAGTGTTACCACTAGTGTTGGATCTTGGATATAATGGGGAGGGTGGAGTAAAAACAGCACATGCACTTAGGCAGCTCAAACGGGCCCATTGTACAACCTCCGGGAAGCACAGCTCCCTGCTACAGGTCCTGAAGCCATTCTACACTCAGGAAGAACGCTAACAGGTCAGCAGCGGGAGTTATGCTTAGGGTGGCCATGTCCGGCCAGAATGCCCCTAGCATGGATCCTCTTTTTGAAGACAAAGCAGGACATTCACATAGAATGTGCTCCACAGTTTCATCTTCTTCTTCGCAGCCTCTACATAGAGGACTGTTGACGATTTTCATGCGATGCATGTGTTTGTTTAAACGACTGTGTCCCGTCAAAATACCGACCATAAGTTGAAGGTTGTTTCTAGAGAGTCGAGTAAGATAATTTGCCAGTTTAGTAGTTGGCCTCGCAATTAGCCTCTTTGCATGTCTGCATTGAGGTGTGGTAGTCCAATGGACTAAAATTTTTTCAAAGCTAAAGTCTTTAACAATATCATGAAGAGTTGAGGTTGTCAACGGAAGTATAGGTTCCGGGCCGCAAGGCAGAGAAGACGAGCCTTGTCTGGCAAGTTCATCGTTACCTTCATTACCACTATGCCCTTTAACCCAAGTGAGTTCTACGGCATTGTTTTCGGATATGTCAGACAGTGCTTGTTGACATAGCTCGATAAGCTTTGACGTGACTTTGCAGCCATTGAGAGCTTGAAGAGTTGCCTTGTTGTCTGTTATTATCCCTATTGACTTGTTTTGAACCTGGAGTTCATTCACAAGTATTGCACTCTGCATTATCCCCATAATCTCAGCCTGGAAGACAGTGTTGTGAGCACCAAGGGGTATGCTAACGTTAAGGTTCAGTTCTTCGGAGAAGATTCCCGAGCCTGAGCCTGTGGACGTTTTGGAGCCATCTGTAAAGATGAAAATGTCAGGGCTGGAGGCTCCCTGACCATCTAGTATAACACGATAGGGTTTATCGAAGTTCAAAGTAGGAGGTGTGCAATCCGCATTTATCTGCAGAAGAGGAGCAGAACGAAATGCCTCTTGCAAAATAGAGCTGTGTTTGCAGCTTACTCCTGATTTTGGTAGAAAACCTAAATGTGAGAGGCGTAGAGCAGTCTTTAGTGCTACCTCCTCTATATAAAGATTAAGATGAGTGAGACACAGAAGGACTTCCATACCCGCGTTCGGTGTAGTGCGCATTGCACTTGTAATTGCTAAACATGCCAGTCTCTGTACATGTTCTAATTTCGAAGATGCTGTTGATTGTCTAACTTTAGGCCACCATACCAGAGCACCATACGTAATCATTGGCCTGATGATCGCTGTGTAGAGTCAGAGTGAGAGCTTGGGAGTAAGCCCCCAAGTTCGACCCATAACACGACGGCATTGCCAGAAGGCAATACAGGCATTTTCAACTTTCTGGTTTAGATGTTGACTCCAGTTCAATTTACAGTCAAGTGTAACTCCCAGATACTTGACTGTATCTGAAAAGTCCAGAGTTTGGTTGAAGAATTTCGGCTTGTTGAGTCTGCCGATTTTACGTTTTCTGGTAAAGAAGACCATCTCAGTTTTGGTTGGGTTAACTGAAATTGAGTGTTTCTCGCACCAGGATTCGAGAAGTTTGAGAGCATTGTTAGCCACTTCGCAGAGTGTGTTCTCAAATTTACCATTTAGCAGAATTGTAATGTCATCTGCGTAACCAACGGTGTAGAATCCATTGCTATTGAGCAGCTGTAAAAGGCTGTCAACTACAATTACCCAAAGTAGAGGTGAAAGGACACCGCCTTGAGGACAACCTTTGGTGACGTAACCCCTTATGGTTGAGTCTTCAGAGGAAAACTTAACGGCTCTATGTTCAAGCATGAACTGAATCCACATAATTAGTGGTTGTTCAACGCCATGTTCCCTTAGAGCGTTGACTATGGAGTTGAATGTCGCTTTGTCAAAAGCTCCTTCTATATCAATGAAAGTACCCAGGGTGGAATTTTTACATTCCATCGATCTCTCGATCCTACTAACTACAGCGTGTAGTGCGGTCTCGGTAGATCTGACATGGATGTAGGCATGTTGATTAGAGTGGAGAGGGTGGCGAGAAAGCGCAGTCTCTCTGATGTATCTGTCGCACAGTCTTTCCAGAGTTTTAAGAAGAACAGAGGTAAGACTTATTCGGCGATAAGATTTAGGTGATGAGTAGTCTGACCGTCCTGGTTTAGGAATGTACACTACTTTCACTTCCCTCCATTGTAGAGGTACATATGTGAGGGTTAAACTCGCCTTAAAAATCCAAACCAAGTGAGGTAGCAGTTGATCACAGCCCCACTGAAGAAGGTAAGGTACTATACCATCCATACCTGGTGATTTATATGGCTTTCAAGAGTTTATTGCCCAGGTTGTACGTGTCTCGTTAACAATTTTGGAGGAAAGCGTGAACGCTTCCTCCGAGGAGGTGTGTTCGCGTGCTGTCCAATAGTTGGTTTGAGAAATTACACAGCCTGAGAAATGAGTTTTTAACAGAATTTCATTATTTTCTGTTAAAGAAGAAGCGTATGAGCCGTCCTCGTGTTTGAGGCAGCCAAGCTGTAAGTTTGGATCTTTTGAGAAAATCTTTTTCAAGCGAGCAACAGGAGCAGTAGTCTCAATGCTGCTTGTAAAGTTTTGCCACGCAGATCGTTGTTTTTGACGAATGGTTTTCTTATAAGCAGATTTGTGTTCTTGAAATGAACGCCAGTCTGCTTCGTCTTTTGAAATTTTTGCTTTGTTAAACAATTTTCTGAGATTTGTTCTCCTTTTGTCTAGCTCCTTGCACCACCATGGTGCATTTTTTGGGTTGACTACAATTAAAGGACAAGCCTTTTCATATGAGTTAATGACGACGCTTTGAAGTTTGTTAACGCAATTTTCAAGTGTTACAACATTTACTTCATCGGGAATATGACATTTTTCAAGTCCTGAAGATAGAAGGTCTTGAAATATGTTCCTGTCAGTTCTCTTAGGATTACGAAAAGTCCTTTTTTCAATGTTTTTAGCATTTAGAGTAAAACATATCCATTTGTGATCAGACATAGACAGCTCAGGTGATACACACCATCCTGAGATGTCTTCGGATATTTTTGATGTAGCAAGGGTGATGTCGATCCTAATTTGAGCACGAGAAGTGACAAAGGTAGGTTCGTCGCCCTTATTAAGAATTTCCAGGTTAGTGCTGGTGATATATTCACATAGCGATCTGCCTCTAGGGTTGACGTCTTTGCTACCCCAGATAGGATGGTGTGAGTTAGAGTCACATCCAACAATAAGATGCTTGTGATTGCTTTCACAGAACTCTACCAGCTTAGCCAGTTATGGACTGGGAGGAAGCTGTGCGGAGTCTGTGGGTAGGTAGCAAGAAGCTACGACAATGTCTTCGCTTTGATCAGTAACTCCACTAAGAAGAACTGTAGTGAGGTCGCGTGAGCAAAACTGTTGTAAGACTACAGTTTGGATGTGTTTAGGTACAACTATACACGTTCTTGTATTCTCAATACCAAAACCATTGATGATAGAATTGGTGTTGTCGCCTAATCCACACACCTTGGATTTAACAACTCAAGGTTCTTGGATCAGGGCTATACTGTTCTGCTTATTATCTAGGTGGCGTCTCAGACAGGAGCTTGCCGCCCGACAATGTTGCAGATTTATTTGGACAAATTGAATAGGATTTGGATTATTGGGATGTTGACGGGTCATTTTGGGAGATGTCCGAGAGAAGCAGGGTCTCAAGCTCTTGCAGTTCAGCATTTTCCTTGGATTCCGTCTCCATAGGAGTTGCAGCCTGCGACTGAGTTTCAGAGGAACCTGCTTAGCTTTAGTCTAGCTCGCTAGACTGTAACCTGACGGTGAGTTGCGAGAACTGGTAGAAGAGTTTCTTCCCACGACTCGCTATTATTTTGGCATCTGTGTCATCGATGCCGAAGACAAGGACTCTACCCTTCTGTTCTTCCTTGATGGCATCGTGAAAGATGCACCAGTTTAGAACCTTAAGGGGGCTGTTGCTAGCCGCCAACCTCCGGACGACAGTCTCTCTTTTTTCGGCTTTACCCGGAATCTAGACAGCTGCCTTCACTAGACGTGGCAACTGGCTCACTGCTACCACCTCTAACTGGCCGTTGTCCCACAGTTGGGAGAGTTTGCTCACTGTGTTTTTTAGCCATTCAAGATAATGGTTATTAACGCAAGTGATGCGAAGAATCTCCCCTGAGTATTGCCACCCATTGAAGATTGGGGGCTGTTCTCCTTCCTTCAAGGCGAACAAGCAGTTGTCAAGACACTTTGACAGCTGCTCCTGAAGAATCTCAACCTTGGAGGGGAATATCTTGCCAACAGGGTTAGTACGGCAGATGACAGCAACCCGTAGTTGGTTTGAGGCCACCTTCGAATAGCTGTCTCCTGCTTTCCGAACCGCTGTTGGGGGAGGTTTAGATGGTACACGCTTTACCACCTTATTTTTGGTCTGTTGGGGTCTTTTCTTCTTCCTAGCGTACCACTAGTGTTATTTCACGATGAAATATTTGAAAAATTGTAGGTAAATTTATTATTTTATTGAAAATTCTTATTTTATAGTGATACACTGTAAACTATTATTTTACAATTATTATGTTTTATACTTTCTTTTTCTACTATTTCACGATTTTACAACTTAAATTTAATTTGGCATATTGGCTGAATTTCGTTGTTTTCAAACGTCATTCTGACAGATGGCAGTTATAACCTAACTTCTAGTTATGTGTTTCTTTTACATTTACATTGTTTTTAAATATGTCGTGAAAAAAATGTTGTGTCTAACACGAGAGAAAAGCTCTTTTTCCACTCTTGCTCAATTGCCTCACTCGCTTCGCTCGTGACACAAACTTCGAGCTCGAGTGGGAAAAAGAAGCGCTTTCCTCTTTAGTTGATGATGATGAATGGGAACACATCGTTCTCGAAACGTCTTAAAGACTCGGAAATTGTTTTTTTAAAGCTATACCTATAAAATACTGCGAAGCCTATTTCGAAAAAATTGTATCCTTATAATAATTTATTATAATTATTGTGTAAAATTTATGGTTATATAATTTGACATAGTAAGTACCTTCTGTTTTGCAACAACTCACAAAATTGTTCCAAACTTTAAGGAATTGGGGGAGTGCCTCGTTGACGACTTCGGCTCATTCTAGACTTTATGCTATTGTAGCCTCCAATTAAAGCCGCTGCTATTGAAAATCTCCTCTCCTCTTCTCGAAAAATAATCTGCAGTGGTACATTTTCAGATTGTGCTCTTCTTGTTTTAAATCGCAAAACATGACTTTCATTAACATTAATATCGTGCTTGTGCGGATTTGTAATATTAATGTTTCCTTCGAGTGCCACAATACAACGGGCTTGACATGAACCCCTCTCTTTACATTTTAAATATAAAATGTTGTTTATTTCTTTATCTTTATAATATATGTAATTATTGTACATAAACAAAACAGAATTGGCCCTGTGGCCGTTCAAATGTTCCATCTAAAATTATACTTATTTATGTTAATTTACGTCATTTAAAAATACAATACAATTTATTTTTACCTTCTTATATTTTAAGTTTTAAGAAATTGAAGAAAATAGAATAGAAAATAAGAATTGAATAATCACAAAGAAATCAAAGATTTAGATTTGTAAGAAATGTAATAATAAAATAAAATGTTTAGTTTACATAGTGAATAAATAATTTAATACAATAATTAATTACTTTTTAGCAAAACTCGAAATAATAATAATAATAATATTTATTTATTTCATTTGGCAAATTTCAGCTAAAGCTGTTCTTACACTTAACCAAAAAGCAAGTATTACAAGAATTTAAAAAATGTTCTGAGACATAATAAAAGAAAAAAAAATATTATGTAGACAAAATATATGTACACATATACCAAATATAAACGTACATTTAAAAATAGTAATAATAATAATAATACTAATAAATACTAATAGTATTAGCAGAGTAGGTATTGCTGAAATGAATATTTATATAGATTTTAATGAAGAATAAATTATTTTTTATTGACACTTTCAAAATAATACAATTCATAATAAATATATCAACTGTTTCATAGTTAACTTAATTCGTAGTGATTATTTTAAAAACTAAATTCTAACACTCCTCCTTAATCAATACGAATTAAATTACACATATCTCTTAATTTGTTGAACCTTGTTTTAGCTAATCCTTTAGTTAGTAAATCAGCTAACATTATTTCTGTTGGACAATATTCACATACAACGTTATTGTTCTTGACATGATCTTTTACAAAGTGTATTTTTGTATCAATATGTTTCGTACGGTTACTTAATTTTCGTTGATAATTAATTTCAAAACACTTTGATTATCTTCATAAATTTTTGTAAAAATTGTCCTTTCCATTGAAGATCAGCAAGTAATTTTTGAATCCATATTGATTCCTTACATGCTTCAGAAAGAGAGATAAACTCGGCTTCTGTCGAAGATAAGGCAACACAATCTTGCATCTTGCATGACCAGCTGATTGGCCCACCCAGCATAAAAATGAAACCTGAATTAGATTTTCTGGATTGACAATCTTCTGCCCAATTAGCATCAGCAAATCCAATTAAGTTTTTATTATCTTCAATACCACCTAATTTCAACAGCAATGATGAACTACCTTTGAGATATGAGATCAATTTTTTAACCTGGTTCCAATCAGATATAGTTGGGTTCGATACCTTTTGTGACAAAATACAGACAGACGCTGATATATCTGGACGAGTATTTATTGAAACGTATAGTAAATGACCAATTGCAGCACGATATTTATTGTTGTTGATCATTACATTTGTTTTTGGTTCTTTCTGATACGATGGTGTAATTGGAATATCAGAATCTTTACCATTAATTAGTTAGTTCAAATTTTGCAACTATGTTCAAAATATATTTTATATATTATTATTTTATATAAATATATTATATATTTTATAGTCACCATTTAAGAATGCAGTTTTTACATCGAAATGATGGACCATCATATTTCGGCTTACAGCTACTAAAAGAAAAATTCGAAAAGTTACTTGCCTAGCCACAGGTGCAAATACTTGGTCATAGTCAATGCCAAATTTTTGACTAAAGCCTTGAGCTACTAGTCTAGCTTTGAATCTCTTTATATTTCCACTTGTATCCGATTTTAATTTATAAACCCATTTGCAACCAACCAAATTTTTGTTTACAGGTAAGTCAACCAATTTCCATGTTTTATTATTTTCTAATGATTCTATCTCCTCCTCCATTGCGAGAATCCAATTATTTTTCTCATGACAAGATACAGCTTCATTAAAAGTTGATGGTTCGCCATTTATTACGATGCTAATAATTTCATTTATCAAACGAGGAGGTCCAATACATTTTGTAAGTCTCTCAGATCGTCTAATAGGAACATCTTGTTCATCCATACTTTTTACATCAAAAGAATTTTCATCATTTGATTTTACTTCAATTTCAACATTTTCATCGATAACTCTTTTGGAATCAATTGGTGACGTACTTATAGAAATACAATCGTTTAGAAATTTAACATCTCTTGAAATCACAACCTTTTTTAATTCAGGTATATACAAACGATAAGCTTTTGATTCTGTATCAAATCCGAGTAAAATTACTTTCAATGCCTTCACGTCCAATTTTCTTCGTTTTTCATCAGGAATTTGTACATAACAGTTAGCACCAAATTGTTTTAAATTTGTATAAATTGGCTTTCGACCATTCCAATGTTCAATTGGCGTTTTGTCTATGCTTTTCCAAGGAAGTCTATTTTGTAAAAAGTTAGCTGTTGAAATCGCTTCACCCCAAAAGCTAAACTCCAATTTCGCATCAATTATCATACATACGATTACCTGCTGGGGTTTTCGTCTGCATAGGTCCGCATAAGTCGCTATGTATCAAATCCAATACACTGGTTGATCGATTTATCGATTTCTTGGGGAACGGCATACGTGTGACTTTACCTTGTATGCAAGTTTCACAATTACCTGCATAGCGACACTCTGCATCGCAACTTGCCAGTTTCATTCCGATCACCAGATCACTTGAATATATTTTCTTCACGACGTCTATATCACGATGACCCAAAACACGATGCCACTGATGTATGCATAATTTTTGACCACTATTTATTACAGAATTTACTTCATTTGCTATTCGCATTTTGTATAAATTTCCTACGGTATCACCAACAGCAATTTGACGTTTACCGTCACAAGTACGAATTTCGCAAGTGTTTCTACTGAATTTAATAACGAATCCTTTTTCTGTCAACTTCTTTACTGAGATTAGATTTCCTTCAATTGATGGTACATATAAGCACATTTTCAATTGTAACTTTTGTCTTGTTACCGGTATTATTTGTAAAATTCACGATAACTTTAACTTTTCCAACTGCTTTTACTTCTTGACCATTGGCTACAGCAATATTTTCAACATGCGTATCGTCAAACTCAACGAAACTCTCGCGCGTACAACAAGTATGGCACGTAGCGCCTGAATCTAAAATCCAACCGTTTGTCTTTCCAACGAGAAACAAAAAAGCATTATCCTCATACTTTTCATTTGTGCTTTCAACAACATTTACTTTTGTTTCACCGCTGGTTAGTCCCTTTTTAGCTTTCCATTTTGCATACTCATCGCACTTATTTCGGTGATGACCCTTCCGTTTGCAAAAATAACATGTTGATAAATTTTGATTAATCAAGTTTGATATTTTCAATGCACTTGATTCGTTTTGTCTTCCATTATCTCTGTCTTTACGCCGCCGGTATTCTTCAATAATTTTTGAACGAACATATGATGACGTAAGCTCAGTTTCTGATCGTGCCTCCATTGCAGTGATCAGCGAATCATAACTGCTCGGCAAAGATCCAAGAAGTGTTGCGCTCATAATAAATTCTGGTTTCAGTTCACCAAGGGCCAACAACTGCTGAAACAATTCGTTCATTCTACTTACATGTGCTTCCATGTCAGTATCTTCTTCTGCTCGTTGCCGCATTATGGTGCGAAGAACTCGAACTTTATTTCCAGGCGTATTTATTTCATGGAATCCTTGCAACGCAATCCATGCATCCTTTGCATGTTTACTACTACGAATGTGTTGAATTTGATCATCGTCAACTAATAACGAAATTGTAGCCATCCGCTTTTGACCAATCTGTTGTGACAGTAGTTGGTCTATCTTGACTAATTACAAACCAAAGCCCTTTTTCTTTTAATAACATTTCTAATCGGAATTTCCAATTGAAATAATTGTTTGGATTGAGCCGCGGAATAGTATACTTGGTTGAAGTATCTAATGACATCTTATTATTTTTTTTATTTCGTTTTAACTATTCAAATTATTATTCACAAATGCTATTCTAAATTTCCTGGGCCCATAACCTATTAGCAGAGTAGGTATTGCTGAAATGAATATTTATATAGATTTGAATGAAGAATAAATTATTTTTTATTGACACTTTCAAAATAATACAATTCATAATAAATATATCAACTGTTTCATAGTTAACTTAATTTGTAGTGATTATTTTAAAAACTAAATTCTAACAAATAGAAAACAGGTTTATATTAAATAAAGTTTAAGAGTTATTATATTATACCGGGAGTTTTTTTTATTAGTAAACATAGGGCATGTCATTACCATAGTTACAGTGTTACAGAATGACAGCAATGTATTGGAGCGTCTTTTTTATCAGTAAACATAGGGATAATTATACATACTAAAATAAATATGAAATATAAATTAAAGAAATGATAAATTATTTATTTATATTTTCTACACTTAAGAACTAGGTAGATACATTAAACTTATGAGAATTTAAGAACTAGGTAGACACTTAAAAAATAATGTGTAAGTAGGTACAATGGTAACAGAATGAATGTTGAACAATTAAAAAATCGAATTAGAACTATAATAGGTAGATACCTACATTAAACTTCTAAACAATATCCTAAATCCTAAACGATTATAAAAATAATTTATAACATTTGCTAGGGAGTAATATTTTTGGAAACAGCACTAATTCGATTTTTTAATTGTTCAACATTCATTCTGTTACCATTGTACCTACACATTATTTTTTAAGTGTCTACCTAGTTCTTAAATTCTCATAAGTTTAATGTATCTACCTAGTTCTTAAGTGTAGAAAACATAAATAAATAATTTATCATTTCTTTAATTTATATTTCATATTTATTTTCGTATGTTAATTATTATCCCTATGTTTAATGATAAAAAAAACGCTCTAATGCATTGCTGTCATTCTGTAACACTGTAACTATGGTAATGACATGCCCTATGTTTACTTATAAAAAAAACTCTCTGTATATAAAACATTGATTGAGTATTATATAGAAACAATAATACTGAAAGTGAAAGTTTCACAGAGAATTGGACAACAAAATGTGCTTTAGTTTTCGTGCGAAATTTATACCATCAAGTTGCTTAATATCACTTGGTAATTTATTATATATTGAGGCACATTGGAAACTGAAACTATTTCGAAATATAATCGTTTTGTGTTTAGGGAAATGCAACATTAACTTTTGTCTGAAAACACGATTATGAAGAGAATATCTGAATCTAATTTTATTAAAAAGATACGGAGGATTTTGGTTTGTTAGTACTCGATGGAACAAACAAGCAGAATGAAAGTACCTTCTCTGTTGCATATTCAACCATCCTAACGAAGTTAAGTGTGGTGAGATATGATCACGGCGTTTTAAGTTTAGAATTAATCTGACACATGAGTTCTGTACTTTCTGTATTCTAGTAATATCTCTTGCAGATAAGAATGGTCCATAAACCGAGTCACAATAATTAAATACAGACAGTACAAGACTCTCGGCCAGAACTATTTTATTTCGTTTGGATAAAATAAATCTGTTCATATAGAGATTTTTCAAAGCTAAGTAAGCTTTCTTAATAAGGAGAGTGACATATTCAGAGAATCGTAATTTGGTATCTAATATCAGCCCCAAATCTTTACAGTGTTCCGAGATCTCAAGTTTAATATTGTTTAGCATTATCTGTATTTTATTTGATGTTATAAGATTATTTCGCTTGTTTTTATTTCCAAATAACATAACATTAGATTTTTTTTCATTGAGAACAAGACAATTATTCTGAGCGTATTTAGAGATATGTTTTAGGTCTGAGTTCATTTTTTCGATCGCAATATCTACTTCAGTCGGGGCAAATGGTAAATAAAGCTGAGTATCATCAGCATAAATATGCGTTTTGCACGACTGTATAGTTTTACAGAGATCAAAAATGTAAATTGGAAAAAGCAATGGGCCACAGATGGAGCCCTGCGGAACGCCCTTTGACAGTTCCAATACCGTAGAAGTATCATCATTGTAACACACACTTTGCAATCTATTTGAGAGATAATTAGATATCAAGGCTATGCTGTGTGAGTCAAAGCCCAAATACTTTAATTTTGCAAATAACAGATTGTGATTTATGGTGTCAAATGCCTTACTGAAATCCAATAATACTAATAATACTAAGTGACTACTGTCTATATCAGAAACAATGTCATCAATGATAGTATGCAGAGCAGTTGTGGTACTGTAACCTTTTCGAAATCCTGATTGTATGTCTGGAAGAATATTATGCGATGCGAGAAAGGTGTTCATTTGTTTTACAATAATTTTTTCTAAAATTTTGGATAGAGTTGGAAGGATACTAATCGGTCTGAGATCATTACATGAAGTTGGATTTTTACATTTTTGTAAGGGTTGTACAAGAGCGAGTTTCCAAATATCAGGCACTACATCATATAACAAACAGGTATTTATGATATGAGTTATCTGAGGAGCAACATATGGGAAAATCAACTTTAACATCTTAAGATTAATGCCGTCAGCACCAATAGATTGTGATTGTAGAGAATTGAAAATAGTAATAATTTCACTTTCCGAAACAGTAGTAAAGGAAAACATATTTGAGTGTGAAAGGAAATTATTATTGTAAAATTGAACCGTATCTGGATTAGGATGTGGAGATGATACTGAATTAACGAAATGATTATTTAGAAAATTCACATCAGATAAATTGTCTGGAAGAGGTACACTTGGCTTATTATTAATATTAAACTGTTTCAAAATCCCCCATAAATTATTTGATGAATGTTTGATTCGATACTCTATGTATGCTTTTTTCTCTTTGCGCACAGCATCGGTAACTAGATTTCTTAAAGTTTTGTAAAAATCCCAATGGGACTGAAGCCGTGTTCTCTTAAATTTAGATAATGCATTATTTCTTTTCTTTATCATAATTTTAATAACGTCTGTTATCCATGGTTTGGGTTTTTCTCGCACAACAGAAGATTTCCAAGGCATAAATTTGTCAAAAAGCGATATTATGCAATGATTGAAAAATGTAATTTTTTCATTAATGTCAGTAAGTGTATACATATAATGCCAATCAATTTCAGATAGTTCTTTAAAAAATTTACTGTAGTCAGTACTTTTATAATCACGGAAACACAGTCACAGGTTCATGTTCCAATTTAATTTTATAAGATATCATACAGTGATCAGATATGCCATACATAGGAGTAAGTTGAACATCAAAGCAAAAGTCTATGTCATTTGTAACAACTATATCAATGAGACTTTCACATCTACTTGTAGTTCTGGTAGGTTTGTTAACAATCTGAGCCAAATTGAATTCAGTTAAGAGAGAAAAGAATATATTTACATGGTTATGATTAAGATTCATTAGATTAATATTTATATCTCCCATACACAATATAAAATTAGATTCAGGAAATAATAAACTAAGTGTGGTTTCTAAATTGTCAAAAAATACAGTTGCATTTCCGTTTGGAGGGCGGTATATTATTCCAAAGGTTTTTAGAAATCCATTTATTTTTAAAGAAAACCACAAATTTTCAAGGTCATGGCTAATAGTGTTTAAATCACTAAGAACTATTAGAGACGAATTAATTAAAGAATTTTTAATGTAGAATCCTACACCACCCCCACGACTGTCTCTGTCATTTCTGAGAAGTGAATAACCCGCAATCTGACAAAAGTTACCAGTATCAGTTTTTTTGAGCCAAGTCTCTGTAATACCAAAAATATCAAAATTATGATTCAAAAATTCATCCTTAAAATCTAGAAAATTAGCAAATAAAGAGCGTACATTGAGGCAACCTATATTATACATATAATAAAGTAACCAGGAATCTTAAACTCAACAATTTCTCAATTTGTTGACGTATGTAAATAATAATATAATAAAAGAAAAGTTATGTATTTAACTAAGAAACAAACACACAGTTAATAATATATTGAAATCAACTGTAATACTTAAACAAACAAAACGAAATATTCTTAAACCCTACCCTGTGCTTGTCAGTGTATCACTGAGTGCGTGCAACAAGAACAACCAATAACAAACTGAGTGAAATGAAATTATCTTAATTAAGCAGAACCACACAATATCTAAGTTGAGGCAGGTTGCAGTACATACAAAATCATATGATTTACGTTTAAATGTCATTGACTTCTTTCAATGTAGTAGCCTTGAAAGTTTGCTCACCCACTTTGATGTGTATTACGCCGTCGCGCGACCACGTATTTCTTAGGCCAAATCGTAGTTTTGCAGCGTTCAAGACCTCTAATCTGGAGCGAGTCAGATCTTCGCGTATCACAATGCCGGTACCTTTTAATTTCTTTTTATTGTTAAAAACGCGAGCACGATCAGTATAACGCACAAATTTGATGATTAAAGGACGGCACTTATCTTTTTTGTGGAGCCCCAATCGATGACACCTGTCGATGGATGAGTCATCTAGGGTGAGTTGCAGGTTGTTCAAGCAGACATTTTTCACCACGCTTTCCGGTGATTCATCCTTAGTCTCCGGAACCCCTATAATCCGGAGGCAATTTCTGCTACTATATTGCTGGATCTTATCTACCTCAACGGAGAGTTCTTCAATTTTCTTGTCTTTCTCTTGAAGTAGTTTATTGAGTGCATCGAATCTAGTTGATAACAATAACTCAACCTTAGCTGCTACTGCATCCACAATTTTATCAATGAACGAGTCTGATTTTATGATTTCAGTAGCTTGTTGTTTCGCTAATGCTATGATTTCCTCTTTTTCCTTCTGTGAGCGGGTTCCCATTTTAAAGCAAGTTAGGCAAATAGTAGTATATTCAGAAAAAGTTGACTTAGCACGCACTGACTTAACACGTCTACACTGTTTCAATGCTCATGATACAAATTATACCCACTATTTATGATAAAACGATATCAAAATGGCTACACTATTAACCACGATGGTATATTATCTCTACGAATCTGTGCGCCTGCGTGGTCATAAAGTGGCCATCACATTCCTTTCGTCACCAATGATGGAGCAAAAATATAAATTTTTAAATTATAATTGTGTCGTCTAGTTTCAAAACCGGCCAAGTTCATTTTTATAAAATTTGAGTAAATACAAATTAACGTTTTACATACATATTGTCCAACATACTTTTAATTATAATTACTAATTTTTAAGTTACATATACCTAAATAAGTGTATTTATTTTCAATTTTATAATTGCATGCAATAATTAGTTAACAACATTTAATTTTTGTAAACGGCCGGATTTGAAACGGATAAGATGAAATGGCTGGTTTTGAAACACATTATGATGTAAAAGGACGGTTTTGGAACAAATTTTGAAAAAATTGTTGGGAAATTGGTGATTTTTATAATCAAAATTTAATTTATTTGTACAATAACTTTTATTTATTATATGGTACATACAAATATGCAAATAATTTTTTTTATTCAAGACCTAACACCAGATCGAGAACACGGAATCAATCCAAGACCTGAAGATGGCAAGTGAGACCTTGCCGAAACGTCGTCTAAACAACGGTTCTTCGCAGAACCAAACAGGGTGTCTCTAAAATGAGTGTACATGGCTTAACCTCAGCTTCCTGGGCCCAAAATAAGACGATTTAACCAACCTTACCTATATCCAAAAGTGTACCGTTAAGCCGGAATTCTGCTTCGAAGTTCTTGCAAAAATAACGAATTTTGCTTATAATTAAAAATTGCTTAGGAAGATTTAGATGAAATTTTGTATGACATGAAACATGGCTATAAGTAATCTTTTGAAATGATATTTGTTATTTTTAGTGCACTGCTAGTGCGTAAAACATTAGTGCTAGTCCCTTAATTAGGCTGTAACTTTTTAATGGTCAGGCTGAGAACTTACAAAAAATTATTTTAGAAATAGACTTTCATAAATAAACTTTAATTTCAATTTTTAATATCTCTTACGGTTTAGACAGAAAAAAATCAAATCCGTGTGCTTGCACCGTGTATTTCTCAAAAATATAATTTTATCTAGCGTTTTTTTTTAGGAACGTTGAAAAGTAAAGTTTACAGTCAGCCCAACACTGAAAATGAACTTTTAGCAAGAAGTAAAAATGTTTCTCTATCAGTAAAGAATAATGTACAATGTTGCAAAGGGCAAAATACAATTTTTTGCGAAGAATTGACCTTTGCATTGACATTGTGGTCACATTGAGCATTTATTGTAATTTTAACAATAAACTTATTTTTTTCTTATTTATTATTGTTTGTTAGACTACTAGATAAAATTGTATTTTTGAGAAATACACGATACAAGCACACGGATTTGATTTTTTTCTGTCTAAACCGTAAGAGATATTAAAAATTGAACGAAGAAATTAAAGTTTACTTATGAAAGTCTCTTTCTAAAAATTTTTTTTTTGAAAGTTCTCAGCCTGACCATTAAAAAGTTACAGCCTAATTAAGGGACTAGCACTAAAGTTTTACGCACTAGCAGTGCACGAAAAATAACAAATACCATTGCAAAAGATGACTTATAGCCTGTTTATGCCATACAAAATTTCATCTAAATCGGCCAAAGCAATTTTTAGTTATAAGCAAAATTCGTTAGAAGCAGAATTCCGGCTTAACGGTATACTTGTGGATATAGGTAAATTTGGTTAAATCGTCTTATTTTGGGCCCAGAAAGCTGTGGTTAAGCCATGTACACTCATTTTAGAGACACTCTGTATATATATATATATATATATATATATATATATATATATATATATATATATATATATATATATATATATATATATATATATATATATATATGTATATATATATATATATATATACAACTTACTATCATTGAAGCGTCCTTATATTGACAATTTTCCATCAACCGAGCGTCCGGCTCCAATGAAGCGTCCATATATGGACGCTCGATTGGTCACCATGTTAAATTGGCTCCTAGTACCATCTAGTAGTCATATCTAAAAATTTTAGTGGACGCCGAATTGATAGTGAATTATCATTTGCCGTATACATGCCGTATACTTTTAGTTCAGCCGAACGCTCACTCGTGGCGTTGCTGCGCTAGGCGTATAAGTATACTTTCATCCAATCTATCGCCTACCGAGCGTCCTCAAACTGGCAACACCGAAACGTATGTTTTCAAATGTTATGTTCGAAGTGTTCGTGTTCTCTTGATATTGGAGGATGAAGCAAAATATCAAAGTACGTAGTTTTCGTTTCGACTACGTGGTTCTGATTATCAAGAACTTATATACTTATTAAAAACAAATTTTTTTCGTCGCACGTGAACGCAAAGCACGCCGTTACTCCCTGTTTAAACTAAAGGGAGCAAACCACGCTTTAGCTCCCTAGGAGGCAAAAACGTGTTTTTCTTCTTCTAAACTGGAAGTGTCGGCGTGCTTCGCATGCATTAAATAAAAAAAGATTTTTTTAATCGGGTCATAAACTATATTCAAATTAGGGGAGAGAGATAAACATCAAGATCTACACCGTTTGCCCGATCCTCATGAAATTTTGCATGCAGATTTTTTTTACCAGACTTAGATTTTAAGTTATGTATTAATTTGATTGGACCATTAGGGGGTTGGGTTAATAATATAGAATCTCGACCATTTGTCCGATTCTCATGAAATTTTGCACACAAGTCTCTTTTGACTGGAGTCATATTTTAAAGTATGTTTAAATTCGATCATAACATCATAAGGGGTGCGGATTATAAATCTATAGAATCTAGACCATTTGTCCGAATCTCTAGAAATTTTGCAGGCTAGACTCTTTTTTTACTATAGTCACATTTTTAGGTATATTTGAAATTTATTGGGCTATTAGAGGTGGGGTAATCTCTATAGATCTAGACTGTTTGTCCGATTCTCATGAAATTTTGCATGCGCGTCTTTTTTGACTAGAGTCAGATTTCAAAGTATGCTCAAATTCGATCGAATCATGATGGAAAGGGGAGGGATTAAACTAAAACAATCGCTTTAACAGTCGTCATTTTTTTTTTCAACGGAACTCGGTAATATGTAGCAATCAACTAAAGTAAGATAGTTTTTATTTATCGGGTTATAAATTATATTTAAATTGAGGTATGAGGGTTAACATCTAGACCTAGACCGTTCGTCTGAACTTCACATATTTTTACAAGCAGATCTCTTTTCACAAGAGCCTGATTTTAAGGTATGTGTGGTGTGAATTTGTTCGGGTCCAAAGAGTTGGGGGTTAAATTCAACAATCACTCAAATGATCGTAATTGTTTTTTTGCAACAATACTTGGTATATACCATTGAAATAAAATAAGAAATATTATTTTTCTGGTATTTTTATGCGCATTCGTAATATTCATATCCAAGCACAAGGAACATTCGAAATACTACCAGAAAAATTACCGACATAACTACGAGACTACTACTACTTATGGTATTATAAGTGAGAGTCTTTTTTTAAATTGGGTCATACATATAATTTTTTATTCGATCGGACTATCATGAGGGTAGGGGTTAAATATCTAAATCTAGAAGGTTTGTCCGATCTTTATGAAATTGAAATAAAATTTTATTTCTTTGACAGCAAATAAAGAAGTAGTTAATTAATAAAACCTTATTTAGTAAATAGATAATAGATATTTATGTAACAAGTAAGGAAACGAAACTTGTTACCTTACGTATGTGAAATTTGTACCACGAGGCGTGGCCGAGTTCTGTAAATACATAAGTAAGGTAACTACCGAGATTCCTTACTGTTGCATACAATATTTTTTTACTTTCATTTAGAATAAATAGAAATTTTTGTTTGAAATTATGAAATTTTGTCATTTAATGTCTTACAAATTATGACATAAAACAAAAACACCCTAATTAGGTTATCTCCAAACCACATTTTTATTCGAATTTTTTTTAAATTTAAAAAATAAAATATGCGATTGCAAGTTAAAAACATTTTATATTGAAGTTTCTTTACAATGTAGTCTATAATTTTTTAAATAAATGTAGTTTTATATGTGTACATTTTATTTTTTTTAAAAGAGTAAAATAAAAAAAACCATTGCATGAAGTAATTAAATTCATTTCCTAGCGCAAATTTGAGAAATAAATTGTCTATAAACCAAACTAAAGTAAGAAAATAATATTTACCTATTTTTAAAAACCCAATAAACACTGCTTGATATAGGTACTGTAATGTCCTAATGTCATTTGATTAATTTTCTACTATTTTTCTGTATAATGAGTAGTAGATTTTAAATAGGTAAATTACAGTCGTGTCGAGCATTATTTTTCTTCCAAATAAAATTTCTGTTTCACATTTTTACCTATAAAGCTTACAGCAATTTTTTATTATTATTAAACATTTATTTTTTCCAAATTGCTACTTAACAAGATTTCGATAAGTAGCAAACAAATTTATTCGGAAAAATAAATAGCTCTTATGTAGTTAACGTTACAAACATTGACATAAAAATATTTACTACTTTCGGTTTGAGCTTTCCATACCAAAATAACTGGGTAAATCACTATTTCCTAACCAGACCAGAAGTAATAAATTTTGAACAAAAATTATTTATAAAATGCATTAAGTAGTATTATATTCTAATTTTAAACCTAATCAATAGTGATAAATTTATTAACGGATTAATCGGCAAGAAAGGGCATGAGATATTAAAAAATACTCATATGTAGTTGTTAATTGTATTTTATTCCAATATTTCGCTACCAATTTTGGTGCTTCATCAGGGAACTAAAACGGTTACAAATGTAAATTTTGTAAGGTTAACAATATTAATTTGATACTTACAATAATTATAACATATAAACAATTTACAAAGTTTCTGTAGTTTTAAATTTTTGCAAAAATACAAGGTTAAAATAGATTAATTACATTTAATACAAACACCATGCTGTTGCACGAGGTTGCACTAATCAATAGTGTTGTCAACAAATTTGTGAATTTAGTAATTATTGACATATAATGCATTTGTTGCTAATTTTCATTTAAATAATTAACTATCAGATCACAGACAATTTGACCTATTTTCACTATATTTTTGTTATACTTAGTTATAAGCATAGAAATCCAACATGAAATATAGGCTAAATAATCAATCAATGTACCATCTTAAAACAAAATCTAAACGATGTATCCCACATATAACTTTGTCATATTTATTCAACTTGCCGATAATAATTCCGTCTTTTCATTTCAAATCCCCAATATAACGCGCGAAGTAACATGGTTCAGTCGCGGCAACACTGTCGGACGCTTGATAATCGATGAATTGTAATAATCCGTATATTTCGGACGCTTCAAAGATGATAGTTTGTACGGACGCTTCAATGATTATGAATTGGGAATATACACCAACCGGACGCTCTATTCAGGTTTTTTGAACGGACGCTCTGTTGATAGTGAGATGTATATATATATATATATATATATATATATATATATATATATATATATATATATATATATATATATATATATATATATATATATATATATATATATATATATATATATATATATATATATATATATATATATATATATATATATACATATATATATATATATATATATATATATATATATATATATATATATACATCTCACTATCAACAGAGCGTCCGTTCAAAAAACCTGATTAGAGCGTCCGGTCGGTGTATATTCCCAATTCATAATCATTGAAGCGTCCGTTCAAACTATCATCTTTGAAGCGTCCGAAATATACGGACAATTCATCGATTATCAAGCGTCCGACAGTGTTGCCGCGACTAAACAATGTTACTTCGCGCGTTATATTGGGGATTTGAAATGAAAAGACGGAGTTATTATCGACAAGTTTAATAAATATGACAAAGTTATATGTGGAAAAGATCGCTTACATTTTGTTTTCAGATAGTACGTTAATTGATTATTCAGTCTATATTTTAAGTTGGATTTGTATGCTTATAACTAAGTATAATAAAAATATATTGAAAATCGGTCAAATTGTCTGTGATCTGATAGTCAATTATTTAAATGAAAATTAGCAACAAATGCATTATATTTCAATAATTACTAAATTCACAAATTTGTTGACAACACTATTGATTAGGTTTAAAATTAGAATATAATACTACTTAATGCATTTTATAAATAATTTCCGCTTACCTGTAAAGGAAGGTATTGGAATCATGCAAAAAATCGGGTTGTGAGTTTTTAGTGGATGGGCACGAATTAGGTTCTTTACAACTCATTTTTGATAGTTTCACGATAATGTCTGTATGTATGTATGTGTGTGTGTGTGTATGTGGTCAAGGGTGTTAGTCGTATAACTCAAATACGAATTACCCAAAAATTTTGATATTTGGTATTTAACATTTGTATATAAATTGGAAGAGCTCATTAGATTTTGGTACAAATATCTTCATCGGAAGTGATATTTTTTAAAGATTGAAAAGGTTAATTGTCAAAATTGTATATAAATTTGGATAAATATAGTATTTATTTGTAATAACAATAAGAGGAAAAGTTATTTGCAACCTACGTTATAAAAAATTGTCTTTATCTGGTAGCATTAAAGAACTGCAGTAAAATTTTAAAAATAAATTTATCAAATAAAACATCGAAATCTTGTAATCCATGTTCGGTTGATTTTTGTTTCTGCGTAAAAAATATTGACAGATTAGACGGGTGACAAGTTGGCATACTAGCGCTATATAAGTCATAAGTAAGATATTAAATGTAGTAATTGAACGGAGGATGGCTTCAACACAGAAGAGTTTTCCTGTGAATGAATCTTTTTTTTCAGGTGATGCAAATTTCCGTGTTTGAATATTTTAGATTTTTATTTGTATGTATATTTTAAATGGGCACCGGATTGTACGTATACATTTATGTTTATATTATAAGTCTAGATATGGCGGAAGGTTGTGTGATGGCCATGTCAGATTTTAAAAAAAATAAAAAGTACACATATAAAACTACATTTATTTAAAAAATTATAGATCACATTGTAAAGAAACTTCAATATAAAATGTTTTTAACTTGCAATCGCATATTTTATGCTGTTTAAATTTTTAAAAAATTCGAATAAAAATGTGGTTTGTAGATAACCTAATTTGGGTGTTTTAGTTTCATGTCATAATTTGTAAGACATTAAATGACAAAATTTCATAATTTCAAACAAAAATTCCATTTATTCTATATTAAAGTATAAAAATATTGTATGCAACAAGTAAGGAATCTCGGTAGTCACCTTACTTATGTGTTTTCAGAACTCGGCCACGCCTCGTGGTACAAATTTCACATACGTAAGGTAACAACTTTTGTTTCCTTACTTGTTATATAAATATCTATTTATCTATTTACTAAATAAGGTTTCATTAATTAACTATTTCTTTATTTGCTCTCAAAGCAATACAATTTTATTTCAATTTCACAAAGATCGGACAAACCTTCTAGATATAGATATTTAACCCCCACCCCCATAATAGTCCGATCGAATAAAACATTATGTATGACCCAATTTAAAAAAAAGACTCTCACTTTTAATACCATAGGTAGTCGTAGTCTCGTAGTTATGTCGATAATTTTTCTGGTAGTATTTCGAATGTTCCTTGTGCTTGGATATTAATATTACGAATGCGCATAAGGTAGGTACATGAATGTATAATATAACTACCAGAAAAATAAGCTTTCTTATTTTATTTCAATGGTATATACCGAGTATTGTTGCAAAAAACAATTATTACGGTCATTTGAGTGATTGTTGAATTTAACCCCCACCTCTTTGGACCCGAACAAAGTCACACCACACATACCTTAAAATCAGGCTCTTTTCAAAAGATATCTGCTTGTAAAATTATGTGAAAATCGGACAAACGGTCTAGATCTAGAGGTTAATCCTCATACCTCAATTTAAATTATAATTTATAACCCGATAAATAAAAACTATCTTTCTTACTATAGTTGATTGTTACATATTACCGAGTTTCGTTCAAAAAAAAAATTACGACTGTAAAGCGATTTTTTTAGTTTAATCCCTCGTCTTTCCCTATAATGATTCGATCGAATTTAAACATACTTTGAAATCTGACTCTAGTAAAAAAAGACGCGCATGCAAAATTTCGTGAGAATCGGACAAACAGTCTAGATCTATAGAGATTACCCCCAATAATAGCCCAATAAATTTCAAATATACCTAAAAATCTGACTATAGTAAAAAAGAGTCCAACCTGCAAAATTTCTAGAGAATCGAACAAATGGTCTAGATTCTATAGATTTATAATCCGCACCCCTTATGATCGAATTTAAACATACTTTAAAATCTGACTTCAGTTAAAAACGACCTGCGTGCATAATTTCATGAGAATCGGACAAATGGTCGAGATTCTATATTATTAATCCTCACCCCCTAATGGTCCAATCAAATTAATACATAGGAAACTTAAAATCTGAGTCTGGTAAAAAGAAATCTGCATGCAAAATTTCATGAGGATCGGGCAAACGGTGTAGATCTTGATGTTTAACTCTCCCCCCTAATAGTTCAAACAAATTTGAACATAATTTATGACTCGATTAAAAAAATCTTTTTTTATTTAATGCACGCGAAGCACGCCAACACTTCCAGTTTAGAAGAAGAAAAACACGTTTTTGCCTCCTAGGGAGCAAAAGCGTGGTTTTCTCCCTTTAGTTTCATCCTTGAATAAAATCAATTACCATCAATATCTGCCATATTAATTAATAAGCACTTTTCAAAACTACACCTTTAATTAAGTTTATTTAACACGACAAACACAAACACATGTATATGCCAACTTCCTTTGTTTGTTTGTTTCAAAAACATCCACTTGTAAAATGGCTATGCTCGAAACATCGATGGCTCGAACCGAATGGGATATATTTACAAGACGTAGCCGAAAGGTTAAGCAAAAATCGCCAAAAATTAGTTTTAATATAATTGTTATATTTATATTCAATAAGAATTAATTTTTATTTATAGGGCTATTTTATAATGGGTTCATCAACCAATTCTTTTTAAATTTTTTTTATGAAACTGCATAACAATATATATATATATATATATATATATATATATATATATATATATATATATATATATATATATATTGTTATTCTTATTGTTGTTTTACATACATATTGTCCAAGATTTGAAACGGATAAGATGAAATGGCTGGTTTTGAAACACATTATGATGTAAAAGGACGGTTTTGGAACAAATTTTGAAAAAATTGTTGGGAAATTGGTGATTTTTATAATCAAAATTTAATTTATTTGTACAATAACTTTTATTTATTATATGGTACATAAAAACATACAAATAATTTTTTTTTATTCAAGACCTAACACCAGATTGAGAACACGGAATCAATCCAAGACCTGAAGATGGCAAGTGAGACCTTGCCGAAACGTCGTCTAAACAACGGTTCTTCGCAGAACCAAACAGGGTGTCTCTAAAATACAATTTTTTGCGAAGAATTGACCTTTGCATTGACATTGTGGTAACATTGAGCATTTATTGTAATTTTAACAATAAACTTATTTTTTTCTTATTTATTATTGTTTGTTAGACTACTAGATAAAATTGTATTTTTGAGAAATACACGATACAAGCACACGGATTTGATTTTTTCTGTCTAAACCGTAAGAGATATTAAAAATTGAACGAAGAAATTAAAGTTTACTTATGAAAGTCTCTTTCTCAAAATTTTTTTTTGAAAGTTCTCAGCCGGACCATTAAAAAGTTACAGCCTAATTAAGGGACTAGCACTAAAGTTTTACGCACTAGCAGTGCACGAAAAATAACAAATATCATTTCAAAAGATGACTTATAGCCTGTTTATGCCATACAAAATTTCATCTAAATCGGCCTAAGCAATTTTTAGTTATAAGCAAAATTCGTTAGAAGCAGAATTCCGGCTTAACGGTACACTTTTGGATATAGGTAAATTTGGTTAAATCGTCTTATTTTGAGCCCAGGAAGCTGTGGTTAAGCCATGTACACTCATTTTAGAGACATTTATATATATATATATATATATATATATATATATATATATATATATATATATATATATATATATATATATATATATATATATATATATATATATATATATATATATATATTTATATATATATGTATATCGATCAGTGAAAATCCGCTTTGAAAATTCTCATTATTAAGGCAGATCTGATTTTTTAAAGTTTAAAATTAATATGTGACGTCATCTGAATTCAGTAGTGGCACTCAACCAGTTTATTTTAATGCGTAATAATAATAATAATATAATTTATAATTTTATAATTTAAAGACCAAAGTACAATGGTATATGGTATTTTATTTATTTTTATGGTAACCAACCTACAGGATTCACTCCCAATTACAGGATGGTAGATGTTATTATAGTGTGTGACGAGGTCATCTACCCTCGCACGATTGTCCAACTGATTCCTGGCGCAGTTGGCTAGACCGGGCTAGACAGATAGTCCGTTCTGTCCGTGTTCTGAGGACGTTGGTTCGAACCGCACAACCGGAGTTTAATATTTTTATTTTTATTAAAAGTTATTAAGACACCCTGTCTAAACCCGAGTAATTAGCTAAACCAAAGCCGTTATTCATTTAGCTAATTAAACCTTAGATTTTAACACAGGCCTTATGGGACTACGAGTAGTATATAAGCGGGTTGAAAACCGAACATTGACACAGTTGACTTGCCGCGTAACATCCAGCAACCTCAACAGTTCTCCGAGCACCGCATCTCCGACCGTCTTTGGTAAGAAATCCAGTTTATCATTTTTTTATATTGTATTTCCTATTGTGTGATATTTTTTGCAAGTGATTAGCGCCACATCCTTTTCACCACCTGCGCCTATCCTGGTGTTCATAGCAATTGTGATACCGTTTCCTGACTTGTGATATTTCTCACAAGTGACTAGCGCCGCATCCTTTCACTTTTGAGAAATTCTATCACTCCCAGATTTTATCAACAACTGTGCCGATCCCGATGTTGATAAAATTGGGATTCCGTTATCCGCAAATTTCCGCCACATAAAGTCCCACAAACGTTCAGCGCCGTATCCGGACGTTTGTGGAAGTTTAAACGTACAGTAGCTGTCAAACCTTCGGTTATATCCAGGTTTGACAGAGACCGCACTAGTGACAAAAACTTCCTGTGCACTTTTTGACGTTTTGGCATTTCAACAATCGCTAGAGTTTCCACTCAACCGATTGAAGAAGTGACAAACGAAAGATCTCCGTCAAGTTTCCGGCTACATCCAAACTTGACTGAAATCACTCACTCAGTGCACTGCCCCACCCACCGTCTGACGTCAGTTGCCAACCGTTGTCGTCATCATCCGAGCATCAGACAGTTTGGTCTAGCGGTAGCGTTCTGGACTGCCACCCTGAGACACGGGGTTCGAACCCGACTACAGAAGATTCGTCTTTTATAATTTATATCGACGCTTACCACCATCCGCAACCCTTACCGACACGGTCCGGAGAATTTGCTCCAATTTTGATTGAGCTGTAGCAGTCTTACTATTTCGCACTACGTCATTTATAACTTCAGTTTTGCTTCAACAACCGCATCGTACTGGGTGGCCGTGCGGCTCTCGGTGCGGCTAGCGCACTCACTCGACACGCCGACGACAGCGGTTCGAGCCTTCGTCGATCCGTCATTTATTATTTTTTTTAAATATTATTTTTCGCTACACTCCACGATTGTATCATCACATGAATAAAGAGTATTTAATTATACCATCACCGAATTTTTCATTTGTGGACATCAATTCCTGGAGAATTTCCGAACCATTTTCTCCACAGAGCAATCCGTGCCTTTGGCACGTCGCCATCGACTTCGTGACGCTACCGACGTCACTCTACATCCTCCAGTCGTGCAGCCGCAACCGTATTGGCGCCCGAGGACCGTCTACCGTAACCGCAGCGACCGGAGGCCATCACCAACACACGAGCGACGTCGCAGCTATCTTAGCGCCGAAAGTAGCGTCACAAACTGGCGCCCGAGCAGGCTTAATTACCAGGAATTGAGAAAATGACAGGAGGTAGCGAAGATCTTCCCGCAGCGAAGAAGAGCTGGATCTATGGTCTGCAGAGTGACGCATTAAACGAAGAACTAGAAAGATTTGGACTACCCACTACAGGAACAGTAGATGAAAGGCGGAAAAGGTTAGCGAAGCTAACAGAACATGCCCGTAGTATAGTTTGTGGGGAACCACAAAAGCAAGCAGAAGAGAAAATAAAACCGACTATGGAAACAAACAGACGAAGCCCGTGTGAAACAGTCCGCAAATGGAATGTGTCATTTGACGGAAAAACCGACGCCGTGATGTTCCTCGGACGCCTTGAGGAAGCAAGAACGGGGTACGACATAACCGATAACCAGCTTCTGACGGCCATCCCCGAATTGTTACGAGGCTCAGCAATCCTATGGTACCGCAACAATAAAGAAAATTGGAATACTTGGGAGGATTTTGTTACAAGTTTTCAAGGCTTCTACCTTCCGTCAGACTACCACCTACAACTGGCTGAAGAAATCAACAAGCGAGTCCAGAGAACGGGCGAGCGTGGCCGTGACTACGTCGTGGAATTACAAACACTGATGCGACGTCACGCAAAGCTATCAAAAGATGAAAGAATATTCCGGCTATACAAAAACCTGCAACCGGAATATCGGCAATACATCCGCCGCAAAGACTGCAACAATGTCGAGGAACTGCTGCAACAAATAGAAGAATATGAAGGCCTACAGAAAGAAATACGGCCAAACACCGCTAGACTTGCAGCAGTGGAAACCGCAACGACAACAAAACCACAACTCATTAACGCAACATGCTGGCGATGCGGACAGAGATGACACGTCCGAAAGCACTGCCGCAACCCAAGGGTCCTTTTCTGTTCACGCTGCAGAAAACAAGGCGTCATGAGTATGGATTGTCCATGTCCGGGAAACCCCAACAGGGCTGGCCCACAAAGGAGCCCCGTCAGCCCTCCACAAACCGGCTCCGAACACCGATATCGTCGGTAAACACATCAACGGACGACACCGCACGCATATTCACGAAAGTCACGTTGAGCGGACGAGAATACCTGGCACTGATAGACACAGGATCCTCACGCTCATACATCAACGCAAACACCGCCAGGGAAATGAGAAAACAGGGCATAAAATTCGAGAAGAACGACAACCAACAGGCACAATTAGCAAATGGAGACATCATACAAGTGCCAGAACAATGTGAGATTGGCACAAGCGTTGGATCTGTATGGAAGAAATTTTCATGGCTCTGTCTTCCGAAACTAACAACCGCCGTACTGCTGGGTATGGACGCACTCAGACTGTGGAAAATGACGCTCCGGTTTCACGGAACTGCATCAACCGCTCCAGAACCACTCTGGACACTTTTCCCACAGCCATGGGAAAAGAAGGAAAATAATAAACTAGAACAGATCCTACAGAAAGAATTACCACAGTTCGAGAAACTGACCGGCCCTACAACACTGACCCAGCACAACATCCGACTGACAGATCCGAGACCACTGAAACAACGGTACACGCCGCGAAATCCAAAAATGATGGAAATCATAAATACCGAAGTGGACCAAATGCTGAAAGACCAGTTGCATCTGTTATTTTCTTCAAAATATGACCTCGCAATTTAATACCATTTTCGTCTATTTTCATCATTTCCTTAATTTGAAAAAACCGACCGTCATTTAATATTACATTATTGTTAGGGTAAGAAATAGTTAACAACGTTTTTTTGTATTCCAATTTGAATAGGTATAATAATTTTATTTTGTTGATTTGGATCTATGTCATAACGTAAAATTTTATTTGTTTGTAATTCAGGTACTTGTGATTTTGCAAAATACTTTTCATGTAAACGACGACAAATTTGCGCAAGATGCTTATTGCCAGATCTCAATAAAGTTTTTAATTTTCCTAATAAGTTTTCAAATGGAAAAGCTGTAATTTGGCCCAAACTACAGGCCATATTCTTTGCATCATCTGCCAGATGAATTAAACTATGTACATTCATTATCAAAAAATCCAAATCATACACAGCAGCACCCAAATCTACAAATTTTTTCAAATAACTGGAGGCTTGATCAGTATTTATTAAAGCAAATTTACTATCACATAAGATTCTACATGCTGCATGAAAAAGTAAAACATGTTTGTACTGTTCCCGAGTTAATATGTTCTTTAAAACTATTGATCCAGCGTACAATAAAAAAAATCGAAATTAAGTTGCTTTCCAAAGAGAAATATAGTTTACTGGGCGCGGTTTGCGTGGAAATTATACAGGTAACTGCTGGTGAAAATCTTTTAAATATGAAGAAAGCTAAATTTTTTCACTTGATCTGATTTTGTAACGTAAATCTTCTATAACCAATAAATCAGCAATTTTCTCATTATATCCAGGTAGCCCAAATGCATGAAGTCCAAAACAAATAATTTGATCATGTTTAAAGGAATCTTAATTTCCAGTAAGGGTGAAATTCCAATATTAGTCCATGAGCCAAACCCGAAAATGAGCTAAATTGGTACCACCTGGGGTGGCAAATGCTGACTATGATTTTTTTTGTTCAGTTTTATCTGTAGACCAAGAATAAATGTGATAGCAATGTCTAAGTAGTAGCTTTGTGGCACAAAATAACGATTTTTATATTAAATAGTGATTTTTCATCATCAAATTATAAAAAGGTACCAATCAAGGTGGCACATGCTATCAATGTTTTTATTTTTCAGTTTTGTGTTTAGATTAAGAAAATATATGATAGCACGGACTATGGAGTAGCTTTTTGCAGAAAAAAACAATTAAAAAAAAGAAAGAAATTTTAGTATTTTTAAATTTTTGTGTGTTTAATCAACTCTAATTTCTAAACGGATAAAGATATCGACTTCCGGTTTGCAGCGTTGGATTCCTCAGTAAATTTTGCGTAAGATACATTATATTAAATTTTTGTTAGGCCCTTGATAACCAGAAATTTAATTATTATCTTCAAGTGATAATTGCAAAATTTAAGAATTTAACATATTTTTTGTGTTTAATCAACTCTACTTTCTGAACGGAGAAAGATATCGACTTCCGGTCTGCGGCTTTGGATTCTTTAGTAAATTTTACGTAACATACATTATATTGAATTTTTTTGTAAGGCCCTTGATAACCCAAAATTTAAATATTAACTTCAAGTAAAAATTGAAAATTTAATCATTTTAAATATTTTCTTGTGTTTAATCAACTCTACTTTCTGAACGGGTAAAGATATCGACTTCCGGTTTGCGGATTTGGATTCCTTAGTAAATTTTACGTAAGATACATTATATTAAATTTTTTGTACAGTCCTTGATAACCCAAAACTTAATTATTATCTTCAAGTGAAAATTTTGAATTAATTTAATGTTGGAATCACTAATACCTACATAAGTGCTTGATAAGTTTTATAGTATTGAAAAGTAATTGCAATAAACTGAAGTAATTATTTTTATAAAGAAGTAGTAGCATAAAAATATGAGGGGGAATATTTAATATTTGAAATGTATCGTATCAAACACTACAAAAAATATTATTAGTGTATTGTGCTTGACATTTCACATTAGATGGTGTATAACGGTATTAATTTTAGATTTTAATTACAAACACTCTGTTAGCATTGGCTACAGATATATTTGTGTATGATATAGAATAAAGAACATTAGTAAATATTCAATACAACATGTCGGCATAAAGGTTCAATTGTATTTTTAAATTCCGTTAAATTCGCGCCTGTTATTGTCTCACCACGCACTGCGACACTGCGAAAGTGAAAATTTTTTATATCAGGGAATGGTGTAGTTCGAGTTTGTGACTGTGAACTGATTTGCTGTTTAATTTGCAGAGCAAATATTGGTAAGTGTTTATTTTTTACCGTTTATTACTTAATTTATTAATGTAAAGTATTAGTTTATTAGTATCATATTTCTGCTTGCAAATGATTGTCACATCTGAGGTTGGTGTAAACAATAAATATTAAATAATGAGTAGCTTAAACATAACGATGACAAATTTAACGAAATAGGAACATATTTTAAGTATATAAGTAATACTGTTTTGTTTTCCTTTATTTTTTTCGTTTGTTCAAAAATGTAAAATTACATTTTTTAAGAAATGAATGTGAATTTACATATAAATCTCGAAAATAACATTTTTTTGTCAAGTATAGTAAATTTACATTTTAATATATAAAAATATTTTTCCTTGGAAAGAAATATAATAATTTATATTTTATTGTGAGCACTGTTTATAAATATTTGTTGAAATTATGAAGTGATAATAATGTTTTCTCTACTTAGATTTCATATTTTTCGACAGGTGTGCTGTGCTACGTTTGCTGTTTGTGTTGGATGATTATACTGTTCTGTACAACTCACAACCTGACCTGAGTACTACTAAGTACTACTTAGTCTATGATATTGAAAACCAAGTGTTTTCCAGCAAACAAGTATTCTGTATTCTATTAATAATTATAATAGTCATTATATGACAGTGTTATGATACCCCGATTTGGTAGGTAATTTATGAATTCGTAGGTTAAATAATGATACTTAGGTATTATATTTTCACATACATGTAATATGTAATCATATTTAACTATGAGGTTATGTTATTAACTGTAAAAAAATAACAGTAGATTTTTCCAAAATAATATTAAACTGTTTAATGAAAACATATTTAGTGACAATGTTAGTATTTTATTTTATATGCATGGTGTAGGTATATGTTTAATATAATTCTGTGAATTTCCATTTTTCTGAAAAATGTATGTAAAATTACTACCTACAAATCTGTAATTATAAATAACTTTTGTTATTAAGGTTAACAATAATTAGATAATTTTAAGATAAACATTTTAGGATAAACATTCTCGCTTCACGCACTGATTCTTGTTTTGTCTCAGTCTCGCGAGTGATAATAATAATTGACAAATAGTTCAATATTATAAAAGATAACAGAAATTGTAGTTTGTTTTTGATACTTATTTCACGTGCAAGATTCTGAACAGTTAATGATTTTCTCATAGTTGTTGTGTGTACCTACTGCTTGTTGAAATAATTTTAGTAGATTTGATGTTTTTACATAGGTGGTGCAAGTTTTATCTAATCTCTCTGTTGGTAGTGCTGAAACAAGTTGGTGGTAAATAGAGCTTTCAACTCTAATAGAAAAAAAATATATTTTTTAGGAAATAATTTTTGGTAAGCATATTTATTTATTTTACTATTTTTTTTTTGTGCTATTTTTACTTCATACAGCTAATCGAGCCTAACTGAACAAAAATGTTATTTCAATGTAATATGTGTGTCTTGAATTTCAAGGCAATTGAACGATATAATTCACATTTATATTTACATAGAAATATTCATAGAGGTCATTTTGTATGTCTATACTTCAATTGTGCTGAAAGATTTAAAAAATATGCTAATTTTAAAATGCATTTCGTTAGAACACATAAAAAAATAAATAAAAGTTCAACCGAAATTCTTTCTATTTTAAAATGCAAAGTACAGGGATGTGGTCAAAATATTTTAAAAATATGCGAACACATTATAAAAACAATAATGTAATTATAATGTCCTTTTGAACAGTGTACCTGGGCCCTTGTTGGGAAATACATTTTTGTAACCATAATTTCCATAAGTACATGTTTTTAGGGACTTTTAATATAATATGTATGTTGGCATTATTGTTCTCTTTACCAAATAAAGTATAACGTTTGTAACATGTCGGTATGGTTTTTTTCGTTCAAAAATATATTAAAATATTCCATAAATCCTAACAGGTTATGGCCCAGGCCACGAAAAAAGGCAGTAGTAAATAGTTCTTGATATTAGAAGTGAAATATTTTGTGCGAAACTTAAAAATAAAAAGTAGAGCACGTGTAAAAAAAAGTGTTTCAGTATTTTTTTTGCAGCAACAGTGTTGTTCAGTAAATAGTAAAAATGTCTCAGTCAAGTCTTCCACAAATAGAGAGGCTAAAAGGCAGAGAAAACTATAGCTCATGGAGATTTGCTATGCAAGCACTTCTGCAACTCGAGGACCTGTGGGGGTGCATCACAGGAGAAGCCACGTACATAGCAGATACAAAAAAGGTCACGAGGGCACAATCTAAAATTGTATTAGCCGTTGATCCAATAAATTACGTACACATCAAAACGGCGAAAACAGCAAAGGAAGCGTGGGATAGTTTACAAACCGCCTTCGAGGATTCCGGGTTAACAAGAAAGATTGGCCTATTAAGAATGCTTGTTACAACTCAATTAAATGACTGTAATTCTGTCGATAAGTACGTAGACAGAATAATCACAACATCACATAAACTCAATGATTTAAATTTTGAGGTTAAGGATGAATGGGTTGGCACCCTCCTTTTAGCGGGTTTATCCGATGAATATAAACCCATGATAATGGGCTTAGAAAGCAGCGGCATCAATATCACTAGCGATTCGATAAAAACAAAATTATTGCAAGACGTAAAGTCACCAACCGTGGTCAAAAGTAATAATTCAGAAACCGTATTGTACAGCAAGTTCAAGAAGAAAACATTTAATAAGGAAAAAGTCAGATGTTACTCATGCAACAAACTTGGTCATTTTGCTAGTGAATGTAGATCGAAGAAACAAGAAAGTACGAAACAGGAGAACAAACAATGCAAGGCGTTTTTTGCGATGTACACCAGTAACCCAAGTGTAGAGATAGAAAATAAACAATGGTTTGTCGATATATGCGCTTCATCACACATGACAGGAAATGAAAATTTAATAAAAGAACCGGAATCCTGTCAAAACATCGATGTTATAGCTGCCGACAATATGAAGATGTCTGTCAAACACTCTGGAAATGTGACGATACCAGTAAGTGTCAAACAAAAAACGGATGAAATAGAAGCACATGGAGTGTTATACGTTCCACAAATGAAGGTAAACCTATTATCTGTTAGCAAAATCACAAAAAGGGGCCACACTGTAATATTTAACACAAAAGGTTGCGAAATCGTTTCTAAGCAAGGAGAGACTCTGGCAACAGCGTCAGAAGAAAATGGCATATACAAACTAAATCAACCGAACGAAGCAGCTTTGTATACACCACAGAAGTCGAATGGGGATCTCTGGCACCACAGGTTAGGCCATCTGAACAGGAAAAGCATGAATTTGCTGAAGAAGGATCTCGTAAATGGCTACGATTTAAACGAATGCAGTCCAAATGTATGCACGGTGTGCATTAAAGGAAAACATCACCGCACGCCGTTTAAACCAAGCACCAGGAAATCAAAAGAAGTTCTAGAATTAGTACACTCTGATATCTGTGGACCGATGGAGACAACATCTATCGGAGGTGCGAAATACATCTTTAGCTTGATAGATGATTACTCCAGGAAGGTATTTGTATATCTGATAAATAAGAAAGATGAAGTACCATTTGTTTTTCAGACGTTCAAAAATTATGTTGAAGAACAAACGGGTAAATATATTAAATGCATTCGCACAGATAATGGCACTGAATATATAAACAAAAGCTTCACTAAAATACTGACAGATTCTGGAATTAAACACCAAACTACTGTTCCTTATACGCCTCAACAAAATGGCGTAGCCGAGAGAACAAATAGATCTCTAGTCGAAAGAGCAAGAAGTATGTTAATAGGAGCAAATCTACCAACAGAATATTGGGCAGAAGCTGTATCCACAGCGACATACTTAATCAACAGATCTCCAGCCTCAGCAACAGGCAGAACACCAGAAGAATTGTGGTCAAAAGAAAAACCTAAAATAAGCAACTTAAGAACTTTTGGCTGCAAAGCGATGACCTACATTCCTCGCGAAAAACGAAGAAAATGGGAAGCAAAATCAGAAGAATTGTTGTTCATGGGCTACTGCGAAAATACGAAAGGTTACAGGCTGATTAATCCGGAAACAAAGAAGATAATCAAAAGTAGAGACGTTGTCTTCCTTGAAGAAGAATTCCTAAGTACAAAAAGAGAAGAAGAAAATAGTCCAATTAACTTCATTCCAAGTTTACCCGAAGACGTAGAAGAAATTCAAGAAGAAGAAGAAATTCAAGAAGAAGAAGAAGAAGAAATTCAAGAAGAAGAAGAAATTCAAGAAGAAGAAGAATCAGAAGAAAGTTATCAAGATTTCGATGATGACTACGAAAATACCACAGAATCTTCTGAAAACACTGAGGATGAAATTAATAAAGGTGAACCCAGACGGTCAGCACGTCCTCCCAAACCGAAAGCTATGCCCGATTACGTATCATTCATAGCTACAGAATATTCTAAAGACCCATCTACAGTTGAAGAAGCCAAGTCAAGTTACGAAAAAGACAAGTGGATCAAGGCAATGAAAGAAGAGCACAATTCCTTAAAATTAAATAATACCTGGGATCCACCGGAAAGAAGAAAAATATTGGATACAAAATGGGTGTTCAAAACGAAAAGAAATGCAAAAGGTGAGATAGAACGCCACAAAGCCAGACTTGTTGTAAAAGGATGCGCTCAAAAGCACGGAATAGATTACACAGAGACATTCTCTCCAGTAGTCAGGTATTGTTCAATAAGATTCTTATTTGCTTTAGCTGTCAAATATGACTTACTCATGCACCACATGGATGTAACAACCGCTTACCTACAGGGCGAATTAGCTGAAGAAATCTTCATAAAACAACCAGAAGGTGTCGAAGAAAACGATCACCAGGTCTGCCGACTCAAAAAACCAATGTATGGATTAAAACAAAGTGGAAGAGCATGGAATAAGAAACTAGATGAAGTTTTAAAGAAACTAAACTTCCGACAAGCAAAAGCCGATCAATGTGTCTACTACAAAAATAAACATAACAAACTACTGATGACTTACTCATTTTATCAAGTGATGAGGAATCGATGAAACATACCAAAAATGATTTAATGAATAAATTCCAAATGAGAGACTTAGGAGAAGTCACAAACATTCTCGGAATGAACGTAAAAAGAGATAAAACAAAAGGAATTTTGAAAATTGATCAAAGAAACTACATCAAAGAAATATTGGATAAATTTAACATGACTGAATGCAACCCAGTCGCCACGCCTGCAGATCCAAACCAAAAGTTGGATAAAAGCATGGAACCGAAAACAGAAGAAGAAACGAAAGAAATGAAAAACGTACCGTACCAAGAAGTAGTAGGAAGCCTGATTTTCTTGAGCCAGTGCACCAGGCCTGACATAGCACATGCAACATCCATAGTTAGCAGTTTTTGTAATAATCCAGGCAAACCACACTGGATTGCCGTAAAGAGTATCCTACGATACTTAAAAGGAACGATTGAGAAGAAAATAGAATTCAAGAAGACAGAAAACCCAGAAATAGAATGCTATTCTGATGCCGATTGGGCAAACGACACAAATAAAAGATTTTCTGTTTCAGGTTACGTATTTAGGTTGCAAGGTGCAGCCATATCATGGTCCAGTAAGAAGCAGAAGACCATCGCACTGTCCACAACGGAAGCAGAATACATGTCTCTCTCTGCAGCATGCCAAGAAGCTCTTTGGCTTCGCTCCCTGGTGAAGGAAATCAACCCTGATTCAGCCTCCAGGTCCATCAGCATCTTCTGTGACAACAAAGGTGCAGTCGACCTGGCTCATACTAGTGGCTATCGTCAAAGGACAAAACATATTGACGTAAGGCACCATTTCCTCCGAGAAAAAATCGAAGAAGACCAAATTTCCGTCAGCCATGTTCCCGGAAAAGAAATGATAGCAGATTCCTTAACCAAGCCACTTAATAAAAATAAATTAAATTTTTGTAATGAAGGAATGGGAATTATGTAAATATATGTTTATGTGGGGGTGTTGGGAAATACATTTTTGTAACCATAATTTCGATAAGTACATGTTTTTAGGGACTTTTAATATAATATGTATGTTGGCATTATTGTTCTCTTTACCAAATAAAGTATAACGTTTGTAACATGTCGGTATGGTTTTTTTCGTTCAAAAATATATTAAAATATTCCATAAATCCTAACAGCCCTGTTTCACCCTGTTTTGCAAAAACTGAAAAGTGAAAAGTAAAAGTGTTTCACGAAAAACTTAATTAGAATTTGTAAAGTTTGACAACTTTGCAATTTTTGTAAAGTTTTTTATTCGTTATTTTCATTGTTTTCATAGTAACTGAGTAGCAAATGTACTTTGATTTATTCATATAATATAAGAAATGAATTTTTCTAATTCAGTATTAATAATAATTGGTCCATGAAAACATTCAATTCAATATAAATCACACATAATATCAAAAACACAAGAACTTCTAATTTTGTCGATTAATGGATTCTACTTATTTTTTATTATTTGATCAGTTTAGTTGAGATATCGCTATTTATGATAAAATTATTGCTTAATAGTCTAATGACAATATTTTATGTAAATATATTTTCAAAAATATGTCCAAAACACAATAATAAAAATTGTCCCACACCACTTTTTAGAGTTGTATTTTGTCGATCACATCACTAGGTGGCAACACGAAAACAATATTTGTTGTTATTTTATAAATTAATCAAAAATGACAAAGCGGGACACTGTTTTAAAAAAACTGGCATTATTGCAGTTTATTAAAGAAAGGAAAAATAGATTATTTGGATCATTTTCGGGAAACAAATTATCATACACCGAAAAAGAACAAAGTTTCGCAGAAGTTTTAGAAAAGGCTAAATCATTGGGGCTTGTAAACGAAAATAGATCATGGACATAATAGGGTATCTCACCCTATTTGGAGTATGGAAGAGCCGAGTATTGGTAATAAAATTAATATAATATTTTATAACATATCGTATGTCCCAGCGAAATTCTGTATCAAATCTTTTTTTATCAACATAATAATAATTATAAAACACGATATTTTCTACTTTGTGCAATAGTCTGAATAGGTAGTCTGTTAGAAAACGTATTTTGAAGACTAATAATGAAATACTTTAGGCCAAAAGAGACAACGCAAGAAAAACAGGAACAGCAGGAGGAGTAGATAAAAAGTTCGATGATATTGACATCGCAATTTTTGATATTATTAACACAGAATCAATTTTAGATGGTTTGAAAGTAATAGAAAGTGATGGCACTGGTAGTTCCATGTATGTACAATATAATAATTAAATAATTACACATCTAATTTTATCGTATAATTTAAATAATTAATAAATTACAGCAATATACCTAATCCACGTGTCCAAACACCGGTGAATGTGAACATCCCTGAACCCAACCCTGAACCCAACCTTGAACCCAACTCTGAACCTGTGACTGAAAAAGAAACTGTACCAAAGAAAAAATCTAAGTTATTACACAAAGAAAATTTGAATTTAGAGACAGAGAAAAATAAGCTAATAAACGAATTATTAATATTAGAAATATATAAACAAAAATTAGAAATTTTAAAATTAGAAAAGCAATTAAAAGTACCACCATCAGAATTCACACAAGATATTGCGAATAGAATCCACAGGCCCAAAATTTTATTTGTAATACGGAGGAAAACAGATGTAATTTATGATTTTAATTAAACAAAATTTCCCGAAAAACATTTATAATTATAAGTAAAATAATACAAAATATCTTTATATGTAATTTAATCAAATAAATAGTAAATAGAATTTAATTAAAAAATCTAAGAAAGTTTTCAATTGCTTCTTGTGCATTTACATCATTCTCGTCATTTTCATTTTGTAACATTATCATCTTCAATTAAATTGTCATATACGTTGTAAATGCCATCATTATCATGGTCGTCTCTATCAATTGTTTTTGCAATATTATGCAAAATGCAACAAGCTATTACTATTTTTGCAGCTTTTTCAGGTAGCATACGTAAGTAATTTGAACATGGAAATTTTTCTTTCAATATTCCATAACTATCTTCTATTAATTTTCTTGTTCTTTTATGTGCTATATTAAAACGCCTTTCATTGTTGGCATCAGGATTTCTGCGTAGTGGTGGAATAAGCCATGATTTTAGAGGATATGCACTATCTGCTAGTATCACAGCTCCGGGAAATGGTCTATAACCACCCTCAAATCTTTGAAATACAGCAGAATTTCTTAATACGCGAGAGTCGTGCACACTTCCGGGCCAGTTTGCATTAACAGCATATAAAACATAATTTGGTCCACATACACACATCACATTTAAAGAATGTATACCATATCTGTCCACATAAACTTCTTCATGAGTAGGTGGCGCATCAATGTTTATTAATGTACCATCAACTGCGGAAATCCACCTTTCTGAAAAAAAGCTCTAGCAATATTTTCTATATTGGCAGGCCAACAAACAGTATTTGCTAACATAGTGTCAATAATTATGTTAACAACTTTTTCCACAATGCAACATACTGTTGCTTTTGATATTCCATGCATTTGAGCAACTCCATGGAATTGAGCACCATTTCCAAGCCAATGAAGGCATACTAATAACTGCTGTTTTGCGCTTAAAGCTTTATTTTTTCCATTAACTGGTTCTATATATTCACATACTCCACTTGAGAAGGTATTAGCCTGAATGCCTCCTTGAATTGAAAATTATTTTCAAATGTAAAATTTATTCTTGTTTTATATATTTTCCGTCTTCTACGATTAACTTCCTCATCACTATCACTTGAATGAATAAATCTTTGCAACATTTTAGTAAAACTCAAAGTGAAAACTGAAAAAGATCTTTTCAAATTATGAAAAGTCTTTGCAATTATTATAAACAATGTGAACAAAACAAAACATTGGTGAAACCAAAATGTCAAAGATTAAGTGTAAAGTTTTCACTTTAAACTTTGCAACACACTTTGCATTTGCAAAATAATTTACCAATGGTGGAACGAAATTTGTAAGTGAAAAGTGTCAAGTGTAAAGTTGAAAAGTGTTTGGTGGAACAGGGCCCTGGACAGATTTTAAAAGTATTGTACTATTTAGGCAACACATTCATCGTAGCCATTATTTATATTTTAAACCTTGTAAACAAGATATGAATACTGCTGAAAATTATAATAATGACAGCTGTAGTATAATAAATCAAAACAATATTTTAGATATGAGTTCGTCATCAACATTAGATTGTGAAATTGAATTAGATGAAAACTTTGATGAACAATATATGAAAAAACTTGTCAGTTTATATCTAGATCTTCAATCGAAACATTTTGTAACCGACATCGTGTTACAAACTATGATAGAAGGTATGGCGGATTTAAATGAAATTAACAATGAAAAAATGCATTCTTTATTTAAAAAATTTAATGTTTCAAGCGACATTATGGAAAAACTTGAAAATATTAATTTATTTAAAAAAGCTCATAATTTATCTAATGGTTGCTTAAGAACTACATATATGAGAAAACAATATTATAAGCAACATTTATCTTATGTTGATCCGATTTGTATAACTTTATAACCATAAGTTATGTACATTTTATTATATACCATTATTAGATACTCTAAAATGTCTGTTAAATCATAAACAAATTGCAAACTATTTAAAATTAGATTCAAATGTAAATACAAATTACTGTGAATATTTAACTGACGATAAAATATATAAAGAAAATAGTTTTTATAATAAAAATAAAAAAGCACTTCGTTTGATCATATTTCAAGATGCTTTTGAAGTCTGCAATCCTTTAGGTTCTTAAAAAAAAAACATAAAATGTAGGGAATTTACATGACATTATAGGTAATTTACCACCAGAATGTTGAGCATATTCAGTTAATTGCTTTATGTAATGAAAATCATGTAGCACACTTTGGTTTTTCGGCTATATTTGAAGTGATTTTGAAGGATATTAATTATTTACATAAAAATGGGTTAAAAATAGGTTCCGAAACTATTTTTGGTTCAGTAATCGCTGTTACTGGGGACAATTTGGGAAGTCCTCAAATTGGTGGATACACTGAAAATTTCAGTACAAGCCAATATTTTTGCAGATATTGTTATATCACACGTAATGACTTAAATTCTGGAAATATTTCGGTTCAGTCTGTAAGAACATTAGATTCTTTTGAAAATGATATATCAGCTTTAAATAATAATTTGAACAGTAGAGGAATTAAAACAGTTTTATGTTTAAATAAAATAAATCAATTTCATATGAATTATATGATCGTGTTCGATATATAATTAAAAAAACCTTTTATTTTAACAGACCTGTTATTGCAGTTATACGTTTGAGTTTACACAGAAGAATAATAATATTTCATTGTCTTACTTATATTTATATCAAAGTTTATCTTAAAGGACTCTTGTTACAGCCTGAGATTCTGTTAGAGAGTTCCTTGCTATTTGTTATGTCATCATCTAGTAAGGATACATAATATATGTAATCCGGGTTTACCACCCTGCATTGCTCATGATATAAAGGTTGGTGGAGGTGAAATGCGAACATAGGGAAATATATGACAATGGAGTTATCATGCTAGGCATCTTGATATACGTGGAATAAGTACTGTCAATGTCAAAGTAGCTGTCATATTATTGAAATTTTTATTTTCATTAAAATATTTTCTTTGCATAATAATGTATGTATACGAGTAGAACGAGAAATTTTATATGCACTTTTAGATTTTATTATTATTTCTGTTATTGATTACTCTTTTTGCCACACAAATTAACATTACTTCGTTTTGTGACACTACTACAAATTATATCAAGATACCTGGCATGAAAGTTCGATTGTCATGTATGTTCCCTATGTTCGCATTTCACCTCCACCAATCTGTATATGAGGAAAATTTTACCGTTTGATTTATCATACATACTTAGAAATTTAGTTGAAAAAGGATACATTACTTATAATTATTTAAATGCCAAGTTGCAATTTATTCGATTTGAGAACGAACTACGGAACTATAATATTCCTCTCATTAAACAAGGAAAGAAAATTATGGGTAATGCAAGTGATAATATGAAACTAATGACAATAACTGTATTTGCAATTTATGATAAAATCTTAGATTATTCTGACCCTGGTATGGCAAATGCTTTTGACATTAAAAGAAATGTGTTGTATGTTACTGGCTACCAAAATTTCAGTTGGACAAATAGCAAAATTGCGTTATTTAATAGATGAATACATAGATTACCGTATTACCCGATCTAATAACAAAATTTGGCCCATTACGTCATATGTGGACTTTGCGCTTTGAAAGTAAACACCGTTATTTTTAAAATGTTGTTAAACATTGTCAAAATTTTAAAATATTTCATTAATGTTATGTGAAAAACATCAACTGCTACAAGCTTCCTTGTTATCACAAGAATGCTATTTAACTAACACAACCGTTGCTTATCGTGCAATCGAATTTGTACCTAACTACTCAAAAGAAATTAGCTGTGTTATTAAAAAAATATTGCAATTTCGAGGGGTCTAAATTTATATGTGATAATGCTACAATTATAGGCACTACATATAAAATGAACAATTGTATTTGTTGTCATGAAAGTGAATGGGGCACATACGTTATTTGCAAAATTAATTATATTTTAATAAATAAAAGTTATAATGATGCATATTTTGTTGGTGAAAAATTTGACATAATATTTAATTCAGACACTGGCTTATACGAAATATGTCTGCAAGAAAAAAAAAGTTATTTATGCATTGGACAAAATAGTTTAATTAATTATGAACCTATGCTAATAATAATAATTATTATATTATGGCCATGTCCCATGTCGGCGAGTTCACAAAGTCCGGTTATGTACGAGTTGCATATAATGATTTAGGTATGTTCCACTGTCCAAAGGAAATTGCTCAATTATCATACTTGTCTAAGAAAGTAGTACTTAATGAAACAGTGTCATAAAGATAATATTGGTCAGTTTAAACAAAAAAGTATTTAAATTAAAGTTATTTTTAATTATAGACAATGTCCAGCAAATATTTATTTAAAATATGGGATGTTTCCCGAACATTTTTTTTTCTTTTATAGTTTTATCAGACGATACAGATGATTTGTATAAGAAACTTATTTTAGAAGGTAAATATTAATACTTTTATCAAGTAATATAAAATTATATTATTTTATATTGACACAGCTTCAGCCAAACTCGAAATTAATGGATCCAAAATAGTTTCGGAATCTGATGGAACTTTAGTTGACAGTGACGATGTATTAAAGTTGCTAAACCAGGAAGTTTTTCTTATTTTGGAGAAAAACGAACAGTGGTCTCCATTAGATGATTTCAAAACAAATCTTTCAACATGTTCAACGTTGTCAACAACTTCTTCTATGGACCAGAGATCGCCAATGATGTCAACCAATTCATCTATACTAGATATTCCTGCTTATATAGATGAAGATATAATTGATATCAATGACACAGGGGCAACTTCGAATCATCTTAACAATTCATCAAGTTCTGTAACAGGAAACATGGTATAATCTGATAATTCCGTGGAATCAACTCCCAAAAGATTTGCAAGAAGAATGTGCAAAAGGCAAAAAAATAAATTAATAACGAGTGAAATAGTTCATTTTACTGTAAATAAAATGAGAGAAGTCAACACTTTTCTTTCCAGAAAAGCATTAAAAATAATGGCCAAACGGATTTGCGATAAATATCCAGTTTTTAGGGACATAGATGAAGATGGCATCACTATTCGTGACGGTACCCTCTCATTATACGAAAAGTTGCAAGATCGCAACAATTATTTAAATAGACCACATAAAACACGGTCCTTATTAAGTGAACTCAAAAAATGGCTAGTAACGCAAGAGCATGATGTTCTAACTGGCAGCCCGACAGTGATAGCAGCCCGGAATTTCTTGAAACCATGAAAGAGAAATTAATTTTAAAAAGTTGGGATGATGAGGAACATAAGTTTAAGTTATTAGACAAGACATATGCACATAAAGATTATTTTTAAATAAAGCTATACCACCCAGTAAGTATTACGAACATACAAACGGAATGGCCTAGTTTGCTTGAGGAAAAAGTAATAAAATGGCACTATAATAAATTAATGGGTCACAGTATCAGCACACTAAGTGATAATTTAATCGAGAAAGCAGAAAAAATTATCCGTTTTACGAATGCAAAAGGTGTTGACGTTCGTTATGATTTTGCAAAAGAAAATTCTACGGACGAAAAATGCGTATGTGCCTTGACATGCATTGCAACTCATTTCAAGGAAAATATACATTTTTTTGTAGATGACTGTAAGGTATGTTACTTTAAAAAACGTTTTAATAGTTACACATTTTTATAAATTATACATTGTTTCAGTTGGGAACTCCAATTCATGAGATCAAAGGTTTAACAGCGGCACCGTCAAAATTGTTTGAGTTAAAGTAGAAGGTATGTTTTCACTATTCTCAGTTTTGCTTTTTCAAAATAAATGCTTCAATCAACGAAATAAAAGATTTAAAATATAAAAAAATATATTTATTATATTATGTTTTAGCTGATGAAACTTGATTAAAAATTAATAACAAGCTAGAATAAAAATAATTGTTTTATTTCTTATAAATGGGGTCTTTCACAAAAAAAGTTGTGTTTTTTTAAATAATTCTTAAATAGTCCAGTCAAATTAGACTTTCACCTCGGAATGAGAGATAATAAGCTGGAAACTCGTATACACCTTCATTTTGGCGTTCTAAAAGTTGTCTCAAAAGTCTCATAAAATCTCGTGTCTGCGTCGTAAGTTATTCGAGCTCAAAGGTCACAAAACTCGGTTTTTCGAGATTATCTAGGTTTCTATAGCTCCAATGATGTTAACCTATTATAAAAATTGTAGAGAATAAAATTTCCTACAACTTTGGTATTAAAAAAAATTTCTCCGATCAATAGTTCAAAAGTTACGGCCGAAAGAAAAAGGAACGCTTTAAAAAAAAATAATTATGGCATTACTTTATGTCATAATATACAAAAACGACTGTAACTTTTCAACACATTAAAATATTGACTTCCGGTCTGAAGCATTAAATTCTTAAAACTATTTCCAATCTACAATACAATTTTTAAAATTTTGGAGGTCCTAAGTTTAGCCAAAATTTAAACAAAAATATAATTATTTTTTTGTATTTTCTTAAATTATTGTGTTTAATCAGCTCTAATTTCTGAATGAATCGAGATATCAACTTTCGGTTTTCATCATTGAATTCCTGAGACTTTTTGCTATAAGGTACATTATTTCAAAAATGGTTTAAAGAACTTCGTTGATCTGAAATTTAAAGTTTTTCTCCGAGAGAATATAGTGAAATTTTAGTTTTGTTATAAATTACTTTAAATTTTAGGTCATCACATACCTTTAAAAAAATTTAAAAATATTGTTTCTTATAGAAAAACGTCCCAGAAATCCAATGCTGGAATCCGGAAGTCGATATCTTAATTAGTTCAGAAATTAGAGCTGATTAAATACAATAATTTATAACAAAACTAAAATTTCACTATATTCTCTGGGAGAAAAACTTAAAATTTCAGGTCAACAAAGTTCTTTAAACCATTTTTGAAATAATGTACCTTATAGCAAAAAGTCTCAGGAATTCAATGCTGAAAACCGAAAGTTGATATCTTGATTCATTCAGAAATTAGAGCTGATTAAACACAATAATTTAAGAAAATACACAAAAATAATTATTTTTTTGGTTTAAATTTTGGCTAAACTAGGACCTCCAAAATTTTAAAAATTGTATTGTAGATTGAAAATAGTCTTAAGAATTGACTGCTTCAGACCGGAAGTCAATATTTTAATGTGTTGAAAAGTTACAGTCATTTTTAAAGAACTTTGTTGATCTGAAATTTAAAGTTTTTCTCCGAGAGAATATAGTGAAATTTTAGTTTTGTTATAAATTACTTTAAATTTTAGGTCATCACATACCTTTAAAAAAATTTAAAAATATTGTTTCTTATAGAAAAACGTCCCAGAAATCCAATGCTGGAATCCGGAAGTCGATATCTTAATTAGTTCAGAAATTAGAGCTGATTAAATACAATAATTTATAACAAAACTAAAATTTCACTATATTCTCTGGGAGAAAAACTTAAAATTTCAGGTCAACAAAGTTCTTTAAACCATTTTTGAAATAATGTACCTTATAGCAAAAAGTCTCAGGAATTCAATGCTGAAAACCGAAAGTTGATATCTTGATTCATTCAGAAATTAGAGCTGATTAAACACAATAATTTAAGAAAATACACAAAAATAATTATTTTTTTGGTTTAAATTTTGGCTAAACTAGGACCTCCAAAATTTTAAAAATTGTATTGTAGATTGAAAATAGTCTTAAGAATTGACTGCTTCAGACCGGAAGTCAATATTTTAATGTGTTGAAAAGTTACAGTCATTTTTGTATATAATGACATAAAGTAATGCCATAATTAAATTTTTAAAAAGCGTTCCTTTTTCTTTCGGCCGTAACTTTTGAACTATTGATCGGAGAAATTTTTTTTTAATGCCAAAGTTGTAGGAAATTTTATTCTCTACAATTTTTATAATAGGTTAACATCATTGGAGCCATAGAAACCTAGATTAATCTCGAAAAACCGAGTTTTGTGACCTTTGACCTCGAATAACTTACGACGCAGACACTAGATTTTATGAGACTTTTGAGATAACTTTGATAACGCAAAAATGAAGGTGTATACGAGTTTCCAGCTTATTATCTCTCATTCCGAGGTTGAGCCCGTTTTTTTGCTTAAATGACTGGACTATAAACATCAGATAATTTGAAACACTTTTGAGCTAAGAAATTTTTAAAATATAATATTTTTCATTCGTAATTTTAATAAAATAAATTTGTGGTATTCAATGTGACATCACACCTCCCATAAAATTATTGTATTAGAAAATAACTGCATTTATTAACACGTCTTCTCTATTTTTAGGTGACGAATCCAAAAAAATATACTATATCTGCGTTGAAAACAAAGTAATTAATAAGGAAACTGCAGGACATAGTTTTTAAAATGCTTTGGAAATAGTATATAGCTTGTATTATAATTTTAATATGGACTACGACAAACATATTTGTACCCTCGAACTTGTACAGCGATATTTATTGAAAACACACCCTGAAGTAGGAAATAGCAGCAAAAGAAAATCTTTAATGGCCGTTTGCACCATCTAAGTTTAAAATTTAACTGTAGTTTAGAGACTAATTATTTCAAAATTGATTTGCACCACTCACTAAACTACGTTTAAAAAGACGTTTATGAACAAATATTTAAACCGTGAATATTCATGGTTTAACTGCCAATCTAAGTTTAACTCTCACTGACAAGAAGGTTGACATTTTATATTTCTTGTAATGTATTGAAATATCTTTGCGTTAATTACTTTTTAAATTATTTTTTACTTGTTAAACAACCTTTACTATTAATATTCTACTTGCAAACATTGTATAAAATTCTATTATATTAATATGTTATATATTATTTATAAAAGAAAAAAATTCTAAGAACCCGTTTAAAATGCATTTTTCTCTCTATGTCTTCACTTTTTTATTATTAATTAAAATACATATTTATTGAATAATCTTAAGTGTAATGTTACCAACTCTATAATAATTTTAGAAATTTACTTTTTCAATTTCTATTATTTCATGTTTATATTATATATAATTGATAAATAATTAACTTATTTATATATTTATATTATTATTATTATTATTTATACGTTAATTATGTATTAAATATGATTATTTTGTGTTTAATTTATGATATTTTTTTCCACTAGCTTGGCAACACTGATCTCCTGATCTCTTACTAAACGTCAGATATTTTTTTAGGTTATTGATTTATATTAGTACAAGATCTTATTTATACATTATTGTATCTTATTATTATTATTAGTAATAATATCTAACAACAATATTATTATTTCTAAACGTAACGCGCATAACATACTACCTATATAAAAGTTGTATGTAGGTATGAAACATAATATTATAGTATAATGAAATAATTATTTTGCAGAGATATTACGGAAAAAGAAGATCAGATCAGGTTGTAAATATGTGTTTTGTATCTGTACAAAATAGTTTAGAAACGTAAGTTGTTGTCGTGTCTATCTAAACATTGGTGGTGAAATGCAAGACGAATGACAACATTTTTTTGTTACTCTTTGACAACACTTTCTTGGTTTTCGTATTGATAATAAAATTTATTAGGTATTTTGTATCAGAGACTAGGTAATTCTTATACTCTTATTGACTTGCTTTTAGATATATACAGAGTAGTTCAAATATATTTGCTGACAGATCTGAATCTCAGACGAGGAGATCTTGACATTATTTGTTTGTAAAACAGCTTCACGATGCGCCGGCTTTTGACAGCGATAATCATATTGGGTTCTTATTTTTTCTTCAGTAACCTAATTAAACTATCAAATCATTTCGCGTTTTCTATATTTATGTTAAAATATCTAAATCTCATACTTAATAATATAAATGTCAATAATATTGACATGTTCTGTATAAAGTGTGTTTCAATAATATTAATATTCATCCATCAGTCTTCTTATGACTGTTTTGTTGGTGGTGGTGTTAAGTTCTGGATTTAGGTTTGACATTTGTATTATTTTAAAAGGTACATTAATACGTAAAATACATTAATATTATTTTGTTTCAGGTAAATAATACAATTTTAATGGGATATTATAGCTGGGATTGATTAATACAAATATATGAACAATGTAATACTAGTGTTATGTATTGTTAGAACAGTATTTTATTGTACCGGTAGAAATAAAGTTGAGGTAGACAGCATATTATGATGATGGTTTATTTCACAAACGTCAGACATTTATAGGGCAAAAATACGTTGTATAAGATCTTATTTATACATTATTATATCTTATTATTATTAATAATAATATCTAACAAAAATATTATTATTTATAAACTTTACGCATGACATAAATTAAAGTTGTTCGTAGGTATGTACATATTATAATATTATACAATGAAATAATTTTTGCAGAGATATTTTATGGATAAATAATGAACAGATAGTTTGTTGTAAATTAATATGTGTTTGAATCTGTACAAATATGTTTATAAACGTAAATACTGAGGAACTAAAACCTAGATCTTGCGTTAACTGTCACGAGATGGCGCAGTCTACATGGATACAGACGATAACAGGAATTTTTATGGTCTGTGTGGTTAAATTTGATGTAAATATAGCTAAAAATCATATTATTTTTAATTATATAATTTTTTGTATTATTGTTATTATTTCTGTAATAAAGAAGTTTACAAAATGTGGTCATAATTTGATATCAACTCATTTCGTTACTTGCAATTCTTAGCTAATAACCAATTTTCTTTTTCAGCAATTTACAAAATAATTTTAAATTAAACATGTAGACTGATATTGGGTATTGTCGTCTGAGAATGTTCCTGTTCGGTAGGATCTAAACAAATTCGAATCAATATTATATTATATATGAACACGAACAGATATATTAGAATAATAATTTTATAATTTCTGTATTACACTCATGCAATATTGAAGCAACGTGTCAAAAGTTGCACTTGCATCTGCAATATTGCTCAATGTAAATTGGGCTTAATAAAGATGGTTTACAAAATGAGGTCGTAAATTAATATATAACACTCCTTTCGTTATTTGCAAATAATCTTAGTTAAAATCTAATGTTAAAAATTAGTGTGTGCGTGTGTTGGTGTGTGCGTTTGTGTGTGCGTGTGTTGGTGTGTGTGTTTGTTTGTTTGTGTTGGTGTGTGCGTATGTTTGTGTGTGCGTGTGTTGGTGTGTATGTGTTTGAGTTTGTGTTGGTGTGTGCGTCTGTTTGTGTGTGCGTGTGTTGATGTGTATGTGTTTGCGTGTATGTGTTTGTGTGTATGTGTTTGTGTGTATGTGTTTGTATGTATGTGATTGTGTGTATGTGTTTGTGTGTACGTGTTTGTGTGTATGTGTTTGTGTGTACGTGTTTGTGTGTATTTGTTTGTGTGTATGTGTTAGTGTGTTTGTGTATGTGTTTGTGGGTATGTGATGGTGTTTGAGTTTGTGTTTGTGTTGGTGTGTGCGTATGTTTGTGTGTATGTGTTTGTGTGTATGTGATTGTGTGTACGTGTTTGTGTGTATGTGTTTGTGTGTATGTGTTTGTGTGTATGTGTTTGTGTGTATTCGTTTGTGTGTACGTGTTTGTGTGTATGTGTTTGTGTATAATGTGTTTGTGTATAATGTGTTTGTGTGTATGTGTTTGTGTGTATGTGTTTGTGTGTATGTGTTTGTGTGTATGTGTTAGTGTGTATGTGTTTGTGTGTATGTGTTTGTGTGTACGTGTTTGTGTGTACGTGTTTGTGTGTACGTGTTTGTGTGTACGTGTTTGTGTGTACGTGTTTGTGTGTACGTGATTGTGTGTGCGTGTATTGGTGTGTATGTGTTTGTGTGTATGTGTTTGAGTTTGTGTTGGTGTGTGCGTATGTTTGTGTGTATGTGTTTATGTTTGTCTGTGTGTTTGTATGTGTCTGTGGGTGGATTTAGAAGGAACATCTCCACATGCTTTGGATGGCTCATCTCTACAGGCTTTGGATAGAGCGTGTTAACAGTATTAAAATGGAAAACCTCCACAGGCTTTGGATGGGATATCTCCACAGGCTTTGGATGGGGACACTCCCACAGGCTTTGAATGGGATATCCATACAAGCTTTGGATGGAAAACTGAGATCTATCTAAAGACGAGTTTATCCTAAAGACGAATGTTTTATCTAAAGACGAATTTAACTTAAAAACGAATTTAATTTATAATACAAGTTTAAATTAGAGACAAGTTAAATTATAAGACGAGTTTATATTTTCTAAAGACGTGTTCTATCTATAGTCAAGTATTATGTAAAGACGATTGCTATTAAAAGATGAGTTGTATTTAAACAAGTTTTATCTAAAGACAAATATTATTTAAAAACCAATTTATTTTAAAGATGAGTTTTATCTAAAGATGAATATAACCTAAAAACGAGCGTCAATATAAGTGACGAGCGTCAATATATAAGTGACGAGCGTCAATATATAAGTGACGAGCGTCAATATATAAGTGACGAGCGTCAATATATAAGTGACGAGAGTAAATGTGAAAATTTTATTCTAAAGACGTGCTCTATCTAAAGTCAAGTTTTATGTAAAGGCGATTTCTATTTAAAGATGAGTTTAACCTACTTTACTTATAACTTAAAGATGAGTTTAACCTACTTTACTTATAACTTAAAGATGAGTTTAACCTACTTTACTTATAACTTAAAGATGAGTTTAACCTACTTTACTTATAACTTAAAGATGAGTTTAACCTACTTTACTTATAACTTAAAGATGAGTTTAACTTACTTAACTTATAACTTAAAGATGAGTTTAACCTACTTTACTTATAACTTAAAGATGAGTTTAATCTAATTTACTTATAACTTAAAGACGAGTTTAACCTATTTTATTTATAACCTAAAAATGAGTTCTACCTACTATACTGGTTAAACAACCTTTACTATTAATATTCTACTTGCAAACATTATATAAAATTCTATTATATTAATATGTTATATATTATTTATAAAAGAAAAAAATTCTAAGAACCCGTTTAAAATGCATTTTTCTCTCTATAATTATCGTTTTTTTTAATTAAATAAAATACACATTTATCTTATAATCATAAATGCAATGTTACGAACTCTATAATAATTTTAGAAATTTACTTTTTAAATTTCTATTATTTAATGTTTATATTATATATAATTGATAAATAATTAACTTATTTATATTATTTTTATACAAATTTATACGGTAATTATGTATTAAATATGATTATTTTGTGTTTAATGTATTATATTTTTTTCCACTAGCTTGGCAACACTGATCTCCTTATCTCTTACTAAACGTCAGATATTTTTTTAGGTTATTGATTTATATTAGTACAAGATCTTATTTATACATTATTGTATCTTATTATTATTATTATTAATAATATCTAACAACAATATTATTATTTCTAAACGTAACGCGCATAACATACTATATAAAAGTTGTATGTAGGTATGAAACATATTATAGTATAATGAAATAATTATTTTGCAGAGATATTACGGAAAAAGAAGATCAGATCAGGTTGTAAATATGTGTATCTGTACAAAATAGTTTAGAAACGTAAGTTGTTGTCGTGTCTATCTAAACATTGGTGGTGAAATGCAAGACGAATAACAACATTTTTTTGTTACTCTTTGACAACACTTTCTTGGTTTTCGTATTGATAATAAAATTTATTAGGTATTTTGTATCAGAGACTAGGTAATTCTTATACTCTTATTGACTTGCTTTTAGATATATACAGAGTAGTTCAAATATATTTGCTGACAGATCTGAATCTCAGACGAGGAAACCCTCAGAAGAAGATCTTGACATTATTTGTTTGTAAAACAGCTTCACGATGCGCCGGCTTTTGACAGCGATAATCATATTGGGTTCTTATTTTTTCTTCAGTAACCTAATTAAACTATCAAATCATTTCGCGTTTTCTATATTTATGTTAAAATATCTAAATCTCATACTTAATAATATAAATGTCAATAATATTGACATGTTCTGTATAAAATGTGTTTCAATAATATTAATATTCATCCATCAGTCTTCTTATGACTGTTTTGTTGGTGGTGGTGTTAAGTTCTGGATTTAGGTTTGACATTTGTATTATTTTAAAAGGTACATTAATACGTAAAATACATTAATATTATTTTGTTTCAGGTAAATAATACAATTTTAATGGGATATTATAGCTGGGATTGATTAATACAAATATATGAACAATGTAATATTAGTGTTATGTATTGTTAGAACAGTATTTTATTGTACCGGTAGAAATAAAGTTGAGGTAGACAGCATATTATGATGATGGTTTATTTCACAAACGTCAGACATTTATAGGGCAAAAATACGTTGTACAAGATCTTATTTATACATTATTATATCTTATTATTATTATTAATAATATCTAACAAAAATATTATTATTTATAAACTTTACGCATGACATAAATAAAAGTTGTTCGTAGGTATGTACATATTATAATATTATACAATGAAATAATTTTTATGGATAAATAATGAACAGATAGTTTGTTGTAAATTAATATGTGTTTGAATCTGTACAAATATGTTTATAAACGTAAATACTGAGGAACTAAAACCTAGATCTTGCGTTAACTGTCACGAGATGGCGCAGTCTACATGGATACAGACGATAACAGGAATTTTTATGGTCTGTGTGGTTAAATTTGATGTAAATATAGCTAAAAATCATATTATTTTTAATTATATAATTTTTTGTATTATTGTTATTATTTCTGTAATAAAGAAGTTTACAAAATGTGGTCATAATTTGATATCAACTCATTTCGTTACTTGCAATTCTTAGCTAATAACCAATTTTCTTTTTCAGCAATTTACAAAATAATTTTAAATTAAACATGTAGACTGATATTGGGTATTGTCGTCTGAGAATGTTCCTGTTCGGTAGGATCTAAACAAATTCTAATCAATATTATATTATATATGAACACGAACAGATATATTAGAATAATAATTTTATAATTTCTGTATTACACTCATGCAATATTGAAGCAACGTGTCAAAAGTTGCACTTGCATCTGTAATATTGCTCAATGTAAATTGGGCTTAATAAAGATGGTTTACAAAATGAGGTCGTAAATTAATATATAACACTCCTTTCGTTATTTGCAAATAATCTTATGTATGTGTTTGTGTGTATTTGTTTGTGTGTATGTGTTTGTGTTGTGACGAAGCATCAGTCAGTTTAGCTCAGTTGGCTACGTCACGATCCTCTCCAGCCAGATATGAGGTACAGGTTTCGAATCCCAGCCCCACAGATTCTTTTTATTTTTATTTCTATTTTTGCTGCTAATTAATCGCGTCAGAACCCCTAATACAGTAATTGATTTTAACGTTGGAACTTGAAATTTTATTTAACATTGCGCTTATGGGAACCGAACAAGTATAAAAGCCGGACAAAATTTCAACTTAGACACAGTTCATCTGTTTGCGTCTTCCAAACAGTTCAACAGTTCCAGCCTACAGCAGCAGTATAGTATATCTGGTGAGTACAATTTCAGTATCAGAACCTCGCTTGCGTCTTCCAAGCGTCCTGTCTCAGTATCTTACTGTTGTAGCGTCTTCCTACAACACTAAGAAACATTCAAAACTCCTCTCCACATTACTCGCGTCTTCCGAGTATCCTTGTAGAGCAATCAGCGTCTTTCCTGATCTGTTTTACAGTACAACCATCCTCTGACTACGGCGTCTTCCCGTGGCAGAGACAGTCCATTACCTTTTGAAAAACACACAGTAATACCACACAACACACATTATTTTACACAACACTTCTAGGTGCAGCGTCTTCCTGCACCGAATAATATCATTTACACGACACTTGCGTCTTCCAAGTGTCACACAGTTTACTGTTACTATTGAGGCGGTCGGCGCCTTCCTGGCCCACCAATTTAGTGACTTTGTTGTGCTGCGGCGTCTTCCCGTAGCACACGAACACCGAACCACGCACACAAACACAAGTGATCGTATAGCTGAACGGCTAGCACGCTCGCTTCACATACAGACAGTCGGGGTTCGATCCTCGGCAGAGGCAGCTCTTTTACAATTTAAATCAACACAGAATACAACAATACAACACAACAATAACATAAATTTGAACAGAGTTCAATCAGTTAATTTATTTGTCCTTCAGAAAATTTCAACAAGTCATTCAGTTTCAAACGCTAAAGTTAACACAACGGCGTGGCCGCACGGCTAGCGTCCCCGATCCCGAAAACAGGGTTCGAAACCTACCGACGATAGTATTTTTTTTATATTTTTCTTTTATGTATTTTTATCTTACGATCATAATAATGAACTATAATATTTCATTTAATAAAACGGATCAAGTCTATGTACTGTTTTCGCCATCCTGTCCAAGAAACCCTACAAATCTCTTCACAGAGCTACTCCGAGCAGCCACCACTCAGCTCGCCATCCACCAGCACTGACAGACGGCGCCCGAGGGTAACAGGAAACCACGGTTGGGAGCAGAGTGTAAAAGATTACAGTGACGTACGTCACAAAATTCTGGCGCCCGAGCAGGGACATCAAAAATGCCAGGAGGCGAACCTAGTGACCCTAAGGTCTCTTGGGTATATACCCTCAGTAAAGAAGACCTTATAGAACGAATGGAATCATTAGGAGTAAACAGCGAAGGCACGGTGGACGAGCTACGGGCTCGAATGGTACAGACCCTACGACAGTTTTTCGCGATGCGGAAAAACGCGGAAACCCAGCCGGAAGAAAAACCGGGAGAAGAAAAACCAGCAGAAGACGGCGCATATCCGCATACCGGAGTCCGTACTCCAGTGCACATATGTGAAACCGTACGCAAGTGGAACACCCAATTCGACGGAAAAACAGATCCCGTCTCTTTTCTCGAACGAGTGAACGAATTAAAAGAAAGCTACCGGATCGAAGATGAAAAATTACTTGCGGCCCTACCCGAATTATTACGAGGACAAGCACTTCTGTGGTATCGTAATACTAAAGACTCATGGACGAATTGGTCAAATTTCCGTGACGACTTTCGAACATTCTTCATAAGTAAAGAGTACGAGCTCCGCTTGGAAGAAGAAATCCACAAGCGTACTCAGAGAGTAAATGAGAAAGGCAAAGATTATGTTATAGACATCCAAACATTGATTCGGCGACATGGAAAATACAGTGAAACGCAGACGCTGTTCCGCATCTACCAAAATCTGTTGCCCAGCTACCGCCAGTACATCCGCCGCCAAGACTTCTCAGACCTCCGAGGGCTGATGCAACGACTTGAAGAATACGAATGCTTGCAAGATGAAGTAAAAACCACCCGGATACCCAGGTTAGAGGCAGTAGATAACTCTGCATCACGGATCAAGTTACAAACAGAAAAAAGTATATGTTGGCGTTGTGGACAAGCAGGACACTTCCGTAGTCAATGTCGGAATCCCAGAAAATTATTTTGCGGGCTTTGTGGCAAGGAAGGCACATTATCACGGGATTGTCCATGCCGGAAGGGAAACGCTCAGTGAACTGCACTGCCCAGGAGCCCAGACAGTTCACTTCCGCTTCGGCTCCCACACAAGAAGACATCACACCAGTACCGAGTATCGCAAGCCAAACGCCACTCTCCACACGGTTCTTTATTCCGATCACTATACAAAGTCTAGAGGAATGCGCATTGATTGATACAGGAGCCGAACGCTCATATGTTAGTGAAGACGTAGCTACGAAATGGCAAGGAAAAGGTGGCGCATACAATCCTGTCCCACATACCCGTGCACAGCTGGCTGACGGTGCAACAATTAATATTATGGAGTCTATCACTGTTAACTGTATCATCGACAATATCTGGCGCAGAGTCAGTTTCCTAATTATGCCTAAACTACCCACTCGAATCTTGCTGGGCATGGATCTCATAAAAGAATATGGGATGATTTTGAACGCGGTCACCGGACACGTGCGTTGCCAGGTCACGTCACCATCCCAAATCAGCATGATCAAAAGCGATGAGACAGACCATGGGAGGCTCCAGGCCTTCTTGCGACAGGAACTTCCCAAATTTCAATCGCTACGAGGAAAAACTCCCCTGGCGCACCATAAGATCCGGCTAAAGGACACTACGCCCGTCAAACAAAGATATCAGCCCAGGAATCCAAGGATGAAAGAGGTCCTTATAAGGGAAGTAGACCAGATGCTCAAAGAAAACATAATAGAGCCTTCTACCAGTGCTTGGAGCTCACCAACTGTCATAGTGAAAAAGAAAGATGGACGGAACCGGGTCTGTATCGATTTCCGTAAACTGAATGAAGTAACCGAAAAGGATGCGTACCCGTTACCATACATTAACGCAATCCTTGACAAACTACGACAAGCCAGATTCTTCTCCACAATAGATTTACAAAACGGGTATTGGCAAGTACCGCTTACACCAGACAGCAAGCCGCTCACGGCCTTCACCGTGGAAGGTCGAGGGCTATTTCAATTTAAAGTCATGCCCTTCGGCTTACATGCCGCACCTGCAACCTTTCAACGCCTGTTAGACAGAGTCATCGGAGCCGAGCTAGAGCCTTTTGCCTTCGCCTATCTAGATGATATCATCGTAATCAGCGCTACCATGGAAGAACACATACAGCACCTCAGAATTGTACTCGAAAGACTAAGACAGGCAAACCTGAAAATTAATCCCGACAAATGCCAATTTGGGAAACGGTCTATCAAATACCTCGGTCACGTCATTACAGAAAGGGGGATACGGACAGATCCTGAGAAGGTGGAGGCAATATCCAAAATTCCCGCACCAAGGAACATGCGAGAACTGCGCCAGTTCTTGGGAGCGGCATCTTGGTATCGTCGCTTCATACCAAACTATTCCAATGAGACCGCAGCCCTGACAAAACTCCTACATAAGAAAGAACGATGGCGTTGGCTGAGGGAGCAAGAGGAAGCTTTTCAAAGACTCAAACAGAATTTAACTACCGCTCCAGTTCTTGCCTGCCCAGATTTTACAAAACCATTCATCCTACAGACGGATGCATCTGATGTGGGACTAGGAGCTGCTCTTATACAAGAGACGGACGGAACACCCCAAGTAATAGCCTATGCGAGTAGATCACTATCAGCCCCGGAAAAGAACTATTCTGTGATAGAAAAAGAGTGTTTAGCTATTATCTGGAGCGTTCAGAAAATGCGACCTTATTTAGAAGGTTATCATTTTCACATCATCACAGACCACAGGGCGCTACAATGGCTGAATTCACTGAAAAGCCCCTCCGGACGACTGGCGCGATGGGCCGTCCTCCTGCAACAATATGACTTCGACGTTCATTATCGGAAAGGAACCCTTAACCAGCTGGCAGACACACTATCAAGACAACCAATCCTAAAAGAGGACGCTACGGCAGGCGAAGTAGCTATTACGTGCAACTCTATAAGAGAGTGATCTAGAGCACATGAATAAGGTTAAACCTCGGCTAACTAACAGTGGAGAAGGGTGTGGGCCTTCGCTAGAGCCATAACGACATAATAAAATAAGATAGTACATACCATGGGCGCCATCGGTCGTGACTGGTTTAACCACAACAATATTTAGAGCAACCGACACTCTAAATATCCTGAAAACGGCAAAATGGGGAAAGGAAAAGCTAAATTGTTACATAATCTCAAAAGAAAATAAAAGAATGTCGTTGGAGAGCACAGTGAAACTATTTAATTAAACAATTATTTAACAAATCTAAATGCAACACGTAAAGTGTAGTCTATCGGCGAAAACAGCGTATAGGACGATAACGAAGTTCAATAATAAAATAACCTTAAAAATAAGCCCTACGTGAGAATCGTTGGTCGACCAGCGTTCGCGTCGGCGTGCACAAAAATGCAGATGATAATTTAAATAAAACTAGTTCGTCCTAGCGACTGAACCACGCTAAATAACTACTAACATTACGCAGTACTAGATTACGCAGAATTACAATAATTAAATATCAAAATGGTGTATAATATATATAGAATCATGTGAACCATAATTACGTTATATTAAATAACATAAGAATAAATACTACGCTATAAATCTCGAAGCAAAAATACGAAGTCACTAAAAAGTCAGGAGACCAAAATCCAGAGCTTGACTAACACAATTACATGAAATAATGAAATATGCGATAAAATGATGTCCACAGACATTACCGAGACTTCAGGTGGCTATTTGTGCTCGACTTCCGGTATGTCGAACCGTGGGCAAGGACTTCCAAAACAAAATGGCGTCGTGTCCGGGGTGACTGGCGAACAGCCGAAGCACATGGCAAACGGAATGGTAATTTATCGGTTTCTTGACTCGCTCCCTCGTCCATTAAGAATATCTTCATCCGTGAGGCGAGAATCAGGACATCCAACAGCAAACGCAATTTTTATAAAGATGAAAATGACGTCATCATAACGATACGGATGAAACATAAACCAACAAAAAAAAGCCTGCAAATAAAATATGAATTACTTCACTGGTCAAAGAAGATCAACTTTATCCAGCCGTGACTGTGAGTGCTAGCATACCTGGGATCTTAAGCGGCTTATAGTGTTCTAGTTACTCAGGTGGCGGGGTGAAGCAACAAATCCGAGAAACTCTCGTAGAAACTTAATTTCCAAAATTGTAGGGCCAACAAATCCCAAAATTGGCGAATCTGAATCCTTAAAAAAATGCACAACGGCCGGTACAGAATTCCAGATTCCTAAAATGACCACTACAACCACTTCACACCTCCGCACACCATCACAGCAAAACTAGCAATGAAATAATTGCGAGCGAAGACAACCACAGTCAAGCGAAATCTTAATTAGTAGAAGACTGACCTTCAGAACTACTAAAAGTTTGGCCGGGAGCACTGAATTACCTTGCGGTAATTCTGGTAGTAGCACAGGGGGCGCATAAAAAGTTCACTGCGAAAATTGACCCGTAACATAGCTTTGATAAAACAGAAATCTGATTGGTATACGAAGAAGATACAGGAGATTGAAGCCAACCCAGGTAGCGATCCAAACTATCAGATCCAGAATGGAAAGCTATTCCGTCGGTTCTGGGACCCAACTGACCTATCCGACACCGAACCAGAGAGGGAGTGGAAAATATGTGTAACAAGTAATGAAAAAACCAAGATCATGGAAGAAAATCATGATCGTCCGGAAGCAGGGCACTTTGGTATCGCGAAAACGATCTCGCGGGTCGCATTACGTCATTACTGGCCTGGTATGCACCGAGATGTCGCCAAGTACGTAAGAAAATGCAAATCATGTCAGCAGTTCAAACCATCACAGAATATGATCGGGGGGCAGATGCATCCACCAAAAATACAAGGACCATGGGACACCGTAGCTGTGGACATTGTCGGGCCCCTACCACGCTCTCGAAAAGGACACGTTTACCTACTAACAATGCAAGACAGACTCACCAAGTGGGTGGAATGTAAACCACTAAGGAAAGCTACAGGGGCGACAATCAGCCAAGCAATAAGGGAAATGATAATCTGTCGCTACGGATGCCCTAAAACCATCATATCGGATAATGGGACAGAATTTAATAATCAGACAGTGAAGAAAATGCTTCAGGAATATAGCATTCGACACCGATTGACACCACCCTATACGCCACAGGCTAACCCCGTAGAAAGAATCAATCGAGTATTCAAGCCCATGATTGCACAGTTCTGCAATGATGACCAACGCAATTGGGATCAGCATTTACCTGAACTAACTTTGGCAATTAACACCGCACGACATAGCTCCACCGGGTATACCCCGGCATATCTAAATTTTGGACGAGAACCCGTACTGATTAATCAAGAAGATCGCCCAGATCAAGATTTACCCACTACTGAGGATGTGAGTCCGGAGCACCTGTTACGCCTGAAACGACTACGAGAAGCACAAGAATTAGCACGGATAAATTTATCGCATGCGGCAACACGGCAGTGCCATTATTACAATCTGCGTCGTCGTGCATGGGAATGCCACCTCGGGAGTCGAGTGATGCGACGAGAACACCCCCTGTCGGTAGCTAGCAAGGGGTTCGCAGCAAAATTGGCCCCCAGGTACTCGGGGCCGTGGACCGTGGTGCGGAAACATTCACCACAAGTCTACGACCTGAGGGGCCCCACCGGAAGGCAGCTGAAACGAGTACACATCAAAGACCTAAAACCTGTCCCTACATAAATTCAGTTTCACTACCTTGATGGCAGCCTCGGCCATCACCTATCGCGTCCACCAGCGATAACAAAATTTCAGTATGTTACAGTATGGCACCCAGAAAACGCGTCGGAGCCTCCGCTGAGGCAATCGCGGAACATTTAAAACAGGGGCAGCAGAAGCCACTAACCTTGGTGCGGCCACCCGGCCCTGTCCGTCCACGCCACAGCCGCCCCCGAATCCGTCCCGTTACGGGGCCCTTACAGTATGCCCGTAGGCCGGGCAGTACGCAGCCAGAGCGCCAGGTCGATAGGGCATCCACAAAGCAGAGGGTGACAGCCACCGTCCAACAACCCAACAACCCAAGGCCAATGGTGGAAGAACCTTCTCTCTTGGCCGATATGCCTAGCCTGGAAAGCAGCCCGGAACTCAACAAAACTCCACCCGACGAAGCCATTAGAAACGTACTGCAAAACACAGAACTGGTAGTGCCCAAGATGGTGTCACCACTACCAGTAACGCCAGTGAAGAGGCATATCGCACCTCGATACCGGCGACCAGGATCACCATCACCACTACCCGTAGGGGTTGTGTTCCCGTCGCCCGTACGACTGCCCGGACAAAGCGCTGTCGCGCAATATTTTCAGTTTGCTGCAGAAGCAGAGTCACCGGTCCGGGCAGCAACTCCACAGAAAAAAGGAAGCGCGGTGGCAACGGTCGCTAGCCCCCTAGGGGTGTCACCGATACGCCGGCTAGCCAGCAGCCCGTCATCCACCACTTCCTCGGACATACTTCCAAGTCCGTCCAGCAGTTCAAACTTTGACTGCTTTGGAAGCAGTCCCGATTCGGACTGCATCCTTCTAACGGCCTCGCCTCTATCGTTGTCGTCACCACAGGCCAGGCCAACCGAGACGACGAAGGAAGTTGCCCAGCCAGAAGAACGCCCGAGATCGCCGCCCAGGGTACCCGCGATCTCCGTTCCGAAAGGCGAGACCCCATCCCTGATGGTAAAAATCCCCCTGGGCCGTCTTCGCCCTCCAGGATTCCCCAGCGACAAGCGATGTCGACGAGCCCTACCCCGCAAAGACGGAACCCTCCGGTGGTTTACCATCCCCCCAGACACAGTGATGTGAAAAGTGACAGTGAAAAACGGCTAAACCAGTGCCAGTGTTAGTAATAAGTATTATTAGTGTTAGAATAATAGCAGATAAGTTAGGCTAGTTTTGTTTTTCTTTTTTCATATATACTTTGGTTAAGTTTTTGTTTTGTTAGTAGTTAAGTTACGTTTTTTTTATTATTTAAGGGTTGTGATTAAAATTCTAGTTAATTTTGTTAGCATAGGAAAAATAAAATTTTGAAAAATTTCATTTTTGCGGAAGAACGGGAGGGATGTGACGAAGCATCAGTCAGTTTAGCTCAGTTGGCTACGTCACGATCCTCTCCAGCCAGATATGAGGTACAGGTTTCGAATCCCAGCCCCACAGATTCTTTTTATTTTTATTTCTATTTTTGCTGCTAATTAATCGCGTCAGAACCCCTAATACAGTAATTGATTTTAACGTTGGAACTTGAAATTTTATTTAACATTGCGCTTATGGGAACCGAACAAGTATAAAAGCCGGACAAAATTTCAACTTAGACACAGTTCATCTGTTTGCGTCTTCCAAACAGTTCAACAGTTCCAGCCTACAGCAGCAGTATAGTATATCTGGTGAGTACAATTTCAGTATCAGAACCTCGCTTGCGTCTTCCAAGCGTCCTGTCTCAGTATCTTACTGTTGTAGCGTCTTCCTACAACACTAAGAAACATTCAAAACTCCTCTCCACATTACTCGCGTCTTCCGAGTATCCTTGTAGAGCAATCAGCGTCTTTCCTGATCTGTTTTACAGTACAACCATCCTCTGACTACGGCGTCTTCCCGTGGCAGAGACAGTCCATTACCTTTTGAAAAACACACAGTAATACCACACAACACACATTATTTTACACAACACTTCTAGGTGCAGCGTCTTCCTGCACCGAATAATATCATTTACACGACACTTGCGTCTTCCAAGTGTCACACAGTTTACTGTTACTATTGAGGCGGTCGGCGCCTTCCTGGCCCACCAATTTAGTGACTTTGTTGTGCTGCGGCGTCTTCCCGTAGCACACGAACACCGAACCACGCACACAAACACAAGTGATCGTATAGCTGAACGGCTAGCACGCTCGCTTCACATACAGACAGTCGGGGTTCGATCCTCGGCAGAGGCAGCTCTTTTACAATTTAAATCAACACAGAATACAACAATACAACACAACAATAACATAAATTTGAACAGAGTTCAATCAGTTAATTTATTTGTCCTTCAGAAAATTTCAACAAGTCATTCAGTTTCAAACGCTAAAGTTAACACAACGGCGTGGCCGCACGGCTAGCGTCCCCGATCCCGAAAACAGGGTTCGAAACCTACCGACGATAGTATTTTTTTTATATTTTTCTTTTATGTATTTTTATCTTACGATCATAATAATGAACTATAATATTTCATTTAATAAAACGGATCAAGTCTATGTACTGTTTTCGCCATCCTGTCCAAGAAACCCTACAAATCTCTTCACAGAGCTACTCCGAGCAGCCACCACTCAGCTCGCCATCCACCAGCACTGACAGACGGCGCCCGAGGGTAACAGGAAACCACGGTTGGGAGCAGAGTGTAAAAGATTACAGTGACGTACGTCACAGTGTGTACATGTTTGTGTGTATGTGTTTTTGTGTACATGTTTGTGTGTATGTGTTTGTGTGTATTTGTTTGTGTGTATGTGTTTGTGTGTACATGTTTGTGTGTATGTGTTTGTGTGTATGTGTTTGTATGTATTTGTTTGTGTGTATGTGTTAGTGTGTTTGTGTGTATGTGTTTGTGTGTATGTGTTTGTGTGTATGTGTTAGTGTGTTTGTGTGTATGTGTTTGTGGGTATGTGATGGTGTTTGTGTTGGTGTGTGCGTATGTTTGTGTGTATGTGTTTGTGTGTATGTGTTTGTGTGTACGTGATTGTGTGTACGTGTTTGTGTGTATGTGTGTGTGTATGTGTTTGTGTGTATGTGTTTGTGTGTACGTGTTTGAGTGTATTTGTTTGAGTGTATTTGTTTGAGTGTACGTGTTTGTGTGTATGTGTTTGTGTGTATGTGTTTGTGTGTATGTGTTTGTGTGTGTGTGTGTGTGTGTGTGTGTGTGTGTGTGTGTGTGTGTGTGTATGTGTTTGTGTGTGTGTGTATGTGTTTGAGTTTGTGTTGGTGTGTGCGTATGTTTGTGTGTATGTGTTTATGTTTGTCTGTGTGTTTGTATGTGTCTGTGGGTGGCTTTAGAAGGAACATCTCCACATGCTTTGGATGGATCACCTCTACAGGCTTTGGATGGAACGTGTTAACAGTATTAAAATGGAACACCTCCACAGGCTTTGGATGGGACATCTCCACAGGCTTTGGATGGGGAAACTCCCACAGGCTTTGAATGGGATATCCATACAAGCTTTGGATGGAAAACTTAAATCTATCTAAAGACGAGTTTATCCTAAAGACGAATGTTTTATCTAAAGACGAGTTTAATCTAAAGACGAATTTAACTTAAAAACGAATTTAATTTATAATACAAGTTTAAATTAGAGACAAGTTAAATTATAAGACGAGTTTATTATAAAGACGTGTTCTATCTATAGTCAAGTTTTATGTAAAGACGATTGCTAATAAAAGATGAGTTGTAGGTATTTAAACAAGTTTTATCTAAAGACAAATATTATTTAAAAACCAATTTATTTTAAAGACGAGTTTTATCTAAAGATGAATATAACCTAAAAACGAGCGTCAATATAAGTGATGAGCGTCAATATATAAGTGACGAGCGTCAATATATAAGTGACGAGCGTCAATATATAAGTGACGAGCGTAAATGTGAAAATTTTATTCTAAAGACGTGCTCTATCTAAAGTCAAGTTTTATGTAAAGACGATTTCTATTTAAAGATGAGTTTAACCTACTTTACTTATAACTTAAAGATGAGTTTAACTTACTTAACTTATAACTTAAAGATGATTTTAACCTACTTTACTTATAACTTAAAGATGAGTTTAACCTAATTAACTTATAACTTAAAGACGAGTTTAACCTATTTTATTTATAACCTAAAAATGAGTTCTACCTACTATACTGGTTACACAACCATCCATTAATTTATAATATACTTGCAAACATTTCGGATTATGATTCTCACATTTTCTAACATATATCAATTTAAAGAGAAAAAAATTCTAAGACCCCGTTTAAAGCTTATTTTTCTCAATTACTTCGGAGTTTTTTATAATTCATTAAAATATATATTAATTAGCTATGTTACTAATAAAATTACTAAATTTATGTTGGTATTACTTACTACGTCATTACACGCGAAGTCAGTGTTACCAACTGTATATTAATTTTAAAATTTTTACAAATTTATTTCAATTTATTCATATTTGAATTACTTCCTATATAACTTATATAAAAATTTATTTATTTTTAAATATCTATATTTAATTAAATTATCATTTGTACGATAATTTTATAGTAAATACGATTATTTTGCACGTTATTTTTCTCAACTACGTTGGCAACACTGGCTTAAGTTTACGTCAAAAAATTTTAGGTTATCGTTATATTAGTACATGGTATAAGATTTTCATCTTATTTATACATTATTATTTCTTATTATTATCAGTAATAATACCTCATAACATCAATATTATTATTCATACTTTAATAATAAACTTCGCATGATATAAAAGTTGATGAATGTACATATACAAGGAAATAATGAACAGAGAAATTGGAAGAAGATCAGAAGAAGCATCAAATGGGCTTATATATGTTTGAAACTGTACAAAATTGTTTATAAACGTGAGTGGTACATGAAACTACAGAGGGTAGCGTATACTGTAAACTTTTTATACTTTGGCGAAATGCAATACGAACAATTTTTACACGACAACATTTACTTTGACAAATGGTTTCTTATTGAAGTTTCTACATTTTAAATATTTACTACATCTACTACAATTTTGCCATTATATATAAAGCATACTAATTATACGACATTAATTTACCGCGTGGGTTTGTATTATTATGATGAAAATGCATTAGAATATATCTTAATATCTGTATTTTTCTTTATAGGAAAACGTAAACCAGTTACATTCTCTGACCTAAAATAAAGCATAATTAGGCCCCGGAAATAAGGATCCAGATATAAAAATGATGATGCACTGCAAAGTCAGCAAAACTTCCAAGTGGAAAATCAACAAAACATGTCGTGTTTTCTGCGTACGAAATATCATATTAACCACAAGTAAACATGACTGTTGGTGCTCCTACAAACTTTATGCAGGCCACAGAAGCCCACCAGCTAACCAGTTATCAAAAACAGCTACTCAGCGACAAACACAATCATCGCCTGTCAAATCGACAGTTATTAATTCCAAACGACGATTATCAGCTGCTACAGCTGCTACTGGATCCTGTGACGATAGTGATATATGGACGACAGACTCGGCGGAGATGATTCCGACGACGAAGAAATGGATGCTGTAATAGCCAAGGAGAAAGCAAAATCTGAAGATGAAGAATATGTAAATGGGATATTATAGCTTTTGACAGCGTTATACATGGTCTTATTTCATCGTATGTTTAAGGTCACAAAAATTTGCTTATGTCCCTAAATCACATTTTACAAGATAATCATAAGATAAAATAATGATTTTTATCTAATTTAGCGATATAAAACATCCGTCAGTCTTATGACAGTTGTTATTGTTGATATTGTCAAGCTATGGAATTTGGTTTGATATTTTTATTATTTTAAAAGATGCAGTAACGCATAAAATACATTAATATTTTGTTTCAGGTAAATAATACAATTTTAATGGCAAATTATAGCTTTGAAGAAAAGATCAAAACTTGGGACCCGAATTTTTTATTTTGACAAAAATTTTATTATAAGCCCAAAAAAAATTATTTAAATATTCAATATGTGACGTAAAAACTAACCCAACCAATGAATGGCCGTTAAGCCATAGCAACGACTGTACTAGTGAGCGCTCCTAACTACGGCTTGCGCAGGAACGAGTTTGGCAAGTTGACAAATCAGATGTGTTTGGCATTATTTGTACTTCGTACATGTTTTGATGCTGTAAAATATAAGTAAATATTTGTGTTTTCATAAACTAAATAGTCTACATTCATAAAATAATGTATTGTTACTAAATTTTATGTGTATTTTTGACAAGCAAGTGTCAAATTCAAACATTTGTTGACTGACTAGCACGCTATCTACAGGTTACATTCTTAACTATGCTTCCCCACCTTCTGTTCACACAAATGACGTCACAGAAAATTTAATCTCAATTTACTAAATTACATAATTTTTTTTTAAATAAAATTTGTATTTTTACCTATGTTTTAGTTCTAACATTATGTGCATAGTGGTAAAAATCTAATTTTCAGTACCATGCAAGTACCCTATTATTCACAAGACGTTAGCTGTAAAGAATCTTTTATCCAAATGTATCAATCAATAATAAATAAATATTGTGTTGTTTTATTTTTTATTTAATATTATTATTTTTCTATTATTTTAAAAATAAAAATAATACTGAGGAACCAAAACCTAGATCTTGCGTAAAGCTGTCGTAACTGTCACGAGATGGTGCAGTTTACATGGTTACAGCCTATAACAGGAATTTTTATGGTCTATGTGGTTAAATTTGATGTAAATATAGCTAAAAATCATTTAATTTTTAATTATATAATTTGTTGTATTATTGTTATCATTTCTGTAATAAAGAATTTTACAAAATGTGGTCATAAATTAATATCAACTCATTTCGTTACTTGCAATTCTTAGCTAATAATTATTGGTTTATTCGTTAGTGTGTGTTTAATATCTATGAAATTAATAACATACTAATGGGGTATTCCTGCGTATTGTACTTTATGTTCTAAAAATGCAGAAGTGCCCATTTCACATTGTTGTAACAACTTCAGGTTACTTTGGTGTGCGTGGCACTTATAATAGTTCAAAAATCTACCACTACAATGTTGTCAACCAATTTTCTTTTTCAGCCATTTACAAAATAATTTTAAATTAAACATGTAGACTGATATTGGGTATTGTCGTCTGAGAATGTTCCTGTTTAGTTCGGTAGGATCTAAACAAATTCTAATCAATATTATATTATATATGAACACGAACAGATATATTAGAATAATAATTTTATAATTTCTGTATTACACTCATGCAATATTGAAGCAACTTGTCAAAAGTTGCACTTGCATCTGCAATATTGCTCAATGTAAAATGGGCTTAATAAAGATGGTTTACAAAATGGGGTCGTAAATTAATATATAACACTCCTTTCGTTACTTGCAAATAATCTCAGTTAAAATCTAATGTTAAAAATCAGTGTGTGCGTGTGTTGGTGTGTGCGTTTGTGTGTGCGTGTGTTTGTGTGTATGTGTTTGTGTGTAGGTACGTGTTTGTGTGTATGTGTTTCTGTGTATATGTTTGTGTGTATGTGTTTGTGTTGGTGTGTGCGTGTGTTTGTCTGTATGTGTTTGTGTGTATGTGTTTGAGTTTGTGTTGGTGTGTGCGTATGTTTGTGTGTGCGTGTGTTTGTGTGTTTGAGTTCGTGTTGGTGTGTGCGTATGTTTGTGTGTGCGTGTGTTTGTCTGTATGTGTTTGTGTGTATGTGTTTGTGTGTATGTGTTTGTGTGTATGTGATGGTGTTTGTGTTGGTGTTGGTGTGTGCGTATGTTTGTGTGTGCGTTTGTTTGTCTGTATGTGTTTGTGTGTACGTATTTGTGTGTATGTGTTTGTGTGTAAGTGTTTGTGTGTATGTGTTTGTGTGTAAGTGTTTGTGTGTATGTGTTTGTGTGTATGTGTTTGAGTTTGTGTTGGTGTCTGCGTATGTTTGTGTGTGCGTGTGTTTGTCTGTATGTGTTTGTGTGTATGTGTTTGTGTGTATGTGTGTATGTGTTTGTGTGTTTGTGTGTATGTGTTTGTGTGTATGTGATGGTGTTTGTGTTTGTGTTGGTGTGTGCGTATGTTTGTGTGTGCGTTTGTTTGTCTGTATGTGTTTGTGTGTATGTGTTTGTGTGTACGTATTTGTGTGTATGTGTTTGTGTGTAAGTGTTTGTGTGTAAGTGTTTGTGTGTATGTGTTTGTGTGTAAGTGTTTGTGTGTATGTGTTTGTGTGTATGTGTCTGTGTGTATGTGTTTGTGTTGGTGTGTACGTATGTTTGTGTGTGCGTGTGTTGGTGTGTATGTGTTTGTGTTGGTGGGTGCGTATGGTTGTATGTGCGTGTGTTGGTGTGTATGTGTATGTGTTTGTGTGTATGTGTGTATGTGTTTGTGTTGGTGTGTGCGTATGTTTGTGTGTGCGTGTATTGGTGTGTATGTGGTTGTGTGTATGTGTTTGAGTGTATGTGTTTGTGTGTACGTGTTTGTGTGTATGTGTTTGTGTGTATGTGTTTGAGTTTGTGTTGGTGTGTGCGTATGTATGTGTGTGCGTGTATTGGTGTGTATGTGTTTGTGTGTATGTGTTTGAGTGTATGTGTTTGTGTGTATGTGTTTGTGTGTATGTGTTTGTGTGTATGTGTTTTTGTGTATGTGATGGTGTTTGTGTTTGTGTTGGTGTGTGCGTATGTTTGTGTGTATGTGTTTGTGTGTATGTGTTTGAGTTTGTGTTGGTGTGTGCGTTTGTTTGTGTGTGCGTGTATTGGTGTGTATGTGTTTGTGTGTATGTGTATGTGTTTGAGTGTATGTTTTTGTGTGAACGTGTTTGTGTGTATGTGTATGTGTTTGAGTTTGTGTTGGTGTGTGCGTATGTTTGTGTGTGCGTGTATTGGTGTGTATGTGTTTGTGTGTATGTGTTTGAGTGTATGTATTTGTGTGTATGTGTTTGTGTGTATATGTTTGTGTGTATGTGTTGGTGTGTGCGTATGTTTGTGTGTGAGTATGTTTGTGTGTATGTGTTTGTGTTTATGTTTGTCTGCGTGTTTGTATGTGTGTGTGGGTGGCTTTAGAAGGAACATCTTCACATGCTTTAGATGGATCACCTCTAAAGGCTTTGGATGGGTCGTGTTAACAGTATTAAAATGGAACACCTCCACAGGCTTTGGATGGGGACACTCCCACAGGCTTTGGATGGGATATCCATACAAGCTTTGGATGGAAATCTTAGATCTATCTAAAGACGAGTTAATCCTAAAGACGAATGTTTTATCTAAAGACGAGTTTAATCTAAAGACGAATTTAACTTAAAAACAAGTTTAAATTAGAGACAAGTTAAATCATAAGACGAGTTTATTCTAAAGACGTGTTCTATCTATAGTCAAGTTTTATGTAAAGACGATTTCTATTAAAAGATGAGTTGTATTTAAACAAGTTTTATCTAAAGACAAATATTATTTAAAAACCAATTTATTTTAAAGATGAGTTTTATCTAAAGATGAATATAACCTAAAAACGAGTTATTCGATTATGAATTAAATCTAAAATCAAATTAAGCCAATTACGAGTATAACCTATTTTACTTATAACATAAAGATGCGTTCTACCTACTATACTGGTTTATTTGATAAATATGTTGTAGTACAGACGAATAATAATTTAAATATTGATATCGAAGGTATTATGTCCAAGGTATTCCACGTTCTGTGTGTACCTAAATATTATAATTTGTAAATAATACGCTTGTTATTAGTATTACAAATAATTTAATACCTGCTGGTAAAAATTCATTAAATTCACGTTCAACTATCATCCATACACTTTCCATATTTTGAGTAGTAATTATGTCTGCCTTTTTGTTTTTCTATTATAGACTAAGCAAACAGCTGTTCGTGTCGCCGCGAGAGTTATCTAGCGGATTTCTGTCTAAGTAGTGTCGGTGCTGGTTGCCCATAAATTGCATGGTGCATGTCGGTTTTTTGGCATTTATCGTGTTAATTTAATGTTGTACGTAGTATTTGTTTGCACGAAACCGATGTAAATATGTAAGTGTTAATCAGCTGCGGTTTTGAAACTGTTTCATTGAATTTGGAGACGATTCATTAATATTTTATTTTGCATATTGCATTTATTTTGCAAATTTTTGCATAATATTAGAAAATGACTGGAATATTGTTGGCACATTTTTGCGAGCTTTTGTTCTAGGATATGAAAAAACATGGTTCACAAAAGATTTAACAATTTTTTAATGAATAGCAAACAAGTTGAATATACTCCGGGGTGTAGTAAAATTACACAATAACAATTACATACAATTTAAGTAAAATACAATCGAATTGAATTTTAGACAAGCACGTATTTCTCTTAATTATCACAGTCAAGCAATTAGTTTTATCATTTTTTATTTCTGTATATGACACCTAACCTTAATTTTCATATGATGACATTTAAAACATTTGCGGCGATTCACTGACGATGATTAACAAGAATTGCTTACTTGTAGTAATTTCAGAATTAATTTGTCATTGACTACTTCTCCCAAAATGTTAATTTTAACGAATTAAAATGTACTTCATCTATTTTTTCGATCCCTTTCCCACGGCTTGTATGAAAACGAATAAAATTTATTCGAACCATCACCTCTGGTATTTACTTTTGCAGCCGACAACACAACAACACTGATTATTTTTTGGACGCTTCGACTCAAAATTCATGTTCATGTTGTGTTTCTCGTATGATTAACTGACAGCCAACACCGACGCTGCTTCTCATTTAGTTCGCACGGTGGCGCAGCGATCGCCACTTGCTTAGTCTATAATTTTGTAGTTTTTCATTATTTCTAATAAGGCAATCTTTTCATCGCTGATAAATTTTGGATTTCTGGGTCTTTCAAATTTTGCCATCTACAGATTTTATTGATTTTATATATAATTAATAACAAATCAAAATCAATCTGTTTTGTCAAACTTACCTTGTTATTAACCAAAAGCGATATTTCAACTTCTAAAATTATATTATTTATTATTAGCTTATAGCAGTCAGTCAAGTCAAAACCAGTGTCAAACACAAAACAAGTGTCAAACGTTGACGGAGACACCAACATAATGTTAGGGAATGCTCCAATTTCCCCCAGATAAATTCACTAGAATTCCCAAAACGTATACAGAGCCCTGCTTAACTAATCTTTGGTTAATACCGTACTGTGCAAAGCTCAATAAAATTAAACCAAGTTTTAGTTAAACTAAGTTTTGATAATCGCAGAATTTAATCTTACATGGTGCAAACAGCCATAAGTAAAGTAATAGCTTTCATGAATCAAATTTAAAAATTTGAAACTTCTATAGACTAAAATACATGGTACAAATACCGGGAGTTTTTTTATTAGTAAACATAGGGCATGTCATTATCATAGTTACAGTGTTATACAATGAAAGCAATGTATTAAAGCGTTTATTATCAGTAAACATAGGGATAATATTTAACATAGGTAGGTACTAAAATAAATATGAAATATAAATTAAAGAAATGATAAATTATTTATTTATGTTTTCTACACTTAAGAACTAGGTAGATACATTAAACTAATGAGGATTTTTTAAAACTAATTAAATTCTCAAAATTGGAACCATTAACTTTTCAACAATATACTAAACGATTATATAAAGAATTTATAGCATTAATTATTAGTTGGAGAGTAATATTATGGGAAGCAGCACTAGGTAATTCGATTTTTTAATTGTTCAACGTTCATTTGTCACCATTGTACACATTATTTTTTAAGTGTCTACCTAGCTCTTAAGCCTAAAAACATAAATAAATAATTTATCATTTCTTTAATTTATATTTCATATTTATTTTAGTGTTAATTATCCCTATGTTTATTGATATGTAAAATATGGAAATGTACTTTGTTCAATCCTACTATTGAAATATGTTATTTCTAACTTGGATACAATGCTTAAAACTGTTTGTTTTGTTCATTCCAGTTAATCCTATGGCAACGGGTGGGCAAAAGTAGTGAGTGTAATTACTTTTGCCCACTCCACCTTCCATTACGATATTAGAAATAATCTACAATATATTTCATAACATTTATTACATTAAAATTTATAGTAGAAAGAGAGTACACAGGAATGCAGTCAAATTGAATCTTTATTAACCTAAGGCCAACGTTTCGCCACCTCTTGTGGCATCATCAGGGCAAACTACGAAAACAAAAAATATCACATACACAATTTGTAAGAAATATACAATGTAACACTTATAGATTTAAAAAATATACAAAAATTAATCATCAAAGAGATGTTGTCAAATATAAATCAAAAAATCGAGCACTTCTCTCCATGCACTCACAGAAAACAAGAAACATGAAAAGTGAGGAACAAGTGGAAACTAGTCATTACCAAGAATCAGTTAATCATTTAAACAATTTGCAGATGTGACAGTAGATGCTGTTGAGGTCTTCTACATCAGTCCTAAAATTTACATTATTTTTATTTTCCTGTATGTGAAGCATCTCAAGAAGAAGGCGTTTGTTGAGGAAAGAAGCACGATCCAGGAATTCAGCGTTTTCGAAATCGAATGTGTGGCCAGTGTTGATAGTGTGATGAGTAAGGGCGCATTTCCCAATGTTATTTTGTTTTGCAGAGTTCCTTTTATGCTCCGTTATCCTGGTTTTAAGGTAACGCTTTGACTGCCCCGTGTAAGTTTTGTCGCAATTATTACAATTAATTTTATACACAATGTTTGATTGTTTTTCTACCTCGATTTTATCCTTAAGTTTAGAAAATAATTTTCCCACAGTCTTTACTGGCTTCAGAGCAATTGGTGTTGGTTGACTCTTCAAGTAAATGTTTTAAATTTCGCGCCAAAGTTCCGACATTTGGAATTGAAAAATACTTTCTGTCAGTGTTCAGGTTGTTGACATATGGAGTGGTATTGCCATTGTTGTATAGTATTTTATTAACAATCCGTTTGGGATAATCATTCTCGTATAAAATCTGCTTGAGTGTGTTAGTTGCTTCAGCCCTGTATTCTGGTGAGGTGAGACTGTACGCTCTTTTTTTGAGGTTAGTAGCGACATTAATTTTTTGTGTAGTTGGATGACACGAGTTAAAATTTATATACCTGGTGGACGATGTTGGTTTACGGTACCATTTGTGGATGATGCTCCCTCCATCTTTTCTGCAAAGAGTAATGTCCAGGTAAGGAATTTTCCGGTCTTTTTCTACCTCCATCGTGAACTGTAGATGATGATCGTAAGTATTGAAAATATTTAATATAGTTTCAGCTTGATCGGCAGGAAACGCAGTTATAAGATCATCTACATATTTCTTGATGAACGGAGGCTTCACTGGTAGAACCGGCAGAATAGCTGTCAAGAGGTCATCAAGGACGAGGCAAGCTATTATTGGTGATAAACTACTGCCCATTGCGAAACCTTGCTTTTGAATGTAGAACCGGTTGTTAAATCTGAAGTATCCTTTGGTGTAGCAGAAGGTGATCATATTTAGAAATTCTGTTTTAGGAATATTAGTGCGTAGTTTGATCAAATCCCATCTATTTTCCACAGCTTTGAGAGTGAGGTCAAGTGGAATATTCGTGAATAAGGAAACCACATCTAAAGACACTAGGACAGAGTTGGTATCGAGGCGCACTTCTGAAATAAAGTTAGTAAACTCGAAAGAATCCTTGATGTAGTATTCTTCATTTTCAAATCCTTTTAATGTTTCAGCAATGAAGGATGCCATGCGAGATGTAGGCCCATTGTTCGCTGCCACTATGGGTCTCAGAGGTTGTTGAATTTTGTGTAATTTTATAAGACCATAACAACATGGAGGAACTGCAGTGTCTGATGTCAGTCGATATTTAGTTTGCTTGTCAATATATCCTTTTTCGAATAAATTTTTAACAATTTTATTATTGGCATTTTGTATTTTGGTTGTAAGATCTGAAGTTACTTGTTCGTAAGTATTGTTGTCACTCAAAAGTGCGTCCATTTTGAGATTGTACTGTTCTCTTTCTATTGCTACTGTTTTGTTGGTTTTGTCAGCTTTTATTATTAAAACGTCTTTATTGTTGTTGAGGAATTTCTTTGTTTTATCATATATTTTAATACTAGTGTCATTGTTTTTAATCTGTTTGTTTTTATGTGCGAAATTGGTAATAATGTTGGTAGCGCGTGCTCTAACCTCGTTTTGAGTTTCCTTGTCAGGAAGTATCGAAATAGCGTTTTCAACGTCAGCGATGACATGAAAAATAGGAATTTCGCTTAATCTCAGTTCAACCATGTGTTTTGGTCCTAATGCTAGAAGTTCTTGAATATCAGGTGGAAACTCTATGTTAGTGAGGTTAAGAAACCAATTATTCTTCTCATGTGTGGAGAGTACAGTTCGCTGTTCTTCCTTTAGACGTTCTAATTTATTAATTTGCACATTTTTTATTTTAGAATTCCAATAAATAAATTGACGATCAATAATGGATATGAGGCTATTGAAGTGTATGTAGCTGAGACAGTTTTTTATTTCAATAAAAAGAGTGTTGTAATTATTTTGCAGTTGGGTCAATCTCCAGCACATGATTCTGATTTCTGTGGTTAGTATGCTTTTCCTCAAATTACTAATGATGTTGTTGACCTTGTATTTAAAGGGATGATCACCAATAAACATGTTTTCTATGCAGCCCACACTTTGTAGAATGTGTCGAGGAATAACATGATATTGACGGGCCTTAATGAGGAATAATTTGTTATTCAGCGAGTGTGCGATTTTTGTATTAAGTGTAAGTAATTGTTTTACTTTTGTTTTCATGTTATCACCGTATGTGTTTCGTATGTCTTCTAGGAACAGCATGGTGTTGGATACAGTAAGAAATGCTCTGTTTTCCCAGCAGTTGGATGAAGGAAAATGTTAAGCGACTGTGCGTGTTGTAGTAGAAAGAGAGTACACAGGAATGCAGTCAAATTGAATCTTTATTAACCAAAGGCCAACGTTTCGCCACCTCTTGTGGCATCATCAACTTCTAGCATTAGGACCAAAACACATGGTTGAACTGAGATTAAGCGAAATTCCTATTTTTCATGTCATCGCTGACGTTGAAAACGCTATTTCGATACTTCCTGACAAGGAAACTCAAAACGAGGTTAGAGCACGCGCTACCAACATTATTACCAATTTCGCACATAAAAACAAACAGATTAAAAACAATGACACTAGTATTAAAATATATGATAAAACAAAGAAATTCCTCAACAACAATAAAGACGTTTTAATAATAAAAGCTGACAAAACCAACAAAACAGTAGCAATAGAAAGAGAACAGTACAATCTCAAAATGGACGCACTTTTGAGTGACAACAATACTTACGAACAAGTAACTTCAGATCTTACAACCAAAATACAAAATGCCAATAATAAAATTGTTAAAAATTTATTCGACAAAGGATATATTGACAAGCAAACTAAATATCGACTGACATCAGACACTGCAGTTCCTCCATGTTGTTATGGTCTTATAAAATTACACAAAATTCAACAACCTCTGAGACCCATAGTGGCAGCGAACAATGGGCCTACATCTCGCATGGCATCCTTCATTGATGAAACATTAAAAGGATTTGAAAATGAAGAATACTACATCAAGGATTCTTTCGAGTTTACTGACTTTATTTCAGAAGTGCGCCTCGATACCAACTCTGTCCTAGTGTCTTTAGATGTGGTTTCCTTATTCACGAATATTCCACTTGACCTCACTCTCAAAGCTGTGGAAAATAGATGGGATTTGATCAAACTACGCACTAATATTCCTAAAACAGAATTTCTAAATATGATCACCTTCTGCTACACCAAAGGATACTTCAGATTTAACAACCGGTTCTACATTCAAAAGCAAGGTTTCGCAATGGGCAGTAGTTTATCACCAATAATAGCTTGCCTCGTCCTTGATGACCTCTTGACAGCTATTCTGCCGGTTCTACCAGTGAAGCCTCCGTTCATCAAGAAATATGTAGATGATCTTATAACTGCGTTTCCTGCCGATCAAGCTGAAACTATATTAAATATTTTCAATACTTACGATCATCATCTACAGTTCACGATGGAGGTAGAAAAAGACCGGAAAATTCCTTACCTGGACATTACTCTTTGCAGAAAAGATGGAGGGAGCATCATCCACAAATGGTACCGTAAACCAACATCGTCCACCAGGTATATAAATTTTAACTCGTGTCATCCAACTACACAAAAAATTAATGTCGCTACTAACCTCAAAAAAAGAGCGTACAGTCTCACCTCACCAGAATACAGGGCTGAAGCAACTAACACACTCAAGCAGATTTTATACGAGAATGATTATCCCAAACGGATTGTTAATAAAATACTATACAACAATGGCAATACCACTCCATATGTCAACAACCTGAACACTGACAGAAAGTATTTTTCAATTCCAAATGTCGGAACTTTGGCGCGAAATTTAAAACATTTACTTGAAGAGTCAACCAACACCAATATTGCTCTGAAGCCAGTAAAGACTGTGGGAAAATTATTTTCTAAACTTAAGGATAAAATAGAAAAACAATCAAACATTGTGTATAAAATAAATTGTAATAATTGCGACAAAACTTACACGGGGCAGTCAAAGCGTTACCTTAAAACCAGGATAACGGAGCATAAAAGGAACTCTGCAAAACAAAATAACATGCGCCCTTACTCATCACACTATCAACACTGGCCACACATTCGATTTCGAAAACGCTGAAGTCCTGGATCGTGCTTCTTTCCTCAACAAACGCCTTCTTCTTGAGATGCTTCACATACAGGAAAATAAAAATAATGTAAATTTTAGGACTGATGTAGAAGACCTCAACAGCATCTACTGTCACATCTGCAAATTGTTTAAATGATTAACTGATTCTTGGTAATGACTAGTTTCCACTTGTTCCTCACTTTTCATGTTTCTTGTTTTCTGTGAGTGCATGGAGAGAAGTGCTCGATTTTTTGATTTATATTTGACAACATCTCTTTGATGATTAATTTTTGTATATTTTTTAAATCTGTAAGTGTTACATTGTATATTTCTTACAAATTGTGTATGTGATATTTTTTGTTTTCGTAGTTTGTCCTGATGATGCCACAAGAGGTGGCGAAACGTTGGCCTTAGGTTAATAAAGATTCAATTTGACTGCATTCCTGTGTACTCTCTTTCTACTACAACACGCACAGTCGCTTAACATTTTCCTTCATTAAAAATTATAATTATTGAAAACAGGGTGACTTTAGACTAAATGAAAACTGAAAAAAGCAAAAATACCTCATCAAGATCTTAATTTACAAACTTCTTCACATCTTTTATTGAAATATGTGTAACCCTAATGAAGAGGACGCAAACTTCTCAATAAATTCATTTAAATAACTCTCTCTCTGTCACAACTTTAACGTTTTTTGACTGCATCCGCTGACGAAATTTAAATACCTTTCTTTCTATTAAATTATGTCTTCTTAAACAATGACATCATTTTCTTGTGCAATATTGTGCCACAGTTCTAATTTATAAATGATTTTCAAGACAGTGACATAAATGAACTATATTAATTTTTGTTGACAATTGCGACTGTTTTAATTTACATGAAACATAACAACGCAATCCGCCGCCTTTGTTACTTCAAATTTCATGCAAGTTTTAATGTTTAAATAATATTCTTCTCGTAGGATTGAACAAAACGCTATACAGCACTTGTGAAGAATCGAATTCGCTCACTGTGCGTGAGCGAAATTTTTAGTTTCTTCACTAGCACTGTAATATACTATTGTATACGTGAAACAATGCAACAAGATCGACGAATTTAAGTTTATTAAATTATTTGTTTGATAAAAAGTTTAGATGATGAGTCAGTTGTTTTTCTAAATTTGGCTGTTTACATTTCCCAAGACTTGGTGCATTGTTACGCGTGATTGTATAATGTTTTAGAAGTAAATAGTAGTATAGTTTCATATACTAAAATATAATCCAAACTGAATATCCTCCATTTACAGGAATCGACCAGCAATGGTTCTAGTATTCACAAGATGTTGGTTCAATACCAGTGGTATTTGACTTTTTCGGTGTACTTTGCACCTATCAAAACTTGCATTTAGCATATGTTCTAGAACATGATACCAAATACTCTGCGCGGTCGTCATATTTTTATTTACACACAATGACCTGCTGCTTTCCTTATCATGCAAAAATGCACCATGTACTTTTATATTACCATGTGCTTAAAAGCGACTGAAATATAAATTAAAACTCGCACCCTGTATGAATGTTGTGTTTGTGTAAATAAAATTTTGCCAACTCTACTAAATGCATGTAATAAGAAACTACACAAGTAAGAATAATATTTAATTAAGATAAATTAATACTAATTTGCATTGTTTTATAATTTATAGGATGATGTTTCAAGAAAATACACCACATATTCTGTGCGACCAACAAAAATAACAAAATTTATCGCAATCACTACTTCTTCCAGACAACTTTATTCTGCGAATAATGATAAACAAATCTAAAAAAAACCGAAATAACTTTGTAATTTTACAGGTAAGTTAAATTAATAATAAATTGTTTCACCTTTATCCTAATCGAATGTTTTTTTTTTGCAGAATAAAATTTGAAAATCAACACAGATCATACAATTTTCAACTTTAGTCTTCTGATGGGCAACATTAATTCAAAACTAATGTTTGTATTGCCGCGTAGACAACAAAAAATTTGTAGTTACCAAATTTTAAGTAACATATGGAACTAAAATCTTGCTATTCATGTTTACCTAAGTAAAATACTTAAACTTTTCAAGTTAGGATTATTTTAATATAATTTTTATTTTCAGATGGTAATTGCATGAAAAATAATATAATTCACAATATTGACCAAACAAGAAATCGAAAATAATGTGAATAGTCATCTATCTGCGAAGTTTCTTATTCTCCAATGAAAATCAGTTTAATACAACAATGCAAAATAATCGTCAGAAAAACTGGGCAAAAAATACAATTTACCAGGTATAAAACAGTTACAATTGGTTAAGTTTAAATTTTAAAAGTAAATTCTGTTTATTTCTTCAATTTCAGAAAAATTAAACACACGAAGTTGGTAATAGAAACAAGAATTTTTCTTCTCTTCAATTTGTTCGTTGTATTAACGATACCAATCCCTTCTTTACCGATGAACTACATGAATCAAGAAGTGTTAGTACTACAACTACAGATAAATAATTTATCACGAAAATGAGTACCTTTACGTAAACCAAATTGAAATCAACTGATTAATTCTCTAGCATAAGTTTATATTTTTTAAAAGTGTAGAAATAACGGAGTTGTCAGTCAGTGAAATAATTTTTATTTAATACGTTGTTATAATAAGAACCTACGTTTCGACGCCAAATACGTCTTCCTCAAGGTTCTGAGAATACAAAAAAGGAAACAATTAAAATAATTAATCAAATACAAGTGCATAGTACTTACAATTAACACAACTAGCGTGCAAAATAAGTAAGACATTAAATATACAACAAAATGTCGTCAAAAATTTTCGAAACAACCTTCTTGCAGAACATCTCAAAGCTAACAAGAACGAAAAAGTAAAAATTAGTGAGCAAGTTAAAACTAATTAAATTGAAAACTTTGAGATTGAATTGCAAGAACGAATAAGTGTGAAGGTCCGAAGCAATCCTAACTTTAAGGGATTGTTGGTTGCTGATCAGGTGTAGAGATCAATTTTCCGTAATGTTTTTTTAAAATGCCACTGTATATTGAGCTCAAACTCTGTATATCTGTCTGAGCATTGACCGTGTTCTTCTTTTTATGGATATGTAGCATTTCCAACGTTAATCTTTTATTGAGATTCGCTTCTGAGTCAATGATTTTAGTTAATTCAAAGTCGAATTTGTGCGTTGTCAATTGGCAGTGATGCACTAATGCACAATTTCCAGTGTTGTTCTTTTTCTCACTATTTCTCTCGTGTTCCTTAATTCTGGTCTTTAAGTACCTCTTCGTTTGACCTACGTAACTTTTATTGCAGTCTTTGCATGGTATTTGGTATATCACATTTGACCTCAGGAATTTATCAGTTGGGTGTTTTGTGTTCGTAAATAAATGACCCACTGTTTTTGTTTGTTTATATGTGATATTTGTTTCTAAGTGATTTTTTATGTTTTTTTTTCACTTGTTGAGATAGATGAGGAATAAACGATATTGTGTTGTAATATCCCTTGTTGCCTGGTGGTTTGGGATTCAGTATTGTTGAACCATTGTTGTGTAAAACTGTATTCACTAGTTTTTTCGGGTAGTTGTTCTCTAGTAATTGTTGTTTCACTCGCTCGAGTACTTTTGGTTGTCGGTCAGTAGATGTTAGTTTCAGAGCTCGATTTTTTAAATTGATAGCAACGTTAGTTAGTTGGTGAATCGGATGTTGTGATTGGTAATTCAGTAATCTAGTTGAAGATGTTTTCTTTTTGTACCATTCCGTCTGGATTTCTCCTTCAGGAGTTCGAATTAGTAGAATATCTAAGAACGGGATCATTCCTTCGATTTCTTCTTCTATAGTGAACTGCAAATGAGTGTTGTATTTATTAAACGTTTCTAGAACTAGATTTATTTTATTTTTTGGAACTGCTGTAATAATGTCATCAACGTATTTTTTCAAGAATGGTGGCTCGAAGTCAAGTGCCGTCAAACATTTTTCTACTAAAGTGTCCATGACTAAGTTAGCTAATACTGGGCTGATGCTTGATCCCATGACTGTACCAAAAGTTTGTTGGTAATATTTACCTAGGTAACAGAAGTAGCTGTTTTTGTACCAAAATTGGATTAGTTCCATGAATTCTTCTTTTGGAATGTTAGTTTTAGTAGTGATGACGTTCCATTTTATTTCCAACGATTCTAAAATAAGTTGTAATGGTACATTAGTGAATAAAGAGACCACATCTAAAGATATCAATATGTAATTTTGGTTTAATTTTATTTCCGCGATGCTTTCAATCAAATTAAACGAGTTTTTCACAGCAAAGTCGTCATTTTCCAAGTTGCTCAGAATTGGAGTAAGAAATTTTGATAATTTTGATGTTGGACCATTTAATTCAGAGACAATAGGTCGGAGAGGAAAACTATCTTTGTGGACTTTGATGACCCCGTAGATCTGTGGAGGTATCCCAGTTTCTTGTGTTAGAAACTTTTTTTGTGTCGCATCGATATAATTATTGTCATGTAGACGTTTAACGATTTTATTGTTCTTGTTTTGGATTTTTATTGTAGGGTCCTGTGTGAGTAATTTGTAATTGTTGGGATCGTTGACTAACACATCCATTTTATTGTAGTAGTCCTCAGGTTTGATCGCTACGGTTTTATTACCTTTGTCGGCCTTTATGATGAAAATTTCATTTTTGTTTTCATTCAGAAATTTTTTGGTGTTGTTGTACTCTATGATAAAATTATCATTAATTATCTTATTGTTTTGTGTTTTATTAATGTGATTAAATATATTGTTTGTTATATTTGCTCTAACCTGGTTTTTTTAATCCGTGTTATTTGTTGAGGTTAGAATATATTCTACGTCTGCAATTAGTTTTTCCACCGGGAGCTCATTAGGACAATGTCCCACTGAGAACTTGGGTCCTAAGGCCAATAGGTTTTGGCAATTACTTGGAAAATCGATATTTGTTAGGTTCACGAACCAATTTTCATTGGGCGGAACCGATGTGACATTTTGGTTTTTGAGGTTATTGAATTTTGCTGTTTGTTTACGTTTGACATTTTGATTAAGGTGGTTAAATTGTCTGTTTATAGTACTATTAATAAAGTTTAAGTCTTCAAAAGTAACTTTATAGTATATATTATTATATTGTTCCGCAAAATTCATTTCAATGTTGTTGATTCTCCAACAAGAAATTTTTATTTCCAAATTTAGGACATTCTTCTTGAAATTATTTATCGTTTTAGTGACTTTCTGTTTGTATGAATGATCTGAAGTTAGTGACTGGTACAAACATTTGAAATTGTTTTGAATGTGCGTTGGAATAATATTTTCACGTCTGCATCCGATTAAGAATGTGCGTTGATTTATAGCTGCTGCTAATTTTCTATTAAGAGATAATACTTGCTTGATGTTAGAAGATGTCTGTGTGTCATAATTATTAAGAATTCTTTCCATTTTTGTTGTTGAACCTCCACTTCTCAATATAATTAAAGTAAGAATTTTTTGACTGGAATAGTATAAAAGTGTAGAAATAACGGAGTTGTCAGTCAGTGAAATAATTTTTATTTAATACGTTGTTATAATAACAACCTACGTGTCGACGCCAAATACGTCTTCCTCAGGGTTCTGAGAATACACAAAATGAAACAATTAAAATAATTATTCAAATACAAGTGCATAGTATGAGGGTTGTCCGGAAAGTAAGTACCGTTTCATTCTACTGCCACCGCAGCGCTAGTGTCGCAGTTCCGCGCAAGGTCACTCGTCTCTCTGGTTCATTGGTCATCCACTGATACCATTATTAGCCGGTTTATGTTGTGTTTACTTTTGATAGTAAGCGTTCAAAATGTTTAAGACAATACCAGATCCCGCCAACTGTGAAGTGCGTTCTGTAATACGGTTATCAATGATGAGTTGGTTCGTCCATCATTGAACTGCCTAACCCACTTTCTCACCATTCCGTCCGTCATTACATTTTCCCCATAAATCTCTACAAGTTGATGATGAATTTCAGCTGGCTTAACATTCTTTGCTTTCAAAAACCGTATTACAGAACGCCCTTCACAGTCGGCGGGATCTGGTATTGTCTTAAACATTTTGATCGCTTACTATCAAATGTAAACACAACATAAACCGGCTAATAATGGTATCAGTGGATGACCAATGAACCAGAGAGACGAGTGAGCTTGCGCGGAACTGCGACACTAGCGCTGCGGTGGCAGTAGAATGAAACGGTACTTACTTTCCGGACAACCCTCGTACTTTAGACATTAAATATACAACAAAATGTCGTCAAAAATTTTCGAAACAACCTTCTTGCAGAACATCTCAAAGATAACAAGAACGAAAAAGTAAAAATTAGTGAGCAAGTTAAAACTAATTAATTTGAAAACTTTGAGATTGAATTGCAAGAACGAATAAGTGTGAAGGTCCGAAGCAATCCTAACTTTAAGGGATTGTTGGTTGCTGATCAGGTGTAGAGATCAATTTTCCGTAATGTTTTTTTAAAATGCCACTGTATATTGAGCTAAAACTCTGTATATCTGTCTGAGTATTGACCGTGTTCTTCTTTTTATGGATATGTAGCATTTCCAACGTTAATCTTTTATTGAGATTCGCTTCTGAGTCAATGATTTTAGTTGATTCAAAGTCGAATTTGTGCGTTGTCAATTGGCAGTGATGCACTAATGCACAATTTTCAGTGTTGTTCTTTTTCTCACTATTTCTCTCGTGTTCCTTAATTCTGGTCTTTAAGTACCTCTTCTTTTGACCTACGTAACTTTTATCGCAGTCTTTGCATGGTATTTGGTATATCACATTTGACCTCAGGAATTTATCAGTTGGTTGTTTTGTGTTCGTAAATAAATGACCCACTGGTTTCGTTTGTTTATATGTGATATTTGTTTCTAAGTGATTTTTTATGGTTTTTTTCACTTGTTGAGATAGATGAGGAATGAACGGTATTGTGTTGTAATATCCCTTGTTGCGTGGTGGTTTGGGATTCAGTATTGTTGAACCATTGTTGTGTAAAATTGTATTCACTAGTTTTTTCGGGTAGTTGTTCTCTAGTAATTGTTGTTTCACTCGCTCGAGTACTTTGGCTACATATCCATAAAAAGAAGAACACGGTCAATGCTCAGACAGATATACAGAGTTTGAGCTCAATATACAGTGGCATTTTAAAAAAACATTACGGAAAATTGATCTCTACACCTGATCAGCAACCAACAATCCCTTAAAGTTAGGATTGCTCCGGACCTTCACACTTATTCGTTCTTGCAATTCAATCTCAAAGTTTTCAATTTAATTAGTTTTAACTTGCTCACTAATTTTTACTTTTTCGCTCTTGTTAGCTTTGAGATGTTCTGCAAGAAGGTTGTTTCGAAAATTTTTGACGACATTTTGTTGTATATTTAATGTCTTACTTATTTTGCACGCTAGTTGTGTTAATTGTAAGTACTATGAACTTGTATTTGATTAATTATTTGAATTGTTTCCTTTTTTGTATTCTCAGAACCCTGAGGAAGACGTATTTGGCGTCGAAACGTAGGTTCTTATTATAACAACGTATTAAATAAAAAATATTTCACTGACTGACAACTCCGTTATTTCTACACTTTTATACTATTCCAGTCAAAAAATTCTTACTTTAATTTATATTTTTTGTTTGTGTTAATATTTAATTTTCGTTTTGTGTAAAAAGATAAACTTGCGCGGATAATTTTGTTTGTAAATTTCTTTTTATTCATAATTTTCTTATCAACATTTTAATTCATATTTAATCTGTCCCTGTTAGTTTATCTTTGTAAATATTTTGTTTATTAATTTCTATTTTTAATATTAACGAAATTTAATCACGAATATTCAAAATTACAACTTTTCAAAAACATATTTATTACATTTCATTTGTAAATGACTTGGTGAACATTAACATACATTAAGGAATATATTGAATACCATTTTTCGATACATTTGATTGTCACTGAAACTGGCAAACATTTATAGAAATTAGAAGATGGTCAGCGATGTGCTTTTCTGAACATTATTTTATTTTACGGATTACTATTCATTAGGAACAGTCCCAATGACAGAGGGTTAGATGTTATACTATAGTCACTATAGTATAGTGGAAACCTCCGGACCCAGTACTATTTTATTGGTAGCTACGATCGAACTTACTAGACGAAGAGTCTATCATTAGGCTACAACTGAATATATTTATTCGAAGGAGCAGAAATAAATAGTACAGAATATAACATTATTGAGACTGAACTAATCGACGTTTTCATAACTTCAATATTTTCTTCAGACTGAAGCATACAATATTTTAATAATAAAATATTAAATATTATCGTTCCCAATTCGATATTAAATGTCCACCAAGTATTTAAATTATATATTATAATTTTGTTTTAACATTTATTAATAATTTGCCAGAATTTGTTGATTTAATTTCGTTAAATATTCGTCGTTGAACGAAAGATTATTAAAATTATATAAATGATTTGTATAGATTTAAAGTTTTTTGTTAAGCCGCATTCATAGTCCGAATTTTGTCAAGTCTGTCATATGGAAAAATGTACTTGCGTTCACAAAATCAAATTGCAGTGCTGGGAACGCCACTGCACATTGTCATAATTATGACGGACTTCACAAATTTCAACAAATAATATCGAGCTGTGAATGCGGCTTTAAGGTAATTGTTTGTCGAGTGTACCTGTTCAAAAATTTGTTCAAGGTATTAAAAAAATTCAGCCTATACAGTTTATAATTGCCTTACACAGATTGTATGAAAATAGTTGAAAGATAATACCAAACGCTATGCTATAACAAAGGAATTTTGTGTAGAAATATTTTTTCTTTAAACTGTACCTCTCCCACAAACACATTATTTACAAATTTCGTATTCCGATACACTTATACTAAGGGTATGTTCCAAAATTAAACCACATGTACCATGGTATTTTTTTTCAGGATATCTGTACTAATTTGAAACGCGGTAACTGAAAACGGCGGTAAATTTTCTCAGATATTCGTTATTACGATCACCGTGCTAGAGAGCACGATATTTGTGGTAAATTTGTATTTGTGTATCGCGATCTCACTGTTTTAACTTAAAAACGTTGGTTTGTTTTGCTGTTGAATGGCTGATTTTTCTCTGTTGGAAATGATTATATACAAACGGATTTATCTATTCGAAAAATTTGCGAAATTGTATGTAAGCATGTATTATTTGTGTAATATAATATTATTATGCTTTTATTTAAAGAAGAAAAAGTACATTTTTGTGACTTTTGTGCTTCCATTTTAATAAATACTCTAACCTAAATGTCAAAATTTTACCGAAGCGTTCCACAAGTTTCTGAGAGAAACGTCACATTCAGTTAGCAAAGAATTACCGTAGCATAATACCACGGTAAACATGGTTTAATTTTGGAACATACCCTAAAATATGGAGCTTTATAAGAATAACTTTGGCAACATCAAAGGACAAAGATATTTTTAAATTTGGTTATGATTTGTTTGACAATAATTATTGTCAGTTTGTGTTTTCTATGGTAGTTTTTGTACTACTTAAAGGGAAATTCATCCAGTCAAAGATAAATCAAAACATCATTCATAATAAATTATGTAAACGCACAAAGCTGTTCTCGGTGCATGGTTCCCAAATATAATTCTACCTTCTTATCGTATCCTCAGATCAACAACTGTCAGTTAAAAGTTTTTAGAGACAATAAAGTTAAAACTAGCTGGTCAATAATTTTCAAATTTTTAAATTAAATCCGCAAAGGCTATAGCGGAATAAGATGGTTAAAAGTGCCCCCAAGCGAAATGAGCTGTGGGTTTAAAAATAATGTTTGGGATCATAAAAAAACCAAATTCGACCAATGTTTTTTGGTATTTTAATTATAAACGTCTGGAATAGATTAAACGATTAAAGGAAGTTCATACTTTACGCTGGTAACATGAAATGATTATAAATGTTTAGCAGATTTAAAATATTAGAGGCCAAAGTAAACTATGATAATTTTCTATCATAAAATACAAAAAAATGATAAAATTTGGGTTATTTTTTGCAGATTAAGAATGTTTTGAACTATTTATATTCTATAATATACACATATTTATGAATGAAATTAATTCCAAAGTAAGTAAAAAATATACAGTAATGTAAAAATCTCCCATAAGACGCAATGGTAATATGAAGCGACGTTTTCCACAATATAATTCCCGCCACATTGGCCACGCCTCTTGCAAGTGCCCTATTTCATAAAATTTGATTTTTTGGCGGGCAATTTGAATTTTTACAATTTAAAAAAGTATTAAAATGCGATTATTTCAGTGAACCTGCGAGGTGCTACTCCAGAAAAAATATATATTGTTTATTTAATAATTTTTTATATTGGTGATTTTTTCAGAATTTTTTGAGTGGAACCAAATGGTCAAATAAAATCTGATGTAGCCAGCACATAACCTCTCGCCTTGACACTGTAATATGTGAATTTGGTTTTTGTTAGGCTATTTTTGTAATTTGTTTAGTTCTTCAAGCAAAGTACCGATTCCTATTGGCAACGAAACCAAATTAGCTCCTTGTAGATACAATTTTTATTTTATTATTACCTTATTACATTATATCCAGTTAATAATGAATCGATGATGCTTCTTCACTGAATACGTTTAATGGAAGGATAAAAACTTAATGGAATTCAGTCAGTTTTTTATTTATTAAATTTCGGCTCCTAGGTACCTACTAAGTTTCAAACCCAGTTAATAATATTGTCACAAGATAATTAATTAGTTACCTGTATGCCACGGCTGCTCACACTGGTAGAGTGGGAGTGGGTAGGTATACGTGAAATAAGTACCAAAATGCACAATCAAATTTAACAACTTATATTGACAAGAATCTCAATAATGACTAATTGGCCTACACGACCCTAGCCGCTGAACGGCAAATCACAATCTACCTTATGCTAGACACAATATTGTTCCACCAAATCAAATAAACGAATACAATAAAACCACACAGAATAAATGCTATTGCAAACTGAATGCGCACTGCAAATGTAACTGGGTTACTGAATAATAAACAAAGCCTGCACCAAGGCTGCCTAACTACAAGCCACTTCGCAAGGTTAAACTTTACTTTACAAAACTACCGAAGCTCAAATAGGACCACAGATCACAATCATTAATGGCTGCCTAACACAAACCAACTTCGCATATGAAAGCAAAACCTGAATCTACGTTTATAAACTACAAGAACAAATGAAAGGTAAACGACGGTAGTGCAGAATCTTCTGCTGAACCCAATTACAAATACGGTAATAAATTAAGCTCTTATCTCTACTTGCTGGGCTTGGAGAGCCACAATTGAGTGTATTACTTAATAAATAAATGCATAAGACCTGAGTACAGATGCTCCGGTTGTAGGGAATGGCGTCTGGCTGGAGATGACACCTGATTCTGCGGCCAGCTTGATTTATTTGAACTCTGGCTGTAGATGGTGGTCGAGCATCAGAGTTCTAGGCGCCAGGCAGAATAACTTCCACCGCTGACAGCAGTTCCAGCCGTAGGTCTCGCTCTCCAAGCAGGTTACAACAGCAAGCAAGAGAAGCAAAGCACGCTCAGCAGCAATCACTAGGAACATCAAAGCAGGTGAATAGCGAGCAAGCAATATATAATAATAGCAAATACCGTCCACAGAGGGCTGGCAAAGCTGATGGTAATTCAATAAATATAATACAATAATAAAAGTAAAATTTCAGAGAGCAAATACAATCTACAGAGAAATTGCAAAAGCAATAAGCAATATAAGAATGATAAGAATATATAAGCTCACAGAAGCAAATACTACCTACAGAGAGGTAGCAAAGCTTAACAGGGCTGCTACCAGTCTCTGAGAACTTGGCAGGCCATGCAGCGTGCACACAAACTAGCATAAGTAAGCTAAGCACAGTGTAAAATAAATATGAATAGGTAAATATATAAATAAATAAATATAAATAAATAAATATTAAAATAAATAAATAAATATGACTAAAATCTTAAATAACTTAAATAAATAGATCCAGACGGGATCAATAAATATTTATATAAATAAATCAATGGGAGTAAAATACTCAACTACACAAATAAATAAATATTGTGGACCCAGACCCCAGACGGGCAACGCACTGAGCCACTAATAAAACTAAAAAATCTGACGTGGACACCACATGACTTCCTTGTACGCCTTGTGTGTTCATACTTTTCTTAATAACTAAAATGTAAAATAATATTAAAAATTCTTTTAACTTATTATACTAGTATACTCACAAATATATTTTAGTCATTTGATTTAAACTGCAGAAGAAGATATAAAGCATATTTTACTATTGTCACTGTCATGTCATAATCATTTAAATTTTACGTAGTAACAAATGTTAATCGATCATGGACTACAAGATACCGAAATACTATAAATTATAAATATATACTTTAATTATTTTTAAATGATAGCAGATACAAAAATATTTATAAAATACCGATTGTAGGTAATAATCACATAATCTTTCATTTAAAATAAAAAAAATTGTCTAAAATTAAATATTTATCGAAATATTTTTAAAAAGTACTACTTCCGGTTTGTAGACTGAAACCAAAAATAGGAGGTGCACAACTAGATGCTATAACAGTCCTAAATACAAAATTTCAACTTTCTACGTCTAACCGTATTTGAGTTATGCGACACACATACGTCCGTACGTACGTACGTACAGACGTCACGTCGAAACTAGTCATAATGGATTCAGAAAAGGTCAAAACGGATATTTCCGTCAAAATCTGAGAACCGAAATTTTTCGCGATTACAATACTTCCTTACTTCGTACAAGGAAGTAAAAACTAACGATACAGCCAATACTTTCCTGAGTGACGTTGGCAAATCACAAAACCTCAGGAAGTCTCATAAGACAAAGCTTTTCCACAAGGGATCAAAATAAACTCCAGCCGGGCTTGTTCAGCCAACGATCTTCCAAAAATAAATTCCACAGTACAAATAGGTCACAAAATGTTGAGCGACAGAACTTCCAAATAAATGGGTAGCCCTAAAAAAGCACAATGTAAAAAAGTTCCCGACAAATTCCAGCCATGTGGTCGGTGCCACATAACCTCAAAACCAGTAACACAGCACAAAAGCCAACGAATTCACCACAATGAATTGGTGACACAAAACCACCTCAGCAAACCAAAAGAAATATCAAGCAATACTTAGCTTGGGCTGTGATGCACTCAAATTTCAGGAATCTCACAATGCGTTCAAAATTCGGCCCCTCTCAGCACCACCCTTACATGACACTTAGATACGCCGGCTGAACAAGCAAGAATTCTCGTTACCTGCCACCCTTCTTAAAACACATGCGCACCTTGACCGGAAGCCGACCCGGTCACAATATATTTATAGATTTCTTTAAAAATGGTGTCACAAAAATTTCAGAAACTATATACGTCTGTTCATCTGTCATATTGACACAAGGCATTGACATTTTCATTTTTGTTTTTAATTTTTTTCCTATATTATGATTTACAAATCGTGGTAGGTAAAATTACATATTTTTGAAAAATAGTTTTCCTTTGTTGGTAAGAGATAAAGAAACGATGTTAAATAAATATTGTAAGAGGTAATTTGTTCTTTCAAATGTCGCATGAAAAATTGTAACTATCGCAGTATTTCCTATATTTTTTTTGCAAAAAATGTTAGAATGGTTCAAGAAAATACCATTTCCGATTGGCAGATTTTTACCAAAATCTTCACAGCTCTTCATTAACATGTACAACAATATATAATGCAAAATATTATAATTTTATGTTCAGTAGAATTTGAGATATTGAACCGGAACGAAAGAGCATAGTAGGCGCACATACAGACCTCCATACATACACACACACACAGACAGCCTCGTGAAAATAGTCAAAATAGGTTCTAAAGGTGTAAATAGTATTACATTTAATAATTTTTGCAGACATTACAAATAATCAATTATTATGCGTATAAATCTATACGATGCAAAGCAAAAATAAAAATCTGACGTGGACACCACATTACTTCCTTGTACGTCTATTAAACTGTTCATACTTTTCGTAATAACTAAAATGTAGAATAATATAAAAAAATCTGGCGTGGCCACCAGAAGACCTCCCGCTATATACCTACTTTATTCTTTTAACTTATTATACAAATTTATTAATATATAAGTACTACTACTACTGCTACTATATTCACAAATATATTTTAGTCATTTTATTTAAACTGCAGAAGAAGATATAAAGCAAATTTTACTATTGTCACTGTCATGTCATAATCATTTAAATTTTACGTAGTAACAAATGTTAATCGATCATGGACTACAAGATACCGAAATACTAAATTTTAAATATATACTTTAATTATTCTTAAATGATAGCAGATACAAAAGTATTTATAAAATACCGATTGTAGGTAATAATCACATAATCTTTCATTTAAAAAAAAATATATAATTTAAAATTTTAAAAAATCCATACGTACAGACGTCACGACGAAACTAGTCATAATGGATTCAGAAAAGGTCAAAACGGATATTTCCGTCAAAATCTGAGAACCAAAATTTTTCGCGATTATAATATTTCTTTTATTCCGTACAAGGAAGTAAAATTCTGACGTGGACACCATATTACTTCCTTGTACGCCTATTAAACTGTTCATACTTTTCGTAATAACTAAAATGTAGAATAATATAAAAAAATCTAACGTAGCCACCACAAGACTTCCCGCCATATACCTACGTTATTCTTTTAACTTATTATACAAATATATTAATATATAAGTACTACTACTACTATAAGTACTCACAAATATATTTTAGTCATTTTATATAAACTGCAGAAGAAGATATAAAGCATATTTTACTATTGTCACTGTCATGTCATAATCATTTAAATTTTTCGTAGTAACAAATGTTAATCGATCATGGACTACAAGATATCGAAATACTAAATTATAAATATATACTTTAATTATTCTTAAATGATAGCAGATACAAAAGTATTTATAAAATACCGATTGAAGGTAATAAGCACATAATCTTTCATTTAAAATAAAATAATTTGTCTTAAATTAAATATTTATCGAAATATTTGCAAAAAGTACTACTTCCGGTTTGTAGATTGAAACCAAAAATAGGAGGTGCACAACTAGATGCTATGACAGTCCTAAATACAAAATTTCAACTTTCTACGTCTAACCGTATTTGAGTTATGCGACACACATACGTACGTCCGTCCGTCCGTACGTACAGACGTCACGACGAAACTAGTCATAATGGATTCAGAAAAGGTCAAAACGGATATTTCCGTCAAAATCTGAGAACCAAAATTTTTCGCGATTACAATACTTCTTTTACTTTAATGTACATATACAAGGAAGTAAAATTCTGACGTGGACACCACATTACTTCCTTGTACGCCTATTAAACTGTTCATACTTTTCGTAATAACTAAAATGTAGAATAATAAAAAAAATCTGACGTAGCCACCACAAGACTTCCCGCCATATACCTACTTTATGCTTTTAACTTATTTTATTTAAACTGAAGAAGAAGATATAAACCAAATTTTACTATTGTCACTGTCATGTCATAATCATTTAAATTTTTCGTAGTAACAAATGTTAATCGATCATGGACTATAATGGCTGGTTTATGATGGATTTAATTTACGAATTTAGATTTAGAAATATAAAATATACATATCTGCCTTTACAGGTTCATGATGAATTTAGATTTATAATTTACATTTAAAATATGACCATATTTTATATTCTAAATCTAAATTTGTACATGCGTCCAATCATATCACATTATATTAAAGTGATCATAGTGAGTTGAAAAGAGACAATTGACATGTTGAAGTGACACTTAAATATTTTGACTTGTGGTTATCGGTTTGCTAAAATGAATATCAGACATATGGATATAAGATTAATATTATGTAGGAAGATATAGATAAATATCATAAAGACAAAAATGAAAAATGTAATAACGTAATTCGTTACAGGATAGAAGATAATTACGTTGTAGTGACACTTAAATATTTTGACTTGTGGTTGTCGATTTGCTGAAATGAGTATCAGAAATATGGATATAAGATTAATATTATATGTAGAAAAAAAAGATAAATATCATAAACACAAAAATGTAATAAAGTAATTCGTTACAAGATAGAAGATAATTATCTGTCATCTCATTTATGTCAAATCACGTGACAAAATATAAGAAGATGATTGAACGAATTTAATATTTATAATCCACTATAAACCAAGATGATAATCGTAAATTTTAAATCTAAATTCGTAAATTAAATCCATCATAAACCAGCCATAAGATACCGAAATACTAAATTATAAATATATACTTTAATTATTCTTAAATGATACCAGACACAAAAATATTTATAAAATACCAATAATCACATAATCTTTCATTTAAAATAAAAAAATTTGTCTTAAATTAAATATTTATCGAAATATTTGAAAAAAGTACTACTTCCGGTTTGTAGATTGAAACAAAAAATAGGAGGTGCACAACTAGATGCTATAACAGTCCTAAATACAAAATTTCAACTTTCTACGTCTAACAGTATTAGAGTTATGCGACATACATACGTACATCCGTCCGTCCGTACGTACGTACGTACGTAAGAGATAGCGATGGAGGTAGTAGGTACGGAAGCTCCTACTCCTACTGAAGCTGCCCCTGCTGCCCCCAACAACAAAGAAGAACCAAAAAAAAAAACAAATAAAAAATTTCGCGGCCGTGGAGGCCAAGGTAGAGGCAGAAATAATGGGCAAAGGCGAGGAGTAAGTTCAAAATTATTTTTCAATTAAATTTTTGTTTATTATTATATTTTTACAGGACCCGACTCGGTGGTGGACCCTATACAATTTAATGAAATAATTTATAGGTACATAATAACTTTAAAAAAATTAAACGTTTTTGGCCGATTACTTGTTTTTATTTGTAACAAATTTTATTTCATTTATTCACAGATCACAGGAAAACTCTTCTGTGTTTAAGCCATCCTCCGTTCAATTACTTACGTTTTAATATCTTATTTATAACTTTATGTCGTTAGTATGCCAACGTGTCACCCGTTTCACCTGTCAATATTTTTGACGCAAAAACAAAAATCAACGATCATAGATTACACGATTTCAACGTTTTATTCGATAAATTTATTTTTAAAATTTTAATACAGTTCTTTATTGCTACCAGATAAAGACAATTTTTTATAACGTAAGTTGCAAATATCTTTTCCCCTTATTCTTATTAGAAATAAATTCTAAATGTATTCAAATTTATAGCAATTCTTGACAATTAACCTTTTCAATCTTCAAAAAATATTACTTCCGATGAAGATATTTGTACCAAAATCTAATAAGCTCTTCCAATTTATATAGGTAAAAATGTTAAATACCAAATATAACATTTTTTGGGTAATTCGTATTTGAGTTATCCGACTTACAGAAATCCGGCCCTGACCACATAACTACAAACATACACACACATGCGCACACATACATATAGATATCATCGTAATACTATCAAAAATAAATTGTAAAGATCCTAATTTGTGCTCATCCACTAAAAACTAACTAACCGATTTTTAGCATGATTCCAATACCCTTCGTTATAGATATGGCGGAAGGTAAAAATGTTACTTTTGTTATAAACTTCATTTTAATCTTTTCCTCAATCTGATGACATTTAAGAATTTATTGTAGTAATATTCAAAAATAAAATAGAAATTAGTGACATTCGACATATATTATGTAACAATGTAACTAAATCTAAATAATCAAATATTGTGGACTGTAGTTTAGTAATTATTGTACCATTGTACTTCAGGCAATTTATGCAGTGTTTTAAATATTATGGCGAGTGATTATGTCCTGGCAACATCAGATTTTTTAGTTTGGTGTAAGATTTTTACATAGAAACAAGACTGTCACACGTAATTCTGACGTAGACTGATTTTCAGTTTCGTGATAAAGCAGTTCCAATTCAATAGAAGCCTCCAAAACGAATAATTTGACTATTTTGAAAATCTATAAGTAATTACATAAATTTAAATATGGGATTAATTGTATTTTCATTTGTAAATACCTATATTCATTAGTTCCATATTAGAAGATGTTTCTTTTCTACACATCATTTACATAATTTATTACTATGTTTCCAAATATTGTAGACAGATATAAAGATACCATTTATGTTTTCTTTGTTCCAGCACTTTCAGTATTGACATGTTTATTTTTATAATATGAATGAAGTGACGAATATTATATAAAATTTCATTTTCCTGTAGGTACATATTTTTAAATGCAGTCTGTCATTATGCTAAAATCAAATTATAATTCACATTTATTTCAATAATTATATTAAAAGTATGTTAGCTTATAATTAGGAATAACCATTATTATATAGATATATTTTTAGGTTATGAACGACATATTACAGCTCAGAACACCGGCAACTAAAGGTATGTACCGTAAATATCAAATTGTAACCAAGATCCTGGTTTAGCGTTCCGAAAATATGAAATTCCTGAAAAGTTTATAATTACGGAACGCGGTTACTGAAAGATGGTTACGAATTTTGCTAACCTAAACAACCGAGCTCGGAGCACGGTTGTTCCTTGGTTTTTACCCCCACTCCTCCACTATTTCAAATCGGCGGGACTCTGTTCTTGAGTTCTTCTTCTTGTTATTTACCAACTTGTTATTGCTTTTGTTTGTTATGATTGCAGCGTAAAGCAGAAGACGAGGTTAAGGTGTTTTCTTGTTCATAATATTACTTTCTAACTCAAAATGGTATGTATTTTAAATTATTTAACACATGCACTAATTGATATTATTTTTTATTATTTTAGGAAGATTTCTGTTGTGGGTATTGTGGAGAAAATGTCGGAACAATGCACCAATTACAAAATCAAAATCTTAAACATGAATGTTTGACACAGTTTCAACAAGTCGTAGTAAATGAAGTAAACAATAAAATATATGGGTATGAAACAGAGGACAATGATACGAACAAGAATGAAAATAGGTGGCCGGACGAAGAAGTTCAAATGCTAATTCACAAATACAGTGAGAAGAAACATTTGTTTTCGTCTCCCCAATACAACAATAAGCAAGTTTGGGCAATTATAAGTGAAGAAATGGCAAAAGAAAATGTTACTAAAACAAGTAACAAATGTGACCAAAAATGGAGAAACCTTAAGGCCATGTACAAAAAAGTTTTGGAACACAATGAAAAAACTGGAAATTCCAAATTAGATTGGAAGTTTTTTGACGAAATGCATACCATATATTTTAACAACCCACAGATTCATCCAGTTGCAACAGTCAGCAGTACTGGTAAAATAAGAATGAATTCAAATACATCTTCTACTTCACCGTGCAGTTCCACCTCAACCCAGATTAATACCCCGTCCTGCAGCAAAATAATTAACAAGTCGACAGAAGATCCATTGTCCACACCGACAACTTTAAAAAGAAAACGGGAAGCAGTAATAAATAGGCAAAAAAAATTAAAGAAAATATAGCCCAAGAGCTTGATAATAATCTAGAGAGAAGGCATAAAGAAAGAATGGAGCTAAAAAAAGAAATGTTTGAATGGTTCAAACAGAATTATAAGAATAACTAATATATTATGTCGAAGTGCCAACACATTTTTTAAAGCCGGGATCCTACGACGAAAATTATTGAAAATTTGTTGCTGATATTGGCAACTTTTGTCATAAACTTCTATATTTCAAGCAACTTTTCAATGGCAATTCGTTTAGCTGCATATATCTAAACTAATGCTACTAAAAATTGCCGAAAAGTGCTTATACAATGGCAGTTGTCGATAATTTCTGTCGTGGGATCCAGGCTTAACAGTCCAAGGTTTTGTTCCTATATATAGAATAATTTTTAATTTTTTTAAAAGAATATTAATTTATTTTGTTGTTTTCATGTGCATTTTTCTGTACAGGAAAAAATATATATGTTTATTTACATTTATAATACATTATTATTGGGCAGCTAATTCCCTACAAATTTCATCCCTTTTCGCTGTCCCTCGAAGTCGGAGAGCACGGTCTTCAGAATTATCAATAGGGAAATTATTTTCCACGTCTTCATCTTCTTCAAAATCGAAGTCTATTATATCTTCTTGCAAAATACATATATTATGTAAAACGCAGCAAGCTATAATGTACTTTGGGATCCACTCAATTCTTCGGACATCAAAAAACTTTAAACACCGCATTCTCTTTTTAAGAAGTCCAAATGCCCTTTCAATTGAGCTTCTAGCAGCAGACAATCTGTAGTTATAATGCCGCTGTTGCCTGGTGAGCGGGCCATTATCCTTATATAGTGTTAACAGTTGGGGAAGACATGGATAGGCTTTGTCCCCAATAATGTGGCTATTGTCAGGAAATTTTTCATCAGCTTCTTGCATGATGTATCCCCAAACTTCACTGTGACGAAGAACTGTTGCATCATGTACCGACCCTACCTCACCAGCATAACAATGTGTAAATAGTAGTCGATGATCACATACACCCTACAAGTAAAGGTTATTAGGTTTTAAGAAAATAATTCAATATATAATTGCTCACTTGTACAATTATTGCTGGAAAATTATTTCTACATATATAAGAAATTCCATGGTTTTTTGGTATAGGAATGGGTATGTATGAACCATCAACACATCCAATTGTGTTTGGAAATCCCATTCGTTGAAAATTGTTTTTCACAATATCCACATAATCCCCACTGGGCCATTTAATAATTGAAGGGCTTAATTCAATTAAAGCTTCAGTGACTCTTCGCACAGTTCTAAGGCCAGTGGCTTTTCCAATATTAAATCGACCGCAAATAGACCTAGAAAATCGAAATATGTTAGTAATTTATTTTCAATTTGTAATTAAATAATATAACCGGTAGGAATCAGGTGTAGCGAAGTACCATATTGCCATCAACAACTGAATTTTAGCTGATATAGTTTGCCTCCCAACTTGAATTGCATTTGTTGCAATTTTACCCTCGATCAATTCCAAAATGTAATTGAAAGTTCGGTCTCTCATCTAAAACAAGTGCCTAAGTACATTTTATAGCAAGTTAAATAATATTAATTACACCTACGATTTTCATTGTCTTCATATAAATCATTATTTATATGTAAATTTTCATCATCCGACAAATCGGATGAAAATAATAATTCTTCAATTATACGTCGCTCCATCACAATCACAATAACCTCAAATCTCAGATTTTCAAATAGTGACTGTCAGTGTCATTTTGTCTAAACAAACAACCACACCGTTCCACAAATAATATTTAAATTTCAATAACCAATGATTAACCGTGAATAAACGTAAACAAGTTCTTGGTTACAATTTCATATTTACGGTACATACCTTAACACTTTCAAAAATTATATAGTTCTGGGTGCTGCGTACAGATGGCAGCAAAATAATTTACAGTTATATCAATAATTTTTTACATTATTTTTTGAATGACATTTTTGTTTGGAGGTTAAGAACAAGTTAAGAACGTGTTATAATTCTTTAGCTGTGAAAAATGTCTTGGAGAAAAGATGAAGTAGTGAGATTATTAATAGAAGAATATAGAAAGTATCCGTGTCTGTACGAACCTAAAAACAAGGATTACAAAAACATGAAAAATAAAATATTGGAAACTATCTTAACTGATATTAAAAATATAAGACCAGAATCTACCATAAACGATATAAAAATAAAATTTCATTCACTAAAATCTAATTGTATGGTTGAATACAAAAAATATAAATCTTCATTAAAAAGTGGAGCCGGTGAAGATGACGTAAGTTCGAAAATTATTGTCAAAACTGTAAAGATATGTCTGATTTTTATGAATGTATATTATATTTTAGGTATACACACCAAGCCTATGGTATTTTGAGGAAATTAGATTTATTTTAGAACTTAATGAGCCCAGGGTATCTATTTATAGACTCCTTAAATTTTCTAGAAGAAGAAAACAGTATAGTTTTGGATGTATGTAGCTATATTGTTATTTTGAATATATATTATACTAATTTAGTTTATAACTTGTAGATTGTAAATGACACCAGCGTATATGACTATACAGAGACAGATATATCTAATCATACTACTGTAACCAGCCCAAGCCCCACTGCCATGATTTTTCATACAGATTAAATAGCAGGGCCTAGTCACAGCGCTTCAGATTTAATTATTTCAAATAATACACCCAAATTTACCGGCCAAACTTCTCGCCTGAAAAAAAGAAAAACTAGCACACATGATGTACTTCAGGAAGCATCTCAAGCTTTCAAACTGTCACAACATTGATGACCAAGCCAGCAGTGGAAACAAATCCACATAAAGTATTTGGTGAATATGTTGTACTCAAACTGTCACAAATTAAGGATGAAACTGTACTATTCGAAGCTGAACAATGCTATAAAGTAATATATTGTACGAAAGTTTGAAAAATGACAAATAAATAACTCTATAACTATATATAAAGTTTAAACATGTTATATTAAATATAATACTTATGAAGAAAAATAATACAGTTAGTTTTTTTAAATCGCATTTTCCGATTTTCCTGTCAATCTACACTACCAATTGATGAATTAAAAAATGTTCTAAATGAGTCACGTATATTTCTGGCATTATTACTAGAAAAATTTCCACTTTGCTGTCCAATTTTCTGTAAATGTTTTATTGTTTCCTCAGATGTATCAGTATATTTTTTTCCATTTACCGTTGTTAAGTAGTTGTGTAGTATTAGTATTACGCACGTTAAAGTAATTAATTCGACTTTGTTCACTGATAAATTTATTAGATTTAACAAGATCCTATATCTAAATCTCTGGACAATCTATAGTTATATATTATGTGAATCGTGATCCAAGTTTCTTTGTGGATACGGCTTCATTAGGTTATCTGATAAAGGAAAAGCATCATCTGCTATTATTACATACGAAGTAACTATATGTGTAAATGTAAGCGGTTCCGCAGGAGGAAAATTTAGTTCATTTGTTGACAAAGCTCTTGACAAAGAACTTTGATAAAATACACCACCGTCACTAATACGACCATTTACTCCAATATTTACGTAAGTAAATTTGTAGTGTACGTCAACAAAAGTGCCAAAAGAACGACGCTGTGATCGCCTTTGTAATTGTAGTAATACGATCCATCACAAATTGGTGGTCTGAAGGTTATGTGGCGGCCGTCCAAAGCACCTAGAGCATGTGGAAATTGCCATAAGTTGTAAAAATCTTCTGATATTTTCTTTCATTCAGCTACAGTATTTGGTGTCTAAAATATATATTTTATTGAAGATGATACGATTAGTTAATATGATTAAGTAAATAACAAAATAAAATTTACCTTCAAAACCAATTTCCCCAAGTATTTAATTATTGCTTTACATACTTCCGATATAAACCTGGATATAGTACGTTCATGAACTCGTGAATTATACATAAGTGATCTGAAGCTTTCTCCAGTGGCTAGAAAACGAAGAGTAATTTCTAATCTGAAAATTAAAACATATCAATTATTTCTTAAATTAACAGGTACATTATATTATCAGCCCTACCTGTTTCTTGCAGAAATAGAATTTCGCATATTTGTGTTCTCTTTGGAAATATCTTTTTCGACAAGATGCAATAAATAATCAAACTGTGAACTTGATAATCTCAAAAAATTCGTAAATGATGCGGTATCTTCTGGCCGTAATTCTGCATTTAATAAATTGAGGAAACCTTTGCCTTCTTCTCGTCGCCTCAACCAATTTCTGTACCATATCTTCTTCTTTTGCTTTGTTTTTTGTAATGATGTTACAATTTTAACTGTCATTAACAAAAATAATAATATAATGAAAACTTCTTGACTGGATGATGAGATAAGGAAGGAAAAATCAATTACTGGAAGTCAGTCACAAGATTTGAAGGCTTTATTTCATCTCCAACCGATTTCTACCCCACATGGGTCATCTTCAGGAACTACAGTGAAATTTAATAAAAAATTTAGTAAAAGAAATAACAGACATTTACAAAAATTTAAACTTACGTGAAAGTCATAACAAAAATTGTATACATAAAATTAATTGTAAAACACATTTAAAAATATTACATGGATCAAGTCAACAATTGTAAAAATAATAAATGTATGTAAAAACACACATTAGTCTAAAATTTACAAAATTTTACTAAAACTTTGTGAAAAAACCACACCTAACGGCTGCAGCTAAGTAACAAATTTAATCACGCAAGGTCAAGTTAAGTTACTTAAATATTCCTAGAGTAGGGATAATCTCGCTTAAGTACCATTTTATTAATGTAGGGAAAGAAGTTGTTTTATTTTCAATTATTTAAAATTTTTATTTATAAACACAATTATTAATACGATGTTATTTTTATTTTTGTTTATATTATTCAGGATGTTATGATATATTTTACTAAGATACATTGTATCTGTTCTTAAATTTACGTTATTTTTGTCGCTGTAAATAAATAAAATTTCAAGAGTAAGTCTTTTGTTTAAATTACTTTCCGTTGCTAATATTTTAGCTCCATCGAAATTGAAAGCATGCTTGTTGGTTTTACAATGCTCGACTAATGCACAATTACCATTCGCTTTTTTCTCATTGTTGCAGTTTCGATTGTGTTCGTCTAGTCTAATCTTAAGATGACGTTTAGTCTGCCCGGTGTATTGTGCACTGCAATTATTACACGGAATTTTGTAAATAATATTTGACCTGATGTTTTTATCAATGTTCGCTTTTAATTGTGAAAACAAATCACCTACTTTTTTATAGTCTTAAATCCGATTTCAATGTTCAGATTTGACTTGAACATCTTCTGCAGCTTAGATGCAACTCCATCTACATATGTGAGGGAGAAGTAAGGAGTTGGTAATGTAGGATTTTTATTATCATTGTCATTATTAGTAGTTGATCTGGCCGTGTTATTCTTCTTCTTATCAAATTCATACAAAAGTCCGTTAATAATACCTAGTGGATAATTATTAATCTTGAGCAGTTTTATGACTTCATTTTTAATTTCGTCCTGGTGTTCTGGCGAGGTTAATCTAAGTGATCTGTCAATAAGATTTGTAGCCATGTTATGTCTAAAAATGCAATTTTGTTGTTAGTTTCTTGTTCAACGGTGAACTGTAAATGCTTGTTGTATGTGTTGAATATCCTAAGTGTAACATCAACTTTATCCGTAGGTACTGCCAAAATTAGGCCATCAACGTACTTTTTAATGAACGGTACTTCAAAATCGAGAATTGGAATGACAGTTTCCAGTAATTCATCCATAACCAGGTTAGCTATTACTGGAGATAGGGACGAACCCATGCAAGTACCTCAAGTTTGCTTATAAAATTGGTCATTGTATTGAAAATAACCTTCTTCGAGACAAAATTTGATTAATTCGATGAATTCAACTTGTGGAATTGATGTTCTTAAAGAAATGATGTGCCATCTTTTCTTTAGAGCTTCTATAACTAGACTAATAGGAATATTAGTGAAGAGTGACACCACATCTAAGGACATGAGAATGAAGTCATCGTTGAGTTTGTTCTTGATGATGAAATCATGAAATTCGAATGAGTTTCTAACGTAAAACGACTCATCTTCTAATCTTTTTAATAAGTTAGCTAGGTATTTAGACAATTTGTCAGTTGGTGAACCTATTCCTGAAACAATAGGGCGCAAGGGAAAATTTTCCTTATGTACTTTAATTAACCCGTAAATTCTTGGTGGTATGGGATTATCACATGTTAGTTGTTTTTTAGTGCTTAGATCTATATATTCTTTGTCACATAAATTCTTGATTAGTTTGTTATTTTTATTTTGAATCTTTTTGGTTATGTCAGCTAGTAATAATTTGTATGTTTTAGTGTCATTCAGAAGCTCGTTCATTTTGTTATTATAAGTATTTTTATCCATGGCTACTGTTTTATTAGATTTGTCAGCCTTCAGTATTATTACATTGGGATTATGTTGTAAGAAATTTTTAGTTTTATTATAATTTTTAACTAATAATTCATTGTCTTTAGTTAACTTATGTTTATTACAGAAATTCGTCATAATATTCTTGAACTGTGCTCTAATTGTGTTCCTAACATCTACATCGTTGGTTTGTGTAATAATGAACTCAGTGTCAGCAACTAGTTGAAAAATAGGAATTTCATCTACATTTAAAGGCATAGCGAATTTGGGGCCTAATGATAAAACTTCAATAACTTCTGGTGGAAATTCAGTGTCGGTGAGATTCATAAACCAATTTTCATCACAATTCATATTAGAAGATGTTGTACTATTAATGCCGATTAAGTTGTTGAATTTATTGATTTGAATCTGTTTTCTTTTAATGTTGTAATGTTCAAATTTTCGTTGTAGTAGTTCTTGCATTCTATGCCAATGTATGTAACTAATGTTTTGTCTTATGCATTCATAGTGATGGTAGTATTTATTTTCAAGCTGATTGATGCGCCAACATGCTATTTTTATTTCGAGATTTAATGTTTGATTTTTAAAATTGTTTATTAATTTAGTTGTTTCATTTTTATACAGATTATCCTTTAAGAAAATGTTATTAAGACAGTTAAAGTTATTTGTTACATGTTTCGGTACGATATTATTTTGTTTGCAACGTAATAGGAATATGCGTTGATTAATCGCAGACGTTAATTTATAATTTAAATTAAGAATATTTTTAATATGGTACTTAGCTAAATTACCGTAAGTTTGTGTTATTTCAGTGATAAGATCCATGTTTTTTGAAAAAGCTGATGCCGTCCTGGGTGCAATTCCTGCTGAATGGATGTAATGAAAACTTCTTGACTGGGTGATGAGATAAGGAAGGAAAAATCAATTACTGGAAGTCAGTCACAAGATTTGATGGCTTTATTTCATCTCCAACCGGTTTCTACCCCACATGGGTCATCTTCAGGGACTACAGTGAAATTTAATAAAAAATTTAGTAAAAGAAATAACAGACATTTACAAAAATTTAAACTTACGTGAAAGTCATAACAAAAATTGTATACATTGTGACGAAGTCACAAATTACCACAGCCGTCAACCGCACTCACAGTCCGCTATGGCGCAGCGGTAGCGTTCTCGCTTGGAGAACCAAGGGTCCCGAGTTCAAGTCCACCAGCCGCCAACTCATTTTTATTTTTATATTAAATAATGTATTGTATTTACTGTAGCAACCTGTAGAACGTTAACTGACAAACGACCGTTGAGAAATAATTAAATTAACAATTTTTGCTTTTATCTGTCGCTGAAATATGGGTATAAAAAGCGGATTTTTAAGATTAAAAGACAGTCAGTGAGAAGTAGTCTCTCAGCGACAACCCTCGAGAACTTCCAGTGTGGTAAGCGATTTAAACTTTCTTCTTTGGTTAATACTGTGGCTGTGTAGCCCTGACACAGTGTTTGTTTACGGCTGTGCTAGACCTGACGTAGACTGTGATTTTTACTCCGTGGCTGCGCTTGACCTGACACGGACATGTCTCTGTTTTCTCTGTACCTACGGCTGTGCTAGACCTGACGTAGACTGTGATTTTTACTCCGTGGCTGCGCTTGACCTGACACGGACCTGTCTCTGTTTTCTCTGTACCTACGGCTGTGCTAGACCTGACGTAGACTGTGATTCTTACTCCGTGGCTGCGCTTGACCTGACACGGACCTGTCTCTGTTTTCTCTGTACCTACGGCTGTGCTAGACCTGACGTAGACTGTGATTTTTACTCCGTGGCTGCGCTTGACCTGACACGGACCTGTCTCTGTACCTACGGCTGTGCTAGACCCGACGTAGACTGTTATCTCACTCCGTGGCTGTGCTGGACCTGACACGGACCTGTCTCCGTTATTACCTTGTTATCTTTCTCTGTCTCTCAGACACCGCCTTAGCTCCGCGGTAAAGCGCTCGCTTGTAGAGCAAGGGGTCTCGAATTCGAGTCTCCCGACCACCGGTTCATTTTTTATTTAATTATTCTCTATTCTAGTTAAATTTTTTTTATTAAAAAGAATATATTTATCTCGGTTACTATTTTTCCCACACCGTGGCTGTGCTGGACCTGACACGGTATTGACATTTCTCGGTATCTACGGCTGTGCTAGACCTGACGTAGACTTTGGTTTCTTTTTATTGTGACTACGTTTGACTTGACGCGAATCCCAACGTCGCGACGCCAAGGGCTGTACCGCGAGTCATCGTAACCAAAAAATTGAATATTCGGCTGTCAGTTAACAAATTCTCAAATTCGTTTTCGCTGCTTATTTAACAATTTTATTTAGATGTGTATAGGACGTTTCAATAAAAGTTACTTACAACCCATACACTGCTTTGATTTGTTCGACTGTTGTATCCTGGACATTTATCCCACTGAGCACCCGGCTTCCCCGTCGTACAACTAGTTTTCAGGACGGTCACCGACCGAAGGCGCCCGAGGACCGACCAACGAGGGGAACGGTGGCACAGAGCAAGTGTCACCACCGTATACGGCTTCAGACAGACAAGGCCGTCACAACATAAAATTAATTGTAAAACACATTTAAAAATATTACATGGATCAAGTCAACAATTGTAAAAATAATAAATGTATGTAAAAACACACATTAGTCTAAAATTTACAAAATTTTACTAAAACTTTGTGAAAAAACCACACCTAACGGCTGCAGCTAAGTAACAAATTTAATCACGCAAGGTCAAGTTAAGTTACTTAAATAATCCTAGAGTAGGGATAATCTCGCTTAAGTACCATTTTATTAATGTAGGGAAAGAAGTTGTTTTATTTTCAATTATTTAAATTTTTTATTTATAAACACAATTATTAATACGATGTTATTTTTTATTTTTGTTTATATTATTCAGGATGTTATGATATATTTTACTAAGATACATTGTATCTGTTCTTCAATTTACGTTATTTTTGTCGCTGTTAATAAATAAAATTTCAAGAGTAAGTCTTTTGTTTAAATTACTTTCCGTTGCTAATATTTTAGCTCCATCGAAATTGAAAGCATGCTTGTTGGTTTTACAATGCTCGACTAATGCACAATTACCATTCGCTTTTTTCTCATTGTTGCAGTTTCGATTGTGTTCGTCTAGTCTAATCTTAAGATGACGTTTAGTCTGCCCGGTGTATTGTGCACTGCAATTACTACACGGAATTTTGTAAATTATATTTGACCTGATGTTTTTATCAATGTTCGCTTTTAATTGTGAAAACAAATCACCTAGTTTTTTATAGTCTTAAATCCGATTCAATGTTCAGATTTGACTTGAACATCTTCTGCAGTTTAGATGCAACTCCTTATTAAAAATAATAATACTTGTTTTGGTTCTGCGTCCATCTTAAGTTTTTATTTTGTATCTACATTCGTCGAACACAAACTCAAACCACTACTCAAGACCTTGTGCGCATGCGCCAATACATAAAAATGCAAAAAATTTGGTGGCAATTGCAAACAGCATTTTAATCAAAATTTTAAAGCGCATAAAAATGCAGATAATAATGCATCGTGTCAAACGGCTCTTAAACATAATTTTAGGTTAAATTTTTATGTTTTTAATTATTGTGTGTTGCAATAAATACATAATTTACACGAATTAATTTTTTTTTACATTACATATCCACTACCAGATTTTGCAACAATATTAAATGAACAATAATTTTCTTGAAAATAGTGCGCATATGTCAAAGTGACAGCTGTCAATGTTAAAGTGACATTTAAAATTCAATTTTAATCTAAATGTAAAATTGGATTCATTTGAGACCCGAAATTAATTCATTATGTTACTCGCGAGCGAAGCGAGTGTGAGGCCATATAAACACATTCCGTGCGGCAGCACGGACCTAGCTGCAGATCCGCGTAGCGGGGCCGATGCTAGTCTTATATACTGAAAGGCTTAAAGTTGTTGATTTTTAGCCAAACTAGCAACGCATTTAGAACTTCACAACGTTATGAACGAATTATCCGATTTTCATGATTTTTTTACGAGGTGATAGAGGGTGTCGAGACGCAAAAACCTTTCTATAGTTCAATTGTTTTTGATTTTCTTTTGTTTGAGAAAAATGCGAAAAACTGACTTTTTGTTTTTCGTTAATAACAAATATATGGTTTAATCTATCGATTTAAAAATTGGTATACATAGTAAGGGAATAATAGGGAGTCCATGCGACCAGGTTTGAATGTTTTTTAGTTATTAATTAAAAACTGAAATTTCATCAGTGCATCAGAGCTTTGAATGCTCAAATGTTCAACAACTGACTGTTGAATAAAAAACAATGCTACATTGTGTCAAACTGACGTTTACAATTCGAGATTTCAAATGCACTTTTCTTAATTAATATAATTAATAGAAGAAATTTGTTAATTATATTGAGTTATAATAGAAGGAGCGTAAATATTTTCAATATTTTCATTAAATTTAGTACTACTTTTAAAAAAATTATTTTATTTTGACAGTCATTACTAAGTACAGTCACAGAAAAAGACGTCAGAAGTTTTAGTACATTCAGGGTAAAAATTGTTAACATATTTGGGGAAAAAACAATGCTATGTTCTGTCAAACTGACGTTTACAGTTTACAATTCGATATTTCAGATGCATGTATCTTAAGTTATATTAGTAATAGAAGCAATTTGTAAATTATATTAAGTAATAATCGAAAGAATCATTTTTTGCATTTTTATCAATATAAGTATTTTTTTAAATTTTATTTTATTTTGACAGCCATTTCAAGTACAGTTCCAACAAAAGATGTCAGAAGTTTATGTACATTCAAAGAAACAATTATTAACATTATTTGAAAATAAAAATGCAAAAAAGGAATTTTTTTACCGGAAAGTATCACAAACTCATGGAGTTTGATGCTAAAGATAAGGGTTACAGGAACACTAGGTACTATATAAAACTGTTAAAATTGAAGGTCGACGACCTGCATTAAAAAATATTATATAGAACAATATCGAGTTTGATATTAAATTAAACTACCAAGTGAGCACTAACTTTATAAAATTGTTGAAAATGGTGACCAGCAATAATTGTCATTTGTTTTTATTAAAAAATCATATCGAGTTTGATATCAAATTCAGGGGCTGGATAAGGGCTACCTAATTCATAAAATTATTTAAAATGGTGGCCGACGATTGTCATTTATTTTTTAAAAAACAATATAGAATTATATCAAGTTAGATATCAAACAAAGGGCTGACAATGGGGTACCTAATTAATAAAATAATTTAAATCGGTCAAGTGAGCACTATTTTATAAAATTGTTGAAAATGGCGACCAAGGATTGTCATTTGTTTTTATCAAAAAATCATATCGAGTTTGATATCAAATTCAAGGGCTGGATAAGGGCTACCTAATTAATAAAATTATTTAAAATGGTGGCCGACGTTTGTCAATTTTTTTTTAAACAATATAAAATTATATCAATTTTGATATCAAATTAAAGGGTTGCAAATAGGCCACCTAATTAATAAAATAATATAAATCGATCAGATGTGCACTTCTTTATAAAATTGTTGAAAATGGCGACCAACGATTGTCATTTGTTTCTATCAAAAAATCATATCGAGTTTGATATCAAATTCAAAGGCTGGACATGGGCTACCTAATTAATCAAATAATTTAAATCGGTCAGGTGAGCACTACTTTATAAAATTGTTGAAAATGGCGACCGATTGTCATTTGTTTTTATCAAAAAATTATTAAATCAAATCGAATTTGATTAAAAATTAAAGGGTTAAAAAATAAAGGCTACCTTATTAATAAAATTATTTAAAATGGTGGCAGGCGATTGACATTTGTTTTTATTTAAAAAAAAATATATCGAATTTGATGTCAAATTAAAGAGCTAGATGAGGGCTAATTAATAAAATTATTTAAAATGGTAGCCGACGATTGTCTTTTGTTTCTATAAAAGTATGTTAGAATCATACCTATTGAATATGATATCCAATTAAATATCTTGATAAAAGAGCTGATACAAGATTGTTCTAAATGGAGACCGACGATCGTCTTAAAATTGTTAAAATCAGATTTATTTTAATATCAAAGTAAAGGTGTTGATCTTGATGATGAGGAGTGATATTCACAATAAGTGATAAATATGATAGTGGGTGATTAGCTTCTGTTTTTACTTCCTTGTACGAAGTAAGGAAGTATTGTAATCGCGAAAAATTTCGGTTCTCAGATTTTGACGGAAATATCCGTTTTGACCTTTTCTGAATCCATTATGACTAGTTTCGTCGTGACGTCTGTACGTACGTGCGTACGTGCGTACGTACGGACGTATGTGTGTCGCATAACTCAAATACGGTTAGACGTAGAAAGCTGAAATTTTGTATTTAGGACTGTTATAGCATCAAGTTGTGCACCTCCTATTTTTGGTTTCAATCTACAAACCGGAAGTAGTAAATTTAAAAAAAAATTGATAAATAATTAATTTTAGGCAATTTTTTTTATTTTAAATGAAAGATTATGTGATTATTATCTACAATCGGTATTTTATAAATTTTTCTGTATCTTCTATCATTTAAGAATAATTAAAGTATATACCTACTTATAATTTAATATTTCGGTATCTTGTAGTCCATGATCGATTAACATTTGTTACTAGGTAAAATTTAAATGATTATGACATGACAGTGACAGTAGCAGTGACAATAGTAAAATATCGTTTATATCTTCTTCTGCAGTTTAAATAAAATGACTAAAATATATTTGTGAGTATACTAGTATAATAAGTTAAAGAATTTTTTATATTATTCTACATTTTAGTTATTAAAAAAATTATGAACAAACAAGGCGTACAAGGAAGTCATGTGGTGTCCACGTCAGATTTTTTCCTTTTAAAATAATCATTTCAAGTTTGATATATCAAATTAAAAGTTTTGATAATGTACCTACAATATTGTTCAAGATGACGTTCGACAATCGTCTTTTGTTTTTAGTTGGATAACCAGGATATTTATTTTATACACATATTATGTTATTTTATTCTAAAATTTTATTGCCTTGACTAAAATTTATATTGAAGAAGGAAGATGAATAATTTGAAATTGTAATTAAATTTCATTTCATTTCAAATTCAATTTCATCATACAATTTTTTTCGGTAAAGTCTAAATGTTAAAATCGTTATAATTGAGGCACGAATTGCCGAATCCTTCTATATTCAGAGTCCGCGAAGATTGAGCCCGCGAAGCGGATGAATCCCCCTTGTTGCGTGGTAGCGTGACCTAGCTGAAGGCCCGCGTAGTTCTATACTAAAATTTTTATGGCTTAACTAAAATTTATATTGAAGAAGGAAGAAGAATAATTTTAAATAATTATAATTTCATCATACAATTTTTTTCGGTAGAGTCTAAATGTTAAAATTGTTATAATTGAGGCACGAAGTGTCGAATCGTCTCAAATTTAGGATCCGCGAAGCTTAAGCCGGCGAACCCCCCTTGTCGCGCGGCAGCGCGACCTAGCCGAAGGCCAGCGTAGCGGGGCCTGACGCTAGTATATTCTATTTTTATTAACTTCTTTTTTTTCATAGCCATGAATGATTCAAATATACATGTTCTGTGCGATTCTTTTGTACGACGGAAAATAGAAGCGCCGCTATTTTTATCGCACTTCACTTCACATTATTGTTACTTTGATATTTGGACTTTTATTTCTGATACAAAAACAAAAAATTACGACGAATTGTGTTTTTTTATTCTATAGATGACAGCTTACATTCTTTAAGTTTGTTTTTACTCCAAGCTTTGAACCACGGTTACTAGATGATAGTTTGGAAAATGGTGCTAGATAGAAACAACGTTTTGAATACTACCACTTTCGGTTGCACGATCAACACCAAAATCTAATCAGATCTAATTTAGGGTGTCAGAATATTATATGCAAAATTTAAAAAAAATTATTCAGTAGTATTTGAGTTATCGTACCTCCAACATCCATCCTGACACACACACACACACAGACATCATCGCGAAATTATCAAAATCGTGTTCTAGGGACCTCAAAACTTATCCATTACCCATTGAAAACTCACTATCGAAATTTTAACATGATTACAATAAGTACCTCTCTTACAGGACTGAGTGACGAGAGGTAAAAATCATTATTTTTCTAAAATAAATTTTCACCTGTAACTTGTAATTGTATCTATTTTATTTTGGTGACTTTCATTAATCAATTAATTTGATTGGTGTTTCAGGAACAGTTTAATAAAAACTGTTGCATCATCTAATATTATAGGAGAGTAATACTATAATAATAATAATAATAATAATAATAATAACAATAATAATAAAATACTGGTACTTATAATAATTATATAATAATATAATAATATATAATATTATTACATAATTATTCAGAAATATGCAGTTTTAAAAATATACCTAATAGATACAATAACAAATATACGTATTAATGTTTATTATACATGTTATTGGTACTTGTTTATCGAATAATACATATAAATTATATTCGCAATTAATAGAACATAAAATTTTAAATTTTCTTTCCTGTAAAATAATGATATTGGCTCTTAATACAGTTTAGCTCTGAGGTACTGATGTTATTTTTAATTTATGTTTATTTATAGAAATTATATTATATCAAAAATCCCTATGTTTATAAGGAAACTGTCTGCTTTGTAGGAGAGAGAATTATAAATTTGAATGTTCATGATAAAGAAGTTTTATCATAATGATCATAATGTAATACATGAATTCATATCAATGAAAATGAGACAGTATTAGTCCAGTCATTAGAGATATAAAATAGGTGTTTTCGTGCAAAAGGTTGAGGAGTTTTGAAACTTGGTAGGATTGTAGACTAGGTAGCCCTAAGTATGCTCCTAAGTTTGCGACCGCCGCTCCCGCCGCCATCTTGGAAAAATGGCGCCCAAAATCAGTTTTTGGTATATATTTCCAGTCTGTAGGTTTTAGAGAAAAAGTTTCTAAACAAAAGTTGTAGAGGACTAAATTTGCTACAAAATTGTTTGTATACTTTTTTTGTCAGGCTAATACTTTAGGAGTTACAGGGCCGAATAATAGACTGGAAATATATACCAAACCTGTAGGTTTTAGAGAAAAAGTTTCTAAACAAAAGTTGTAGAGGACTAAATTTGCTACAAAATTGTTTGTATACTTTTTTTGTCAGGCTAATACTTTAGGAGTTACAGGGCCGAATAATAGACTGGATTTTTAAAAATCAAAGAAAAGCAGCATTTGCATGCAATTTTTGCCAATTATGGGCCAATTAGTGTACCTAAAGTTGTTTCATGCAATTAAGTAATGAAAACTCATGCTTTTGTCAACTCGTTATCACACCACTCCTGATGATTAAGCCTACTAGATCGAACGCTAAGACCAAAAAAGATGGGGTACTTTGCATTTCATGATTAAAGCATACCGTTTAGCATAATGTGTGTTCTTTAGATCATTCTCTACCAAACCGAAATTCTAGCAACCCCCGGAGTCCTACAGGGGATGTGTATTGCGAGTTGCATATCCATTTCTTGAATTTTTCACGTTTGTCTCGTAAATGGTTATAAATAATTTTTTTAGGTAAAAATATCGACTTTTGATTTCTAGCTTCGATTCCAGATACATTTTTCTATCAACATTATTATTATTGATTAAGAGTACGTTTCGAAAGTAACATCGGGAAGATGCAGTGAGAATTTAGTGAACTAAAATGAAATTTAGTACCGGCATAAACGGTAGATCGCAGCACATTCAAAATCGCAACTACTTGACTACAGAGGTGCTACTGTACGAAATTCAAATATTTACTGTAAAAATATAAATAGAAATTTAAAATTTATAAAAACGAATAAAATCACACGGCTTTTGATTCCAAATTATATTTTAATAAAAAATAAGTAGTAGTTTGATATTTTGTTATATTTGTGCTTTGGGTTCAGATTTATATGCAAAAAATCTAAAGTACCTATGTGAATTATATATGCACAAAAATATCCAATTATATGCACCAATTTGAACAATATACCTTATGCACCAATTTAGAAAATATATGCAAAAAAATATTTTTCAAATTCGTTTGAACAGAAATAAATTTATTATAAGTATAAAACAATAATTTAATTGCCGGAGATATTACATTGTACACAACAGTTTATTATTAGATGTTTTTCAAAATTATCTACCAGACATCTACCTGAGTTAAAAAAATATTTATGTCCCGACGTTAACATAAAGAGGACACAAAATACTAAAATTGTTTTATATACAAAATATGTAATATTTCTTATTTCATTAGTATAAAAAGTAAAATATTGAACTAGTGCGCAACAATGTAAATAACATAAAGTGTTACATTGTTGTTGCATTTCGAGAAACCTTCAAATAAACTCGTTTTCTGTGTAACGCCTCGGTCGCCCCGGTACTTGAGTACTGGACCCGTGGCCAATAAGGTCCTCGATTTTTTTGGCACTTCGTATGAGTTGCCAAAGTTGGACCTTTTTGGACATCAGGTACAGATGTTTTTCTTAGGGGGGTGAGAGGGAGTGTAGTGGATTTTTTGTCATATTGGCTATCATCACATTAAAGATAAGACTTCAACGTTTTCAGAACTCGAAGATTCATCCAATTTCGTCGAAATGCAGCCGAGATATCGCACTTTGAAATTTTGTCATTTGTAACCGTGTAAAGTTTGCATAAAATAGGATTTAAAAAAAAAATTTATATTCATACAATTTTTTAATCAAAATTTTAAAAAGGAACATCTGTAGATCCATTCTTTCTCTATTAAATCCTGGTTGAAATAAAATTTTATCATTCTTATACTGGCCACAAAACACTCGCTATGCTAGATTTTAGGTAGTAGAGACGGGCCTCTTAATCGTTTATTTCAAACATTCAAAAAAAAAAAAATTGTTAATTAACAAATGCATTTAAGCAATAAAAAAAAAAAATTTTAAAAACGATTTTGCTCTTAAAAATCATAATATTTATTGCTGATTGAAATCCCAAAAAAAAAAATTTCCATGATCTTATAAACAATCCATTTGTTTATAACAATTATTTAAATAATTAGAGTTAAAAATTATTAAAAATCATTTTTATCTGACTTTAAATAATAAGAATACGAACAAATTTAAAAAAATAAATAATTTTCATTGCTTAATTTGCATTTTTCATTTTTTCACTTCTTAGATTGTTAATAACAAAGTGGAAAATTAACATTTCTTAAATTTTCCAACGGGTATTTCTTCTAAAACCTTTCAAAAATAGCTCCAAGAAGTGAAAAAAATTTGAGGTTTTTAGTTCAACAATTATCAGGGTTTTTATATAAATTGAAAGCTTGTAAAAATTTGTTAATTAACAAAAGCATATCTAATAAAATAATTGCGGGAAAAAAAATTTTCAGTGGATTTTCATTTATTCAAGTGTCTAAAAGGTATATGATTTTTTTTCTTCTTAATATTGATATTTAATGGATTAAAATTATTTTTATTGTTAAAGTGTCCGTACCGGTCGACGCGGGCGGAGCGCGCTTCACCCGCTTTTAGCGCTATTTTCGCCTCTAAATTAAAGTTATAAATATTGGCAGGTACGGATTTTTTTAGGAAATTTCCTGCTCTTTAAGGATCTTTTTTCAAATTTTGCATATCTTTAATAGTTTCGAAGATATTTGCAAATAACTATACCCCCGTTTATTTTTTTACTTAATTGTTTATAACTTTTGTAATTTTTTCCGGCTTCACTTCAAATTTTTCAAAAAGTTTCTAGAGGTCATTCCGAATCGCACGAGCCCTGGATCATAATTTTCGGACTCTACTGACTCTAATTCACCAAAATGACACTTGTTTACTAGACACCTATGTAAATACCTACATATTAAAAAAAAATTTGTTTCTTAAATTATACTGCACGTTTATTTATATTCCAATATTTAAAAATATTGTATAATGATAATGTAATGCAATGCATGTGATGCGAGCCGGCTACGAGCACAGCCGCCAACATCCTAAAAATTAAAATCTCAAAATCACTCAACGTAGTCGTTGTCGCTAGCCCGGTATAGTTGTTCACTCAACACAATATCTGAATCCCCTCACACCACCAATCCCTCGAATATTGCATGCCAACAAACTTGTTCTACCACAGCGCTTAGAAAAATCGGCGGCCAAGGGCTGAACTATTTGGGTCTATTTCGAGCATCAAACACAGAAATTTCTTATTTCCAGATGCATTTATAAACGATTGCATATTTCTGGACCAAATTTTATATGCATAATATATAAAATGATATCTAGTATAATGACTAGTTTTTATCAAATTATTTGTTTAAATACTTAACATTTCGAAAATTATTCGACTTTATACTGTTCAATTAAATACCAAAAATAGTCATTTTACTAGATATTATATTAATTAATACAAATATATAAAAAATATCATATAAAATTTGTTAGTTTTTTAATGCATCTGGAATTAAATCTGTGATACATCAAAACGCACTCTTAAGCCAAAATGGAGACTTTTTCTTTGGGAGAAAATAGTAGAATTTTATTATTTTTTCTTTTAGCTGTTTTTAATCAACTATAATTTCTTAACGGGTTATGATATCGACTTCCCGGTTCCGGCATTGGATTTCTTAGACATTTTTCTATTGAAAACATTATTTTAAATATTTTTGTAGATCATAGTAAGGTTGATTAAACACAAGAAATTTTAAAAACACAAATTTTTTTTCTTTATTCTTTAAAAAATTGTGTTGAAACTAGTGTCCGAAAAATGTTGATAATAATAATGTTGATAGCAAAAATGTCTCTGGAATCGAAGCTAGAAATCAAAAGTCGATATTTTTACCTAAAAAAATTAATTATAACCATTTACGAGACAAACGTGAAAAATTCAAGAAATGGATATGCAACTCGCAATACACATCCCCTGTAGGACTCCGCGGGTTGCTAGAATATCGGTTTGGTAGAGAATGATCTAAAGAACACATATTATGCTAAACGGTATGCTTTAATCATGAAATGCAAAGTACCCCATCTTTTTTGGTCTTAGCGTTCGATCTAGTAGGCTTAATCATCAGGAGTGGTGTGATAACGAGTTGACAAAAGCATGAGTTTTCATTACTTAATTGCAAGAAACAACTTTACGTTTACTAATTGGCACATAATTGGAAAAAAATTGCATGCAAATGCTGCTTTTCTGCGATTTTTAAAAATTCAGTCCATTATTCGGCCCTGTAACTCCTAAAGTATTAACCTGACAAAAAGAGTATAAGAACAATTTTGTAGCAAATTTAGTCCTCTACAACTTTTGTATAGAAAATTTTTCTCTAAAACCTACAGGAACGGAGCTATACAGGGTGTTCATTTTAAGTGGCGCACCATTGCTATCTCGAGAAGTATAAGAGCTACGAAGTTAGTTAAATTAGCAAACAATTTATATTTTATATGACTACTTTAATGAACGAAACAAATTTTTTTTTTGACCAGTGGTTCTCAAACTACGGGGTGCAACTTTTTTATTTCAAATGGGGACCGATTTTTTTTATTTGCTTATTCGATTCAGTATTTTTTTCTGAATTCAACTAGATATTAGTTTTTTACCTTTGCATAACAAAAACATAAGAAAAACGCTATTGAAAATAATGATAATTTAATTAAAATATGACAGTTAGTGTTATGGTAGAAAAAAATTGAATATTTTGTTTCATATTAATTGTTATTTAGTAATGAAAAAGATTCTTTGATTTTAATCAGGAGATCAGGACCGCTACAGAGTGTATAAGTACTCAGTAGGGTGTAAGGTGGCGGTAACTAAGGACACGTGTTTCGATCGACCTTATTTGGTCTGATCAGTGTAGTATACTAGAATCTTTTTCATTAACAATTAATATGAAACAAAATATTCAATTTTTTTCTGCCATAACACTAACTAACAATCAGATCTTAATTAAATTATCATAATTTTCAATAGCGTTTTTCTTATGTTTTTGTTATGCAAGGGTATAAAACTAATATTTCGTTGCATTCAGAAAAAAATACTGAATCGAATAAGCAAATATAAAAATAGGTCCCCATTTGAAATAAGAAAGTTGTACCCCGTAGTTTGAGAACCACTGGTCTAAAAAAATTTTGTTTCGTTCATTAAAGTAGTCATATAAAATAGAAATTGTTTGCTAATTTAACCAACTTCGTAGCTCTTATAGTTCTTGAGTTAGCAATGGTGCGCCACTTAAAATGAACACCCTGTATACCAAAAACTGATTTTGGGCGCCATTTTTCCAAGATGGCGGCGGCCGCCCCCGAGGTCGCAAACTTAGGGGCATACGTAGGGCTACCTAGTCTACAATCCTACCAAGTTTCAAAACTCCTCAAACTTTTGCATGCAAAAAGTCTCTAATGACTGGACTATATATCCACTAAGCTAAAATTAATGAAGTATCAACCGTGCTGGTAATATAATATAGAAAATTTGTTAAACTTTGTAAAAATGAATTAGGATTACAAAAAATTTAAAATTATTAATTATGCAGCATTCATTAATTCTAATTAATATTATATTCCACTGTATTACGTGTATTTTAAATTTTTATACCTGTCTCAATATCCAAACATCCCAAAAAACTAATCATAATATTTTACGTGATTATTATATTATAAAATTTATAATGTAGGTATGTAGAACAAACATGTACTTTTATAATATCATAATGTATCAGAACAATATTTTTTTATGTAAATTACGAATAACATGAAATATAAATGTTTTACGCATCTAAGTACTGCCTAACAACCGATCGGAGTGTCTTTTAGTCTTTTCCTACCTATATTATACTTCGTGTTCGTTATATACAATTTGAACTTTACGAGAAGAAGATGAACTTAATTAATACTTTTTTCCCGATTATACTGATGTATGTTTAAATATGCTCGTATATACAGGCTGAGTCATCGAAATGCCCGTCGTCGATATCTCCCTTGTCGTTAAAAATACAGCATAAATTTTTTAACAAAATTTTTCGTCTACTCAAGGAGCATAACTTAAAATAATTTTCACATATACAGGGTGTTGCATAACGACTTGGCAATAATTGTTCGTCATTTTTTAAAAGAAACACCCTATATATTTTTATATATTTTGAATTGTATTTTACTTACCTATACGAACATATAAATTTCAATTTAGCTTTCAGCGGCGTTGCCAAGTTATTCAATTTTTTCTCTAAAAAAAGCCGAATACAAGTATTGTTTTATAAAGGCGTACTGAAGTTATTTTAATAGTAAAAATTATGAATTTTTTTTTCTGTACAACTGTAACTATACTCTTTGTTCTGACATAATTTTTTAATGTTATTATACAGGATGTTCAGTACAGAGAATCAAATTTACTCAATTTCAAATGGCTATAACGCCATTTTCAAATGGAACATCCTATATTTTATTATTCTGTTGTGTGTATTTTTGCATCTTCTTATGATATAAAAGGTGTCCTATGCCTAAAAACATTAATTTAATTAATTTCGAAATTAAAGTTTTTAGGCATAGCACACCTTTTATAACATAAGAAGATGCAAAAATACACACAACAGAATAATAAAATATAGGGTGTTCCATTTGAAAATACCGAGTTATAGCCATTTGAAATTGAATAAAATTGATTCTCTGTACTGAACACCCTGTATAATAACATTTTAAAAAAATATGTCAGAACAAAGAGTATAGTTACAGTTGTACAGAAAAAAAAATTATAATTTTTCCTATTAAAACAACTTCAGTACGCCTTTATAAAACAATACGTGTATTCGGCTTTTTTTAGATAAAAAATTGAATAACTTGGCAACGCCGCGGAAAACTAAAATGATATTTATATGTTCGTATAGGTAAGTAAAATACAATTCAAAATATATAAAAATATATAGGGTGTTTTATTTAAAAAACGACGAACAATTATTGCAAAGTCGTTATGCAACAGCCTGTATATGTGAAAATAATTTTAAGTTATGCTCCTTGAGTAGACGAAAAATTCTGATAAAAAATTTATGCTGTATTTTTAACGACAAGGGAGATATCGACGACGGGCATTTCGATGACTCACGCTATATATATATATATATATATATATATATATATATATATATATATATATATATATATATATATATATATATATATATATATATATATACAGGGTGTTAATACTAAGTTGTAACACCGGAAAATGGCAGTTAGAACTCATCGAAACAAACAACTTTTCTTATTAAAATTTTTTGATTTGGAGCCCCAGTTCCGAGTTATGGGCGTATTTTGTTTTTCGGAAAATCGTCATTACTCCGTTATTTTAAGGAATATTTAAAAAATACAAAAATTTTCAGCATTTGCTTTCGGTTCTCTAAAACATTTGTATTTAGAATTATTTTCTATTTTATCAAATAACAAAATGGCAACCGATCAAAAATTTCAAAACAAGATATTTTGAAAACCACTCGATCGATTTTTGAAAATAAAACATTTATAAAATCCTTAAACTATATATAATTTTATTTATAAAAAAGTTGTATGTGACATGTCAAAAACAAATTAGCTATAGGCCAGATAAGTACCTACTGGTACCAAGGAAGAATTAAATAATAATTCAGTAGAATTTTATTTTCAGAAAAAAACACAACACTTACGGAATATAAAAAAAATTGGAAGACAAACATATTACGAAATCAATTGTTCTAATGGTTTATTTAAAAAATCATAATTACTACATAGCACCACAAATTGATCTTGACAACGATTACACTGTAACTGTATATAAAAATGTTCGTTTAACTGTCAACGAATTGACAATAAAAGAATACTCGTCATAAAAAAATTACTGGCTAAGTAATTTTCTAATAGATATTTGCTTGGCAGTATTGCAAAATTATCACGACAGTGACTGAGTATTCTGACTATGACTATGCATAAACAACGCATACAGTTCTATGTAGTGAAAAATTTCCAAATTGGAGCAAAGAAACTACTACAGAATTCGATGTAGCAAGATTTAAAAGAATCAAGAAATTGCCTCAATTTAAAAGTGTTTAATTATGCCGTGCAGAGTTAACAAAAATCACTGGTGCCTTGCAATTGCAAACATGTTAACTTCAGAATTCACATTTATAGATCCCCATATAACCCAATAGTATAGTATCTGGGTGGAGAGTTAAGTACTACAAATATCTGACACAAAATGACAGACAAAATTGTGGGACATAGGTTATAAAATATGCAGAACAAATTATAAAATAAATTCCATTAGAAAATATAACCCAAACTCCTCAGGAGTATCGAGAAAAATTACGCCATTTCTTGTTATAGTCATCTGATATCATGCAAGAACGATGTACCTATTATAGCAGACTTGAATGTGACCATAAATAATTATGTGCAATGTGAGATTTGTAAACGATGGATTCACTTTAAGCGTACATTTATCCAAAAAGTAACTCACTTAATTACAATTATATGACCGAGGACTACATTTTGTGATTTATGTTTATAATACGTAAGAAATTAAACAAAAAATAACTCGTAATACCTACAGAAAAAAAAATAAGTGCGTATTTGTTTGTTAAATACAAATTTTCTTTCTTTGTATATGTAATGCTACTTACAGTATTCTTTATTAAACCTCAATCACATTAGCACTTAGTTTAAAGGTTCAGATTTCTGTTAACGTTTCAGTTTGAATACATCTAGCAAATATGAGCATTCACAGTGTTTGAAAGTACTTCCTATTCCAGCCGAAAATTGAAACAATATCCTTACATCTTACAAACCAAATATAAAACAGCGAATCAAGAAATATCTCAAAACAAACTTACGGACACAATTATTATAATCCAAACTCCTCAGGAGTATCGAGAAAAATTAATCTTCTGTTACAGTCAACTGAAGAACGATGCTTCAATTATAACAGACTTGGATGTAACCGTAAATAATTAGGTATGTGTACATATCCAAAAGATAAAGGTGGGTTTATGCTCACAAAGTTTATAATAAAAACTATAGTCCAGGTAATTTATACTTTGAAAAAACTGCAAGAAAAGCTTTCTCGACGAAATCCAATACAGAAATATGTGCTTTTTAACATATCAAAAGCTATGAATGAGCCACAAATTGGAAATTTTTTTAAAGTAAATATAGATAAAATTTAGTAATTTTTGTGTTTATTCAGCTGTTATTTCGGGATGGATTTTGATATTAACTTCCGGTTTCAGTATTCAATTTTTCAAACATTCTTCTATTACATGCTTTATATTTTTTGAAGTACACTCTTGAATTAGTCAAGGTTTAAACATTTTCTTGAAGAGATAATCTAAATATTTCAATATTTTGAAAATTGTTTTTAATTAGCTGTCAATTCTTAACTAATTCAGATTCAGATGTGTCGATACATTTCAAACGTGGGTATGTCCATAAAGTACAAAGTCGTAGGTTAGATTTTTTTCTTAACAAAGCATTAAATTGTCATACGTCGGTACAAACCAAAGTTAGCTACGTCCACTATTTTCTGTTGAAATTAAATTTAGAAAACGAAAGATTTTTTCGAACATAGCTATGTCCTCTACTGACTGTAAATCAAACACAGTAATGTCCATATCATCCAATCAGAAGCGCGATCAGAATCAAAATGGCTTCCAATAAAAACATTGCACAACGTGGTGATTACGTTCCACGTGTGTGAACAGATGAAAGTAGTTTTAACGCGAAATGGACCAAAAAATTGATGTAGTTACACCAGAGAACGCAAGGAAGAAGAGTATTTCATTAGCTAAGTATAATAAAGCCAAGAAAACCGAAAAATTGTAAGTAGTGTTTTCATTTTTTTGTTTCAATCTTCTGATTCTTAAAACACACGGGGCCGGCTTAAGCGTTAGGGCCATAATATTTTGCCTGTGTATATATCCATGTTTCTTTCGTGTATATATCAATGTTTTTTTTTCTATATAGGTACACTGCTAAATGTTTGCCAATTAAACCATAATACAAATACCTTAAAATGTACAACTTTGACATCAAATGATATTTTTGTTTTTTATTTCACCGCAATATTTATAAGGAGCCATCAAAAATAGCACAGGATAACTTTATATTATTAAACATTAATGTCTCAAACATAAAGCCCAAACGTCCCAGGAAAAATTGCCGCAATCCAAAGTTTGTGACAATTAAATACTTCGTGTTTAGAAACAAAAGAAGTTTTTGATAGTGACCATGAGTTAGTGAAAGATTATGAGCTAGAAGAAGTTTTAGATTTTGTGTAATGATTGTATGACCCATTTTTTGATAATAAAGTTTTCAATTAAAATTATAATTTATTTATTATTTATCAAATAATTAAATTTTTAAGAAATTATCTAAACAGTCTTCATCCTAACAATTGTCAAATTGAAGAGTGTGGGACATCTAATATGTCTATGTCCAACTGTCAATTTTTTCATTCATAGATATGTCCACGTACTTTTTATCAAAACTGGCTATGTCCAAAATAAAAACATTTCTTAAAAATAAATTATGTATTTAATATGTGGTGAACTGTTTTCTTGGTGATTAAAATTATAAAGTTAAAATTATATATATATATATATATATATATATATATATATATATATATATATATATATATATATATATATATATATATATATATATATATATATATATATATATCAAGACCTAACACCAGATCGAGAACACGGAATTTATCCAAGGCCTTCACAGAACCAAACCATACCAACGCGAGAAGATACCCGGAAGAATTCACGATGCATCAATAACACTCGCGGAAATAGCAAAATCAACATATATATATATATATATATATATATATATATATATATATATATATATATATATATATATATATATATATATATATATATATATATATATATATATATATATATATATATATATATATATATATATATACAACGACATCATGAAGCTGGCTATGCCGAAGATAGGCTGTGGATTAGATGGCTTGGATTTGTAGGGGAGGATTGTGAGAAACAAGGAGACAAGTCAACACAGAACCGAACGTAGACTGTCATTTCTTCAAAACATCCCAAATTAATATATCTGGTTTTAAAAAGTTTTGACAAATTTGCAGTAAAAGATTTTGATCTGTTATGCAATTCATGAATTAAAATCGTATTGCTTTGAAATTAGGCGTTGAACTGATTAAATGAATTAATTATAAATAAATAAAAATTATCATGTCATATTATTGGTTTCTTCTCCATCTTCCTGTCACTTTGTGTTGATATCATGTATCATGTTGTTTTTTGATTGGCTGATTAGTTATTTAGTTTTTTCTTTGATTTCTAACGTTAGAGTTTCGCTGAATTCCACTATGGTCAGACGTAGTACTTGTCGAGATTATGAAGTGATTCATACTGTTGCTTTTCCAAACAAATATGCAAACATCCCAAATTAATATATCTGGTTTTAAAAAGTTTTGACAAATTTGCAGTAAAAGATTTTGATCTGTTATGCAATTCATGAATTAAAATCGTATTGCTTTGAAATTAGGCGTTGAACTGATTAAATGAATTAATTATAAATAAATAAAAATTATCATGTCATATTATTGGTTTCTTCTCCATCTTCCTGTCACTTTGTGTTGATATCATGTATCATGTTGTTTTTTGATTGGCTGATTAGTTATTTAGTTTTTTCTTTGATTTCTAACGTTAGAGTTTCGCTGAATTCCACTATGGTCAGACGTAGTACTTGTCGAGATTATGAAGTGATTCATACTGTTGCTTTTCCAAACAAATATGCAAAATATTGTATCAAATTTATTGAACTTAAACGATCATGTATGGTGAGTAATTTAGTTAATCATCCGAAACGTCCATTATATGCCATTATGTTAATTTAATACATTCTTCATTATTTACCTATGGATTCCTAAGGCTAATTCCTACAATTCTACATAATATAAGATTTTTGGATCCAATACAACGTACAAATCTTTATTTTGTAATGATAATTTAAATTAATGGCGAAACATTGACTAATGTTACTATACATAATTTTTGGTACAGCAATGAGTAATTTTTTATTTAAAAAAAATTATTTACATTCTTCAATATAATTTTACTATATTGTTTCGTTTAAAGTCATTTACTTATCGCTTCGCCAACTAAGTATACTTTAATATGTAAATGTAAATCATTTATTGGCCAAAATTATTGCAAGACGGGTTGAGAAGATTCTTCTTAAGTCTTCTTCCAATAATTTTGGGCCATCTACTATTTGGGTTTAATAATACTTCCAATTCTAAATCATTTATTATTCAAACATATATTATAATATAATATATTGTGTTTTCTTAGATAACAACACGACACAAGCGACATCATTTACGAGAACTGGTGTAGACAGTTTTTTCAAGTACGTGTAAAAATATGTATGTTGGAAATTATTAGGCCCATAGTCCAGAAAAATTCGATAGATACAGTATGATATAATTTGATGTAAAATACTATTTTATAATATGATTTCTCTACCAACATTCATAAAATAGATTTTCTGCTGTTATTTATGGCACTTTTAAACATTTGTTAAAAATTTACAAAAAATACTTCCGCTTTTATATTCAAAAGTACGAATCGTTATATTTCAAATAGTAAAAATAATTTTTTATTTGTTGTAGACACAACTTTAGCTACACCTCGAGGTGCATCTTGCAGCAGACATAGATCAAATATTGCATACACATCAGTGTTAACCGAGAATTTTAGTAATTTTGAGACAGACCCACTAGGTATGCATATAAAATTAGGTATTTGATGTAAAATACTATGTTATAATATTATTTCTCTACCAACACTCAAAAAATAGATTTTCTGCTGTTACTTATGGCACTTTTGATCATTTGTTAAAAATTTTCAGAAAATGCTTCCGGTTTTATGTTCATAATAATTTTAAATAATTATATTTCATTTCTGATTAATGTATGAATCGTTTAATTTCAAATAGTAATAATTTTTTTTTTTTGTAGCCACACCTTTAACTACACCTTGCAGCAGTATAAGGTCGAATAATGCATCCACGTCAAATACCATAAAACATATAGATTCAGACCCACTTGGTATGCATATAAAATAATTTTATATATTTTTATTGATATATTTAATAATTATAATAATTTTCCATAGTGATAACGTATTAAAAAGAATTATGGCATCTGTAGCAGAAATAAAAATGGATTTAAAAGAATTAAAATCAAATGAATCCCAAGACTATGGAGATATTGTAGAATATTTTCCAATTAATTCTAAGGAAAAATTCGATAATTTAATATATGTATAATGGATGAAATAAAAAAGGAAAATTTTTTGAGTTTAAATAATAAAATATATAGCTTTTATTTCGAAATTAATTAAATTAATGTTTTTAGGCATAGGACACCTTTTATAACATAAGAAGATGCAAAAATACACTCCACCGAATAATAAAATATAGGGTGTTCCATTTGAAAATGACGAGTTATAGCCATTTGAAATTGAGTAAATTTGATTCTCTGTACTGAACACCCTGTATAATAACATTAAAAAAAAAGTTATGTCAGAACAAAGAGTATAGTTACAGTTGTTCAGAATAAAAAATTCATAATTTTTACTATTAAAATAACTTCAGTATGCCTTTATAAAACAATACGTGTATTCGGCTTTTTTAGAGAAAAAATTGAATAACTTGGCAACGCCGCGGAAAACTAAAATGAAATTTATATGTTCGTATAGGTAAATAAAATACAATTCAAAATATATAAAAATATATAGGGTGTTTCATTTAAAAAACGACGAACAATTATTGCCAAGTCGTTATGCAACATCCTGTATATGTTATGTTTTAAGTTATGCTCCATGAGTAGACGAAAAATTCTGTTAAAAAATTTATGCTGTATTTTTAACGACAAGGGAGATATCGACGACGGGCATTTCAATGAATCAGCCTGTATATATATATATATATATATATATATATATATATATATATATATATATATATATATATATATATATATATATATATATATATATATATATTGTGACGCTCCTACCTGACTGATGTCGCAGATTCCCAGGTTTTGCTGCGGTAGTGGTTGCTCGGGCGCCTTAACTGACGGACGGAGCAGCGTCGAACCTGTAATTAGGGGTGCCGGATACTCAGAGGAAGCCAGGGGATTTGAAATTACTAACTCGCAACTTCGATGACAGAAATATAACGAATTTTATTGAAACCAAAAATTTAATACACGTTGTGTAATTATTTATTTCCTTAATATCTAAAATAAATGAAAATATGAAAAATTATTTATCATAAACTTGACTGTTGAACTAAATACATAAAATAAAAAAATAAAAAAACAAAGTTGTCCCAAGCTGGGAATAGAACCCGGGTCCTCCGTGTGGCGAGCGAGATGCGTAACCACTAGACCGTACGGAGCTGTGATGGATTGAAGGTCGCACCTCGTCAAGTGAGCAGCAGTGGACGTCGTGAGACAGCGTTTTTGTTTGTTCTTATTTTATTCGCGTTGTATGATCAGAATTGGACAGCGGTAGACAGATTAAAGAAATGGAAACCGGGAGGGCCCTAGACTGCCAAGGCACTCGACCGTAGAGATTTGAGAAACACCCTAGACTGCCAAGGTGTTCAACTCACAGACACAAGTAAAGACAGGACCGCCCTAGACTACCAAGGCGATCACCCAGCAATGAAATAAACTAGAGGAACACCCTAGACTGCCAAGGTGTTCAACTCACAGACACAAGTAAAGATGGGACCGCCCTAGACTACCAAGGCGATCACTCAGAAATGAAATAAACTAGAGGAACACCCTAGACTGCCAAGGTGTTCAACTCACAGAGACTTTGAAATTTAGAAAAATGTCTTACCAAGACAGATGACGGACAGCGGACTGTAGGTACTGGACTCAAGCGTTGATCTCCCTAGACTACCAAGGAGACTAACTCCTTTGGCTGTGTTTAGCACGGCTTTTATACCCAAAACTTAATTAAAAATTAATTGTTCTGCGGCAAAAATGGAAAATTAAATTATTTTATTTAATCGACTGATGTCCGTTAACAAGTTCTGGCCGTTACTTTAATTTTAAGAATAAAAATAAAAATGAGAATCTAGTAGGATTCGAACCGTGACTCTCAATCTGTCTACCCGCTGTCTGCTGCTGCTTTACCGACTGAGCCATCCGGACTGCTTGCAGTGGGCGTTGCTTACGGTGTTCGGTATTGAGGCGAGGCGAGAAACGCTTCGTCACATCCCCTCCTTTCTCTGGAAAAAGAAAAAACGGGAAAAAAAAGAAAAAGTCTATTATTTGGAATTTTCTTCGTTTAGTCATAGGCCGGTTTTAAATCGGCAACGTGGATTCGGTTCAGTCTCTTGCCGTTTTCTGCCCGTAGATCGTACGTAGTGGACGAGATACGTTTAACGACAGTCCAGGGTCCGGAATATTTTTCGGACAATTTGGCGGCTACGCTTCGGATCGCGGAGGACAAGGGGTGTTCCCGACGCATCACTCGATCGCCAACTTCGTATCGAACATCTCGGCGTCTGAGGTTATAATGTTGACTCTGTTGTGTGGCGGCTCTCGCGATACAAATTCTTGCTAAGTCTTGTGCGGCTTGCAGGGCTTTCAATCGTTCCAAATGTTCTTCCGTAACCTCTGGAGTTGCTGCATTCTCATTGTCTTCCAGTGGATAGGCGGTGGGTAATGTTGGTTCACGCCCAAAGTTCAGGTAGGCGGGAGAATACCCTGTGGAGCTATGGCGGCTGGTGTTGATGGCCATAATGAGTTCCGGCATGTGGACATCCCATTTCCGATGGTTTCCGGTGCAGAATTGGGCTAACATCGGCTTTAGCACCCGGTTGACTCGCTCCACGGGGTTGGCACGCGGGGTGTATGGCGGTGTCAATTGATGCTGAATGCCGTATTCCTTGAGCATCGTCCGGAAGGATCGGTTTTCGAACTCCGTCCCATTGTCTGTGATGACTGTTTTTGGGCATCCAAAACGGCAGATCACGAGCTCCCGCAATGCCTGGCTGACGGTCGTTGCTGTGGCTTTCCTGAGACCGCGGCATTCTACCCACTTGGTCATCCTGTCTTGTAGTGCAATCAGGTATTCATAACCTCGCTGCGTTCGTGGTAGGGGTCCCACGATGTCGATAGCCACGGTTTCCCAAGGTTTTCCAATCTTGGGTGGCCCCATTTTTCCGGCTGGACCTTGTTGTGACACTTTATACTTTTGACAGCTCTTACACTGTCGAACATATTGTGTTGCTTCGCGAAACATGCCGGGCCAGTAATACCGCAGTGCCAGTCTACCAATTGTCTTGGCAATCCCCATGTGTCCGGCTTCTGGTCTGTCGTGGTTCTCAGCTAGTAATGCCGGACGTTGTGGTTTGGGAACACAGAGTTTCCATGCTCGTTCTGGTTCATTTTCTGTCAGGTCGGCGGGGTCCCAAAATTTCCTATACAGCTTACCGGCTGTGACTCGGTATTCCGGGAAGTCTTCGGGTCGGTTCTGAACCGATTGTAGTTTTTGGGTGTACCAAGGGCATTCATTGTCGATGGTGCTTAGTTGTGGCATGTCCTGGGTTTTCAGTGGCACGCGAGATAGGGTATCTGCGAGGTGGTTAAGTGTGCTTTTACGGTACACTACTTGAAAGTCGTATTGTTGCAGAAACACTGTCCAGCGAGCCAGTCGTCCGGTTGGATTCTTTAAGGTGTTGAGCCACTGCAAGGCCTTGTGATCGGTGACGACAGTGAACCGATAGCCTTCCAGATAATGCCTTAGTTTTTGGATTCCCCACACGATGGCGAGACATTCTTTTTCTATGACTGAGTAGTTGCGTTCTGGCGCGAACAAGGTCCTGCTGGCGTAGGCAATGACTTGGGGTTCCTCTAGTGACCCTTGTACCAGAGCTGCACCGAGGCCGTAGTCAGATGCGTCAGTCTGCAAGTAGAATTTCTGGTTGTAGTCGGGGCAGGCAAGTACAGGGGCCGTAGTGAGGCATTGCTTCAGAGCGTCAAAAGTATCTTGCTGGTCTTTGCCCCACGTCCAGGGTTGCTTTTTCTTAAGCAGTCGTGTAAGCGGTTCTATTTTTGCCGAAAGATCGGGTATGAACCTCCGATACCACGATGTGGCTCCAAGAAACTGGCGTACTTCCCTTGGCGTTTTAGGGGCTGTCATCTCTTTAATTGCTTCCACTTTTTCCGGGTCAGTGTGTATGCCCTCGCTAGTGACCACGTGACCGAGATATTTTATGGACGTGACTCCGAACTGACATTTTTCGGCGTTGATTCGAAGATTTGCTTCGCGAAGACGGCGGAAGACTTCGGCTAGGTGTCTCTTATGCTCTTCCATGGATTTACTGGCGATGACGATGTCGTCCAAGTACGCAAAAGCGTGGGGTTCCATTTCTGGCCCGATCACCGTATCTAAAAGTCGTTGGAATGTGGCTGGTGCGGCATGGAGTCCGAAGGGCATTACCTTAAATTGAAACAATCCCCTACCAGGCACGGTGAAAGCAGTCAGTGGTTTGCTAGGCTCAGTTAATTCCACTTGCCAGTAGCCACTTTTCAGGTCGATTGTGGAGAATATTTTGGCCGCTCGCAGCTTTTCCAGGATCGTATTTATGAATGGAAGAGGGTATGCGTCTTTCTCAGTTACCGCGTTTAGCCGGCGGAAGTCAATACAAAAGCGTGGCTTGCCATTTTTCTTGTGCACGATGACGGTTGGCGAACTCCATGGACTTGCTGACGGCTCGATGACTCCATCTCGTAACATCTGATCTACTTCTTCATCAATGATCTGTTGCATACGTGGATTACGCGGAAGGTATCGTTGCTTGATTGGTGTGTGATCCGTTACTTTGATGTGGTGTTTGGTGAGGGGTGTAATACCGGTTAAATTTTTTAATTTCGGTAGCTCACTCGCGAGAAATTCCTCTAAGGTATCGGGTCGGGGTTCGCTTATCGCGCTGAGATTGACACTGCTTCTCGGAGCAGTTATTGTTACTTGGCGGTTTGTTGGATCGAGTTGCATGTGATACGCACCGATTGCATCCATGCCTAAGATTACCGGAGTTGCCAGTTCTGGGATGCACAAGAAATGGATGCGTTTCCATATACCTGCAATAATGCACCCGACTTCGGCTTCTGTCTCGATGTTAACGATGCTGCCATTGGCCAATTGTGCACGCGTGCCAGTGGTTGTTGCACGAAATGCCCTGCAGTTGGTTGCGACATGATCGTTTACGTACGAGTTAGTGGCCCCTGTATCAATTAGTGCTCTATAGTCGCGGTTTTGTATCGTGATGGTCGTATAAATGCGTCGGTCCGTCTGTGTGCCGTTTAAGGCAGGTAGGGAGGCGTAAATTACCGGTGATGTGATGCCTGGTATCTGAAACTGCGTTGGCTCCCTTCCAGCGCAGCTTACTTCCCGTTTCCCGAATGTTTCCGGCAGCAGTCCCGTGTGAGAACACCTGGTTTCTTGCAGTCCCAGCAGAACAATCTCGGGGGGTTCTTGCAAGTGCTACGGAAGTGGCCGGTCTGACCACACCGCCAGCACATGACGGCACCTTCATCGGACGTTGTAGCCTGTTCCGTAGTCATGACAGCCAGTCTAGTGGATCGCGTAGCTTTCAGCTCGGCGCGGATTGCTTGCTCTATTGCCTCATGTTCATCCATTTCGCGGATGAGGTTACGGAGGTCAGACGCGTCGCGCCGCTTAATGCGTTGCTTGTATTCCGGCAGCATATTGTTGTAGATGCGTAGTAATTCTTGGGTGCGACCATAGTTCCCGTGTCTGCGGATTAGGGTTTGGATGTCGGTCACGTAGTCTCTGCCCTTTTCTCCGTGTCGCTGTTTCCGAGCGCTGATGAGTTCTTCCAGCTGTGGTGTTCCGCTTTCGGCCATGTAGAACTCACGAAAGTCTTTCTCGAAGTCGGTCCATCCGTTCCAATCATCCCGAGTGTTGCGCAACCATTGGAGCGCCTTGCCACGGAATAGTTCCGGCATTGCGGCTAGCAGATCCTGGTGGTTGATACGATATGCGGTTTGTAGTTCGGTTAGCCTTTCCCAAAACGACATGGGGTCGCCCGTGCCGTCAAAATAACAGTTCCATTTTCTGACAGTTTCGCATGCCGGGGGGGTGCTAACCTTGTGGTCTGTCACCTCTACTGTGTTGGTTGCCGCATCTGTGGATGCCGTAGCCCCAGACTGGGTTTGTGCGGCGAGGTACCCGGTCTGCATGGCTCGCACAGCCGCAACGAGCCGTGCTCGTAGGTCGGTCACTGTACCTGTTATGTCCAGACCCCAGCGAGTCAACTCCTCGGTTAAAGCTTCTTTCTTGAGATTATAGACCCAAGAAACCGCGGTATCCGAAGTTTGTTGTTTTGGCTTGTCATCCTCACCGTCAGGCATGATGCGGTTTTTTAACGGGGGGTTGAAGTTGCGAGTTAAGTAAGGAAAGGATTATGAGGGTCCCTGCTCGGGCGCCAATTGTGACGCTCCTACCTGACTGATGTCGCAGATTCCCAGGTTTTGCTGCGGTAGTGGTTGCTCGGGCGCCTTAACTGACGGACGGAGCAGCGTCGAACCTGTAATTAGGGGTGCCGGATACTCAGAGGAAGCCAGGGGATTTGAAATTACTAACTCGCAACTTCGATGACAGAAATATAACGAATTTTATTGAAACCAAAAATTTAATACACGTTGTGTAATTATTTATTTCCTTAATATCTAAAATAAATGAAAATATGAAAAATTATTTATCATAAACTTGACTGTTGAACTAAATACATAAAATAAAAAAATAAAAAAACAAAGTTGTCCCAAGCTGGGAATAGAACCCGGGTCCTCCGTGTGGCGAGCGAGATGCGTAACCACTAGACCGTACGGAGCTGTGATGGATTGAAGGTCGCACCTCGTCAAGTGAGCAGCAGTGGACGTCGTGAGACAGCGTTTTTGTTTGTTCTTATTTTATTCGCGTTGTATGATCAGAATTGGACAGCGGTAGACAGATTAAAGAAATGGAAACCGGGAGGGCCCTAGACTGCCAAGGCACTCGACCGTAGAGATTTGAGAAACACCCTAGACTGCCAAGGTGTTCAACTCACAGACACAAGTAAAGACAGGACCGCCCTAGACTACCAAGGCGATCACCCAGCAATGAAATAAACTAGAGGAACACCCTAGACTGCCAAGGTGTTCAACTCACAGACACAAGTAAAGATGGGACCGCCCTAGACTACCAAGGCGATCACTCAGAAATGAAATAAACTAGAGGAACACCCTAGACTGCCAAGGTGTTCAACTCACAGAGACTTTGAAATTTAGAAAAATGTCTTACCAAGACAGATGACGGACAGCGGACTGTAGGTACTGGACTCAAGCGTTGATCTCCCTAGACTACCAAGGAGACTAACTCCTTTGGCTGTGTTTAGCACGGCTTTTATACCCAAAACTTAATTAAAAATTAATTGTTCTGCGGCAAAAATGGAAAATTAAATTATTTTATTTAATCGACTGATGTCCGTTAACAAGTTCTGGCCGTTACTTTAATTTTAAGAATAAAAATAAAAATGAGAATCTAGTAGGATTCGAACCGTGACTCTCAATCTGTCTACCCGCTGTCTGCTGCTGCTTTACCGACTGAGCCATCCGGACTGCTTGCAGTGGGCGTTGCTTACGGTGTTCGGTATTGAGGCGAGGCGAGAAACGCTTCGTCACAATATATATATATATACTGGCGGAAAAAAAATGAAACACTTTGAAATTCGTGAAATTTCGACCATTTTCAAACCGCTATAACTCGGCGTATTTTCAATCGATTTCGATGAATCTTTGTGGACGAAAAACTTTGAAGTGTCTACTTTAAAGTCATGCCTGCGAATTTTAGCGCAACCCCTTCCGCCCCCCTCCAGCACCCCGGTGAAAAATAATAAATTTTAATTTTAAAAATGTCCAACTTTGACAATGTCTATGGACTTCAAAATTTTTTTTTGACTTGATCCATCAAAAGGGCACTAAAATTCACTCAATTCCCTGTGCAGGACTCAAAGAACGAAGTTCCTACGATCATTTGGAACAAAGTTATGAATTTTTTTTAAAAAAGGGCATTTTTTGGTTTTTTGCACATAACTCAGCGACTTTTCAACCAAATTAGACGATTCCTTCGGAGAAAAACCAAATTGTGGGTGTACTTTAAGGGGATAATCTCAGATTAGGGTGATCTTTTTTCGTACCCTTTAAAACCCGAACAAAAAAACACGTTTTTTCGCAAAAAAAACGTCTAACTTTGGCGATGTGTACCGAGTTGGAAAAAAATTTGTCGGCTCGATCCACAGAAAAGGCATTGAAACTTGTTCAATTACCTGTGCTGGGCTCAAAAAACGAAGTTCCTAGGACGATTTGGCACAAAGTTATGGCCGTTTGAAAAAAAGTGCATTTTTTTATTTTTTGACTCATAAGTCGGAAGTTTTTCGGCGAAATTGTTTGTTTTTTTCACGAATGAAATTTTCCTTCAAAATTTCTAATTTTTTAGACAATTTGAGTTGCACAAAATTTTCAATTTTTTTTTTAAATTTTCTCGATATTACAGGTTTGCTTATGCCCATGGCATGAAGCACGGTGCTCGATGTGGCATTTTGCTTCGTACAAAGCTGTCAAAAGGATGTTACACCGGTATAGCAAAATGCCATACGAAAATTTGTATATTGCTTATTGCTATGTTCACTTCGTACTTTGAAGGTTTTTGAAAATTATTTTTGACAGCTGAGAATTAAAATTCATCAATTCTTTGTGTTAATTAAATCAATAATTAGTTTATTAAAGGGTTATATTCTTATTATAATTACTACTATATACTATAGATTAGTAATTTCATGTTTTATTGTTAGAGTCTGTTCGTTTAAAGAAAAAACCTATCCTACAAATAATGTTTACTGTATTATAACCTAAACGCTACCGACAACTGCTCTCTGTCATAACATCGTAACATCCCGTTCACAAGTTGGACTCGCCCGGACGAATTTTGGTTTTTGTGCCAGTTTTTCTCTGAGCGCAATATAAAGTAGTTAGCTAAAAAAAAAATTTTTCATCTGTCACTCTTGTGATTAGTAAATATGGATCTTTCACGAAAGAACAACGCGTTATTATTATTAAATCTGATAATAATATTATAATTATAATAATAATATTAGGACATATTATGTCCTAATGTCCTGGATGTTTCAGTAACACACAACATACTATTTCTCACGGCGCCGGCGGCTATATTTTCGAGTGAAAGCTTCGAGGACTTTTCCCACTTTTACGAGTATTAACTATAATAATGCGTTGATCTTTTCTAAAGCATTTCATATTTACTTACTAATTGCAACGTTGATAGATGGCACATGAAATTTTTTAAAACTACCAACTTTATAAAAAAAAATTGCATGAAATTTAAATCCGGTGCTCTTACTGGGACATTCTATATATTTATAAATGTTAGTTTTCACTTTAGTTTACCTTTATGCTATGAATAACATTTTACCTGCATATAATTATTGCACTTAAAAACATATAAGTTGTACCTATTTTAATTTGGGTGGATATATTTGTAATTCAGAATATTAGAATGTATTTTTTATTACAGACTATTCTGTTACTGTGCTTGTTGTTCAGCAAAAGATATTTGAAAATATAACAGCAGTGGTTCCGCCAGGCGCAACAACGATATAAACGCCAGAAATAAAGAAACTCCTCAGAGAAACCCAGAGCGTCAAAATGAAAATGCGTGATGCAACTTTTTTTTTTGTCTAAATACATGAAAATATGTTATACGAGGTGTGTAAATAAAGTAATGAGTCTGGCAACCTAGCGTTCGATCTGGCAACACTTGGGACGCTGGGCTTGGAGGGCCGGCAGGGGATCACATCCACCTTCAGTACGGGTTTGAACTCGCTCGAGTCATTTGGTTGTCCGTAGCGATTTTTTTTGTGAAACAGTTTTTTCTATTGCGTACTAAAAATGAGTAACATCAATTTCGCGCAACGGTGTGTGCTATCAGGTTTTGCTTCAGATTTGGGCACAGTGCAACGGAAACTCTTGCTAAATTTCAACAGGCCTACGGAGATAGTGTGTTGTCAAGAGCCCAAGTTTTTGGGAGGTTTAAGGCATTTTTTTAAAAGTTTTTGGCCAGTAAAAACATTCCTGTGGCTCCTCAGCCTCCTTATTCTTGAGTCCTTGTGACGTTTTTCTCTTCTTGAAGTTGAAAAATCACCTCAAGGGAATTCATTTTGTGACAGTCGAAAACATTCAAACGGCTGTAACCGACCAGCTGAAGGCTATTCCAGTATCGGAGTTCCAGCACTGCTATGAGGAGTGGAAGAACCGTCTCCAGCGCTATGTAGCTTCAGAATGAAGTTATTATGAGGGTGACAATATACCATTTTCTGTTTGTTATTTTAAATAAATAATTTTAAATGTTATTTAAAAAAAAATTAATATCCCTTTTATCCCAAATATTTATGTAATTGCCATATACAATAAAGTTTGTATTAGTTACATAACACTGATATGTATCTGCCATTTATATATGCTATATGCCTGTAAGCTGCCGTGGCTATATAGCAGTTACGTTGTCTTTCAGACGTAACTCCCATGTGGCATACATGGTGAGAATTGCTGACATAGGAAAGCGCATGCAGGCTTCATGTATGTTGTATGCCATATGGCAATTGACATGAATGTTGTGCCTTTTTTATGTTTACCTAACTGTTTTAAATAGTCGTTAGGTATGATATAAGTTTTAACATCAATCCATACATAATAGGATCTATGATTGTTTTGAAACTTCAGTTTTTGTTGGTTATGTTCATGTTATGTTTATATTTTTATAAAAGAAAGTATGAGTATGGATCAAAATTTTGAGCAGGCTTCTTCGGATAATTTGCCATCAGCCGACAACGACATGATATCAGATTATTTTGTTCAAAATATAGATTACATAGGCGCAGAAATTCTTGGAACCAAAGCATCAAGGTAAATATAAGTAATTTATCAATTTTGTAATATTAATGTGGGAATCAGACGAAATCTCATTCAAAGGTTTCGCGCGCGACGAAGTAGAGGGCACGCTGGGAAGCGGACGTTAGTTAGTTCGAAGAAAGCGGTTGATATTGTCGGGTTTTTATTTGTGTATTTGACGAGTGAATAACGATCATTATTGTTATTTTAAATACGTGAGATTTTTATTTACGACACCCAGCCGGGGAAAAGAGATATTTTCCACATTAACATAATACCTAAATATTCTAGAGCAACAAAGCAACACTATGGTGACTCGGGAATAGGTTTCGTTAAATTGTCTAGAACTAGAAATATTTGCACTGTGAAAGCTAGAATAAAACCAGAACATCATGTCCATAATAAAGATTATAACGTAACGATTGTAATCGATAAACAAAATGAAATTATTACATCAGCTTTGTGTTCGGATTGTGCAGTCTCTGCAGGTGGTTGCAAACATGTGATTGCTTTTATATTCTGGCTGTACCGGAAAACGTAAGAACCAGCTCCCACATCTGTAGCATGTTACTGGAAAAGCAGTGTGCTATCAAGAGTAGGAAGAAGCGGTAAATTTATGAAAGCAAGTGAAATTGCCAAAACCAATACCACCCCAGTAGCACAAAATGTCAATAATATATAAAATAAATATTGCATAAATATTGTATGTTGGCTGAATAAGGTATATTGAAAATCAATGTTGGTTTTATGTTCAATATCAATATTGTATGTTTAAAATACCAGGCTATATAAATTCAATATATTAAAACTATTTTAACCCAATATGACTTTACCAATATGTAACCAATATAATATCGTTATTACATTTCTTATATTTAATTTAAAGATATCACCAATATTTATACAACATAGCAAATATTTTATATTAAAAACGGCTGGTTTTTGCATAAAGGCACCTATTTTTCATTGCAATATTTTTTGTATATTGTATTTGAAATATTTGATAAATTGATTTTATTCAATAATTATGTATTCGTTTTGACCCCCTACCACTATGCGACAATTAATAACTGTCATAGTCATATAGTCGACTTTTGGTGATAACGAATTTAACCTGTTGCGTTTTGGCTTTGTTTAGGTTTACCTTTTACGAATTTTTACTTATTTTAATTTATCTTTGAAGTGCGATATTATAATTATTTTCGGTTTTTGTCTATTGTCTGTTTCCATATTATAATTTGTATTGTTGTGAGAACTGAGATGAGAACGGATTTATAGAATTTTTGTTAAGTTTATTCTCAAATTAAATTTATTGGAATAAAAATAATATTATTTTAATTATAGAATCATCATACAATCGTGGTAGTGTGCAGTGTGCATTTAATCACAGCTATTTCTGAAGCTTATTTTAAAATACGCATCCATTTATGTTGTTAAACAGAAAATAAATAAGGCACAAAAAATTCGTAATTGGAATAAAAAAATAACATTGTTTAAAAGTCCCTAAAAGATGCTTACACGAAGTAAATTCATGATATATATTTATATTTTTATATAAAAAATATATATTTGAAATATTTTCATGTGTATCATTATTTCATTTTTGCCCATTGGAACTTAACATAAGTACTATTTTCTCATAATATAATTACCTAACTAAATAATTTGTACTAAAAATGTTACTGAAATTCGTCTTTTATTTATTTTGAATATATTCTCCGCACAATATATAATATAACGAACATTTTTATTGAAAATTTAAAAACTGGCATACATTTAAATTCTGGCGGCAATATCCCCTCCTAAATGCGACAAACACCAGCCTGCGTCCTTTCCCACCTGGCATCATTCCCCTCACCCACATTACGGTCATATGCTCCCTCCACGCCACACGCCGTGGCCCGCACTCGTGTTAGTGTTAGTGGAAGAGGGTACGAGGGTCGGTAGAATAGCGTCATAACGACATAACAATTAGTGCAAACGAAGAAACATTTTAAACATTGATCAAGGTAAGTGATATTTTATAAACATTTATTATTTATAGTCATTGATTTTAGAGTTACTATTGCAATCAAATAACTTTGTTCTAAAACTTAATTAATTTTTTTTCTCTTAACTCCAACTCAGTGGCGTAATTACACACTCGCCATCCCCCGCAAAGGGGGGGGGGGTGGCGAGCGTACAAGGGGCCCGACCGCTTATCGCCCGGACAAAAATGCTCTGGTTATATTTTTTTTATAATATAAATTATTTAGTATGCAACAACGTACAACGTATTTTTCTTTGTTGTCATAGATTTCAACAATGAAATACAATGTATTTTTCTTTGTTGTCATAGATTTCAACAATGAAATGCAATGTATTTTTATTTGTTGTCATAGATTTCAACAATGAAATACAATATACAATGTATTTTTCATTGTTGTCAGGGATTTCAACGATGAAATTGGTACATTTTAACAAATAATCAATATTCAGTTGGTCAATATCTACTTTGTTGTTTGTTATATTTTTTTTATAATATAAATTATTTAGTATGCAACAACGTACAACGTATTTTCATTGTTGTCATAGATTTCAACAATGAAATACAATGTATTTTTCTTTGTTGTCATAGATTTCAACAATGAAATGCAATGTATTTTTCTTTGTTGTCATAGATTTCAACAATGAAATACAATATACAATGTATTTTTCATTGTTGTCAGGGATTTCAACGATGAAATGAAACAACAAATAATCAATATTCAGTTGGTCAATACCTACTTTGTTTGTTTGTTCCTTATATTCTTAGTATTTCAGCTAGTATTATAGAATTTTATAAAATATCGTCTTGTGAGAAGGTGCAGTTTGTTTGTAATACTGACCTTTTTGGTTTGTGTTCCAACTTCAACCTACTATCTAACTACGTATTTAATTCTGTTACAGTTTACATTAGGTTAGTACAAAATGTCGAATAGCAAACATCGTTCGGCTAAATCCAGATATTATAAGAAATTAGCCAGTAGTACGTTTTGCGCAACAGAAATTGACCACCCAGAAACACCTAATTTTGCGCCTGAGACTCAATTATTAGATTTAGTAACTAATACAAATGAAACTATAGATTATCATCCTGGTAATTTAGGTTATGTCGAGGGTAATGTTATTAGTGACAAAATTAAAATAAATGATTGTAATTCAGTCGTATTACCGTCCACCTTGCCGTCTACTTTAGATTCTCAGTTAAGACAATGGGCTCTCTCGTATACAGTTAATCACATTCAGTTAAATTCATTATTAAAAATTCTCAAACCATATCATTCGGAATTACCTTTAGACAGTAGAACATTGTTAAAAACTCAACGAAACTCAAATATAAGTATAATGACTGATATTAAAAACAAGGACGGTGAATACATTTACTTTAGAGTAGAATATAATGTATAATCTAAATAAAATTTTTGAGTCTGATATTGGAAACGGATACAGAGAAATGGATTATATGTTACTGTCTTTTAATGTTGATGGAATACCATTACATAAAAGTACAAGTAAACAATTTTGGCCAATACTCTGCATGATAGAGAATGAATGCGTAAAAAGTTCACCATTTGTTGTGGGTATATTTCATGGATGTTCAAAGCCATCTTCGAATTCCGAGTATTTAAGTGATTTTATAAATGAACTAAGTAAACTTGTTTCTAACGGCTACTTCAACAAAAATAAAAAATATGCTATTCAAATTAAATGTTTCCTTTGTGATGCTCCAGCAAGAGCTTTTGTAAAGTCAATTAAAAATCATACTGGGCATAATAGTTGCGAAAGATGTCATCAAAAAGGAGAATATATTAACCATCGGGTAGTATTCCCAAATACTGATTGCGAATTACGAAGTAACGATAGTTTTCGATCTCAGAGTGATGCTAATCATCATATAGGATACTCACCTTTAATGTCTATAGATGATATAAATATGATAAATATGTTTCCTTTGGATTACATGCACCTTGTTTGTTTAGGTGTAATGCGCAAATTGTTAAACTACTGGATTAAACCCTCGAGTAAGGTTAGAATATCCAATAGAAATAGAATAGAATTATCAAATAATTTGGATAAAATATCTAAATCAATTCCATCGGATTTTAATCGAAAATGTCAAGGTTCTTCAGAAGTAGATAGATGGAAGGCTACAGAATTTAGATTATTTTTGTTGTATTTGGGGCCTTTTGTCCTAAAAAAATTTTTAGGAAAATCATTTTATGAACATTTTTTATTATTTCACTGTGCAATAAGAATACTATGTTCTGATGAATTTAGGAAAAAATATTTACATCTTACTAAAACTATGTTAAAGGGATTTGTAGATACTTTTCCGGATTTATATGGCAAAGATTCGCAAGTATATAATGTACATAATCTTGTTCACTTGACTGACGATGTTGAAAACTTTGATTGTTGCTTAGATGAGATAAGTTGTTTTCCTTTCGAAAATTTTCTAGGAAAATTAGTAAGATTAGTACGAACACCGAATAAACCGTTATCACAAGTAGCTCGACGGATATCTGAATTTCCCGTTCAATCAATAAATACGCAACATACTTATTTTAGTAACAGCAAGCACACTATTTATATAAACAACTTTATGTTTTCATGTAATGACTTGAAGAACAGTTATGCTCTTTTAAAAAATAAAAAAGTTATTCAAATTGAAAACTTCGATGTGAAAGAAAAAGTAATTATAGGGTATATGTACGAAACACATACATTTTATGATTATCCAGTTAAATCCGATGCATTAAATTTTTACAAAATAAATAAATCACATCAAACAGAAAGACAGTCTGCATTATTTGATGATATCATATTTAAATGCATGTGTGTTTCCTATGATGAGAGTACTACCTGTTTTGTAATCGCTTTGTTACATAATAAACTTTATTAATTGTTGCTGATGATATTTAAAATTAAAATATTGTTTAAATTACTTTTTCTTCAAAATATTTATTCTAATCATTTTGAAACTCCATTTTTTTAAATTAATATTCGGAATTCTATAGTATACTAAACTGAAATAAATATCTGTTAAGATTACCAAAAATTATAGACTATTGAAACTTAAATAAATATGTTATTTATTATTTTATGCGTATTAATGTTATTAAATTGCAATAGATTATGTGTTCCTGGGATGTTATTTTTTGGGACGCGGGAAATGCTGTCGATTTTGTACCGACATCGTGGGCTAATAAGACCAAAACGCAATATAAATGGCCGACAGATGTCAAAGGAATTCAACAATTGATTAATAAATGCGAAAGTTTGGAGAGGCCATTTGAGTGGTGTGATGCCACATATAAAAAAACCTGTTTATCGCTCAAAGATGCACAGTATTATTCACGGAAGGGTGAAACTAATTCATGCCTTGATACCGATGATTGCAATACAGTAAGAAAAACGAAGAAAACAATAAGACAAAGGAAATCTTCAAGTAGTTCTTCCACATCCAATGAAAGTTCTACGGTTTGGAAAAGACCAATTATTGAAACAACAAGTAATTAATTTTTGTTATTTTAATTTAACATTTTACAATACTCTCGTGTTATCACTTTTGTGTTATATCATATTTTATTATAATTTCAGTAGTTTCAATATTATCACTTAATATTCCTTGATTTATAGTCGCAGATATCACACCCTCACCCTCAGTTTCAAAAAACCAACCATTTAAGAAACACACTCAGCTACCCGCCATGATGTCGCCTGCAAATCCCATACAGTCTACATCTACATCATCTTGTCAGAGTAAGTTTTATTTGTTTGTATAAATATTACGAATTTACATTATAATAATATCCACCAATTATTGGATTTTGCAACTAGCTGGGCAATCAAAATTAAATTAAATCAATTATTTCGTAAAATATACCTGTAATAAATCTTTGGTTTAATCACTATTTTATTTACATTTATCTGATTTATTTACTTGCTAAAATTTATTTTGTAGATTGTGGAACATTACAAAGAATTGTTCTGGAAATTAACAACAATTTAAAGGAAGTAATGAAAAAACAAGACAAGCTTGAATCGTTGCTTACTACAAAAGGCATAATATTCCCGGAAAACGATGTTATGTTTGACCTTTTACCATTAAAATCAGAAAATGACGTCCACACACTAGAGATGTATTTAATGGAAAATGAAGAGAATGCCAATAAAATGGTAAGCCCTAAATACGAATTTCAAAATAAATTAAAAAATAATACTGTTATTGATTTTTTTAGATGAATGTTCTAACTATGATCGGTGGAGACACATACAGCCAATGTATCGGTATGTGTTTAAAAAAAATATTTACAAAAGAAATGGCGATGAAATATTCCGGGTATGGCAAAAAAGGAAAACTGGATTTTTCCAAATTAAAAATTCGGAGTTGTTTATATAGTAAGTACCCATAATTAAATTATTTGGTTAAGGTTCAGTATAACAGTGAAAGTTGAACCAAAAATCATGATTTTTAAGAATGCAGCATGTATAATTTTTATTTTGCTGGCCAAATGTTAATACAAATTTAATTAACATGATCCAATACTAACTTCAAGTTTTACTGTGATACTGGCAATTTGATTAGTTTCTCCAGCAATATTTAATAATAAATTGTATATTTTTGTGAAGAAGCGGTACGGACTCGATTTTCTACCACAACTGAACATGAGATATCGAAGAAGGTATCGTCATTTCTAGCGACTGCCAGAGACAGGGATGGAGGTAGAAAGAAAAGAAATAATGAAGACGAATCATAAGTAAGAAATATATTCTAATATTAATTTTTAATTGATGTAACATTACAAATTTTTATTTATTTCAGAAAAATCAACGAAATTTATGAGGATTTTTAAGTAAAATTTACATTTTTGTTTTTTGGATTTTTTTTCTACTATGTATACATCTTTTTATGTTTACTTTTTTTAATGTATATACTGCTTTTTAAATGTATATATACATTACATAAATGTTAATAAATTGAAATATTTTATTAATATTATAAGACTTTATTATTTTAATATTAAAATGCAATATTTCATATTGATTAAGACATAATATAAGTGTTATGTAAGTTTTCAATATAAAAACTATATCAAGGTAAAATAAATATCCGATATGTACGGTAAGTATGTATACAATATAGATATGAAATATAAAAACAATATTGAAATGTAATACAAAACCAATATGATACTACAAATATACATATAATATGTTAATCAAATATAAAATCAATATTAAAAAACCATATATAATAAATATAGTTTACTGTTAACCCAAGTCAGATGGTGCCAATATAGAAAAACAATATTGGTATCTTATACTGGTGCTACTGGGGCACCTTTGACACCAACCATAAATAATTTGAAAGATCTCGTGTTAATTAATGGTCGCGCGGAGGAACAACAGCCATGCTATTTGATTCACCACCAGAAAATCTGTTATAGTCTTCTTTGTATCATATAGCTCGATCATTTAAGAGCGAATACTGCTCTTCGAATATGAATTATGAAGTTTGTCTACAAATTGAAAAATTAACAAGGTATCAAAATAAATGTACTTTCTGGGAGAAAATCGCTTTGGTAGAATTAGTGCATGGCGAATATATGAGGCAACGCGATGCAAAACATTAGATGGATCTCTCACTAAAATTATAATGGGAGCAAAATCTCCATTAGAATTAAAAGCTGTTTTACGAGGACTGGAACTGGAAGAACTCGTACTGGCTGTAGTTGGAGCTCGCGTGGATATCGACTATGAAAAATGTGGAATATTTGTGACAAAAACGAATCCATTTTTTGGAGCGTCGCCGGACGCTATCAATCAAGAATTCATTTTGAGGTGAAATGTCCAAGTAAAGAGAGAACAATAAAAAATTACATAAACAATGGGAAACTAACGCAAAAACCATTTATCCAAATGCATTTAGCTGATCGCCAACAAGGGCTGTTCTGTGTAGAATCGCCGAATTTTGAACAAAATAATGAAGTTGAAATAATTAAAGTCAGTTATGATAAAGAATATTGTCTTACATTAATTAAACAAAGCAAAAGTTTCTGGGAAACAGTAATTTTTAACCATTTTATGAACTGAATGAATATAAATGTTAATACTATTTGTAATGTAATACTAATTTGAAATAAAAAGAAAATACTAGGTATATAAGTTGATAATTTTTTTTATTTATTTAATCAATTTACTTTGCGGATTTATAATTCCACATGCAATAAGTACAATATAATCTAATAATGATACATGTTGATTATGAATGGTAGTATGTGTATCTATAGCATTGCAAATTCTCGAATCCTGGCTATAACACGTTCGATATGTATCCTTAGAGCTGCAATTCGTTTATTTTCCTTCCCCAAAAAAACCAATATGGTTTGTATAGAGTAAAAAATTGTAAGATATATGAGAGCATATGGTTTTTTCTTACTTCAATTGTTTTTTCAAATAAATTTTTTCTTCTAATTATAAAGAAAAAATTCAAAATTATTCTCATTTCATTGCAAATTAATTAAGATTTAAAAACAACAAAAAATTTCAATTCGGAGAAATTTTTTTTTTCGAAAAAAAGAATTTTGTGCGCCGCTACCTGGCTACATGCTTTCAATTACAAATCTAAACAAATTACGACTGTATAGCCATACTCAGACTATGTGTCGGCATGACATTTAATTTGCTAACCAATGATTATTTTCAGTGATTATCTTTTGTTTTTCTTTTAAACGTTAAGGCTCTACACTTGTTGAAAGCAATATTGCTGCAATAGAATCAAAATTCACGATTCTGGCTATATTGCTCAAATTAAAAATCTGAAATTTACCATAAGTAATTACGAAGCATTATTTGATCGAAAAATTCATACAATACATTGTTGCGACAACAATTAGAGAAAATAAGAATTAAATTATGCATTTTAATATTACAAACTACGGCCTTATTATTGCATATTTATTAATTTTGTTTTAAATAGTCGATTCCTTGCATTGTTCGTGAGAGTGCTAAGAAAATATTTTTTGTCAAAAAAATTGCACATCTGAGGAAAAAGATATTAAAAAATTGGCCAAATTTACTATTTTTACTAATTTATTACTAAAATACCATTAAGAATTTCAAAAATATAATTTCTTAGCACTCTATAGAGTCATCTTTTAACTATCTATATATAAAATATGAACAGTGTAGGTGTACTAACATGAGCTCAGTTTGTAATATAGCAAGCTCCCTTTTTCACTATATTTTTGACACAAGTGTAGCGCCTTAAGCAATTTTATTGAAATTAGATTCATTTCACAGCAAATTCAACAAGAAATTTAACGAAATAAAAAAAAATTGAAAAACGAAAAAAAATTGCCATTGTTTTAATATTATTGTTGTGACATAAAAATAACTTGGCTTGACATTTATTTATTTATTTGTACATTTCTGTTGACACTGTGTAGTGTATAGAAAATAGTCGAAAATAGTACAGGTACATAGTTTACATAATAAGTTATCACGCACACAAAACATGTTAAAAATTAATCATCAAAATAATCATTGATATTATAGTAACATTTATTTAATAAATACATTTTTAATTTATTTTTGAAACCAGCAGGAGTATGACTAGACTTAATATTATCTGGCAGTTTATTATAAATTTTTAAACCAATTCTATGATGAGAGTTTTTAACGACGTTGAGTTTTGAAATTGGCACTTTAAAATCATTTTTACTTCTGGTGTTGTGCTTATGCACATCACAATTCAAATCAAATTTTCCTTTGTTTGCAAAAATATAGCAAGCCGTTTCCAGGATATATAGACCTGTAATTGTTTGTATATTTAATTTAATAAATATTTCTTTACAAGATGTGCGACTATGGACACCTGCTATATATCTAACAATACGTTTTTGTATTATAAAAACCTCAGATGCTGATGCTGAAGAGCCCCAGAAACATATCCCATATCTTATTCGCGATTCGACACATCCATGGTAAAACGTAATAAGTTGGCGCGGATTTAATATATTGGTTAAATGTCGTATTTGGTAGCATGCAATATGTAACTGGTTTATAAGTTTATCACAATGCGAATTCCATAACATAAAGACATAAAGAAACCTCGGTAATAATATGAAATATATTTCATAAAACTAATAGCTAAATACCATAATATTAAATATATTCTGCATTTATTTAAATAAACATAATTTTTGTAAATCAAAACTTAATTGTGTGTCATTATGATTTTATTTTGCATTCAGAGTAAAATAATTTTATATAAATAATATATAGTTTTAGAATGTGTTATTTAGTACTTTGATAATTTTCTTATCATTCTAATTAAGGTAGTGGTACCATTTATTGACACTGACCCAATTATTGACACTTTTCCCCGTAAAATGTAATAAATAAGAATATGTACAAAATGTATTAGTAAGTATCATTTCTATTTCCATCTATAGAGTTTATGCTATACGAATACGAAAATACTTAGCTGGTAATATAAATAACATTTTTGTAATATCCTGATAAAGTTCGGCGTATACCGCTAGTGGCATGTTTGCAGAAATTTGTTAAGCGGGAGCGTTAGAAAGAGGCTTGCGGACAGTTTAAAAGATCAACCATTTAAAATAGAAATTTGTGTTTTTTGATACAGGTAGGGTATCCATTATTTAATTGACCTATAGACATTTAAAAATCTTTAATTATACCAGTTTTATATGAAATATCAAAGTGTCAATAACTGGTTCACACAAATATGTAGTTTGTTGTAATTATTGACATCGGTGTCAATAACTGGTGCAAAACATGGAATTATGTTTCGTTCTGTATTATTTTCCAGAGCTATATATGCCGTATTTTTTTAACTTAATCTAGTAGTACGATAATCAATTTAAAAGTGTATCAGTTATTGACACCCCATTTTCTCATCCACAAAAGAATTAATTTAATGTGTTTTCTTGAGTCAATAATAGCAACAGTTAAGTGTCAATAACTAATGTATAATATCAGACAAAGAAGAGAATGCTACTATACGTAAGAAGAACAAAGAAAAAATACCTACGCCATTTAAAAACTCGCTATTTTGGCCTACTACTCCAAAAAAAGCTATTACGAAAAGGAAAAAAGAAAAAGTTCCGGCAGATGCTTCTTTAAAATAGTGGCAAAAGTATTACAAAAAAAAGAAGAGAAGGAAAAGTAACTATGGCCGAGAAAGAAAAAGCGCGAAGAAAAAGCTGCCGAGAAAGACAAAAAAAAATCTAAATTAAGTAGTAGTGTAAAAGAGTTATTATCAAATTCGTCTGATGGATCCGATATAGATTTAGATGTTTTACAAAAGGGTGTATATGTACGTAATAGTGACATATGACGACAAGTATTTTATAGGTTTGGTGAAAAACATTCGAAATGATGAGAATGAGCTAGAATATGAAATTAAAACAATGGCACAAAGCGGTGTATTATATTGGAAATGGCCGCGAATCGATGATGTATTATGGTACGATAAAGATGATATCATCAAAATGATTAAAGAACCTAAACCGAGCCTAAACTAATTAATAAAAGATGTATATATTACGTTGAAGAAATTGTTAAACATAATATTTTATGTAGGTAACCTATATATTTTCTGTTAAGTATAATTTTGTAATTTTTATACGAATACTTATTCTTTTGAAACTCAATAACATTCTTTTTCATGTGTGAAATCTCCAAGACTGCTCTTTTTCCTTTTGAGTCATTAACTGGTTCAACAAAGTGTCAATATTTGGGCCACTTTCATTTTTAAAGTGTCAATAATTGCAGCAACTTGCTATAAACTTGAAAATAATTTATTTGTAATTTATTTCAAAATTAATTCAACTGCACCACATTTTTTTATGATAGAAAAGATATTTAGGAATCCAATGATACCTTAACTTTGTAATATTAGACAACTGAATAACGCATTATGTAGCAGTGAAGTATAGGTAAGTCCTTAAGGTGTCAATAAATGGTACCACTACCTTAATTATCATTCTAATTCTAAATTCTAATTAAATATCTCATTTTTAACAGATCCTACAGACGCAATATTATACCAAATCACCCTGTCTGCCAAATTTTGACGTGAGGATAGGACCATTTAGATAATCACTTTCTCTGAAAGCTTCATTCTGTACTTCCTTCACTATTGGTAATTTTTTATTAATATCCTATTTAATCAAATACACATACACGAACACACACACACACACACAAATTAATTGTATTAAATATAAAATTTTGTTGCAGTAAAAATGCCAAGAAAACCTAAAGCCCGGCTAGGTAGAACGCAGAGAAGAACAGGTGTCTCTCAAACTGAAAGTAAGATAGATTAAAATGCAATAAGATTTTTGTGAATTTTTTATTAATTATTTTAAAGAATTAATCGCGAAACATAAATTAAAGAAATGTGTCGTAGCAATAAATAGGACACCATGTGATGCAGGTAATACATAATTTATTTTTCTATAAATTTTACATTTTTGTAACTCACATTTGTTTTATTTACAGTTTATTTAAAAAAAAAATTAAAAATAACATCTACGGAAATAATAAAAATGATTCAGGGGCCTATTATTATTCTTCACCATCTTCCTTTATGTATCCCGACTTTACCGATCCTTCCACTTCCTGTTGCAGCTCCATTATCCACTTCCCTCACTATTGATACATTTTTATTAATATCCTATTTAATTAACTATAGACAAATTTGTTATTTATTAAGTTCGAATATAAAAAATTGAAATAATTAATGGAATACATTTTTAGTACCACTGAATACTATAGTTATATTTTGAATAAAGACAGAGTTATATGGTTGGCTAATCGCAACTAAATTAAATTATTAGGTATAGTATACAAACATAATTATTAATTAGTTACATATGCTGTACGAGCGCCGGTCTAGCGGCATAATAGGTAAGCTATTAGTGGAAGAGATTAAAAACCAAACCCGGGCAAGGTATGACACAGGTGACAATTTATTGCAAAATATGAATGAAATCGTTATATAAATGTAAGTAATTTGTCGGTTAAATGTGGTTTAAAAAAAGCCAATTTAATCATTTTTCGTCAAATAAGTGTGAATAGGAAATTGTATGAAAGTTTTCACATCAGTGATGTCATAAGAGAGGGTCATCGATTCAGATTGATTAGAGGAGTTGTTTTGAGGGAAACTTCTGGTGCCCAAAGCATGGGAAACATGAAAATACGTATTCATCGAAAGTTGAGCTACTCCCTGGTAAAATATGTATAATTTTTTAGCTAAATCCGGATAATTCATTATTAAATGATTAATTGTTAAAATCGTCACTTATAATTTAAATAAATAATAGAAGAGGCAAGTGGAAAAAGGGGCTAACTAATAAAAACATAGTTTCGAGATAATTTAAGTTAAAGTATTATATTTAGCATTTTTCATTGATTGGAAATACGAACCATTTTTTTATTGTAACAAGTTCATAACTCAAATATAAAAGATATTATAAAGTATTTTGCTATAAAATTGTCACTTTAGTTAATTAAAGCATTAGGTAATTAATTGCACATAACACCTTCATTAAGTAAGAAGTATGTCAGCCTTAAAATTTTACAAAGCATTTACTTCCCGAACTTCAATGGATGAAGGTGTTATGTATGTCACATAGCATTCTTTCATGGAACTTCTACATTATTATGCGCACATAACACTTTCTTCAAATATATTTTGTACAAATTTAAGGACATAGCACCTTCTTCTATAAAATATCTCTAAAATTATGCGTTATAGCAACTCTAGACTTTGTACGATGATATATATATATATATATATATATATATATATATATATATATATATATATATATATATATATATATATATATATATATATATATACAGGGTGTTCATTTTAAGTGGCGCACCATTGCTAACTCGAGAAATATAAGAGCTACGAAGTTGCTTAAATTAGCAAACAATTTCAATTTTATATGACTACTTTCATGAACGAAACAAAAAAATTTTTAGACCAGTGGTTCTCAAACTACGGGGTGCAACGTTCTTATTTCAAATTTGTACAAAATATATTGGAAGAAACCAACTTCGTAGCTCTTATATTTCTCGAGATAGCAATGGTGCGCCACTTAAAATAAACACCCTGTATATACAGGCTGTTAATACTAAGTTGTAACACCCGAAAATGGCAGTTAGAACTCATCGAAACAAACAACTTTTCTTATTAAAATTTTTTGATTTGGAGCCCCAGTTCCGAGTTATAGGCGTTTTTTGTTTTTCGGAAAATCGTCATTACTCCGTTATTTTAAGGAATATTTAAAAAATACAAAAAGTTTCAGCATTTGCTTTTGGTTCTCTAAAACTTTTGTATTTAGAATTATTTTCTATTTTATCAAATAACAAAATGGCGACCGATCAAAAATTTCAAAACAGATATTTTGAAAACCACTCGATCGATTTTTGAAAATAAAACATTTATAAAATCCTTAAACTATCTACTATAACCACGAAGTATAATATAGATAGGAGAAGACACTCAGCGCAGAGAATGGCACCGAATTTTACTTGCAGTGGTGGGGGTAAGGGGCCGGCTGTTATGCAGTACTTAGATGCGTAAATCATTTATATTTCATGATTTTCTTAATTTACATAAAATAATATTTTTCTGATACATTATTATATTATAAAAGAACATGTTTATTCTACATACATTATAAATTTTATAATAATTAATATCGAGAAACTGTTAAAAATCCGGTATAAAAATTTAAAATACGCATAATTAAAGTGCGGGTTATATGCAGGCAAATATGCATGCAATATGCATTGAAATAAGGCTAAAATATGCTCGATATATGCACAAAATTAAACAAATATGCAATATTTTTTAATTATATGTAGAAATGCAACATAATTTTATTCATTTTTACTAATAATTTATTTTTATAAATCAGAAAAAAATTACATTTTGTCAGCAATGCACAAAAATATCATATAAAATAAATTTTATACATATAATTTTTTTTATATTGAAATTTTGGGTTAAAAGGTACAAAATATGATGTTATATGCATTTATAATAAATATATGTAAGAAATATTGAAATAGGTATTCAAAATATGCAAAAATTTTATACTATATTTTTATCTAAGTATTTCTGTAAGAAATGCAAACGTTTGTAAACAAAATACCAATATGCACAATGATACAATATTTATGCAATTGCATATAATCCGCACTCTACTCATAATACACTAAAATATAATATTAATTGATATTAATGAATAATTAATAATTTTAAAATATTTGTAATTATAATTCAGTTTTACAAAGTTTCGCCAATTTTCTTTATTCTTTACTGGTTGATACTTCATTAATTTTAACCTGGTGGATATACTGTCTCATTCTCATTGATATGAATTCATGTATTACATTATGAACATATGATAAAACTTCTTTATCATAACATTGCAATTAAATTCAAATTTATAATTCTCTTTACTACAAAGCAGACAGTTTCCTCTTAAACATAGGGATTTTTGATATTTTTTAAATAATATATTTCCTATAAATAAACATAAATTGAAAATAACATCATTTGGATGTGTCAAATAACCTCTAGATTTCAAATTAGTTAAATACGTCTGCTGGTAATAATTTTGCTTTAGCGCACTAAAAATTGTTACTTCCCCTTTATTAGATGCATAAACACTTTTGCAGTTGGGCATAAATCGCTTTTTGTCTTTATGCGACAAAATAACCAAAAACTCGCAGAAGTCAAACACTTTCTCACTTGAATCCATGTAAACAGACAAACCGTAGGCCCTCTACTCCCACCACTTGCTAATTCAGATAGTAGATTCTTGTGCCATAGCCGATACACGCCAAGTATATGGAGACGCACAGGCGTGACTATAACATTTATCTGAAACATTTTTTCGATCTGTCCAAAAAAAGTTTTTATTCAAATTGAATTACAAGATTATTTTAACAAATTGCAACAATAATTTAAAACAAACAAGGTATGCTGCTATTAAACAAGAAAACCAAGTAAAACAAGAAAAATAAAACAATGAACAATGAAACAACAAGGGAGGGGCTAAATTTGATTTTCAAAATGGCCACCATTCGCAGCAACGCAAACCCTGGAGCGTGTATCTTGTAATTCAATTTGATTAAAAACTTTTTTTGGACAGATTGAACAAAATGTTTTAGACCAATGTTATAGTAGATAGTTTAAGGATTTTATAAATGTTTTATTTTCAAAAATCGATCGAGTGGTTTTCAAAATATCTTGTTTTGAAATTTTTGATTGGTCGCCATTTTGTTATTTGATAAAATAGAAAATAATTCTAAATACAAATGTTTTAGAGAACCGAAAGCAAATGCTGAAAATTTTTGTATTTTTCAAATATTCCTTAAAATAACGGAGTAATGACGATTTTCCGAAAAACAAAAAAACGCCTATAACTCGGAACTGGGGCTCCAAATCAAAAATTTTTAATAAGAAAAGTTGTTTATTTCGATGAGTTCTAACTGCCTGTATATACAGGGTGTTCATTTTAAGTGGCGCACCATTGCTATCTCGAGAAGTATAAGAGCTACGAAGTTGGTTTCTTCCAATATATTTTGTACAAATTTAAGGACATAGCACCTTCTTCTATAAAATATCTCTAAAATTATGCGTTATAGCAACTCTAGACTTTGTACGATGATATATATATATATATATATATATATATATATATATATATATATATATATATATATATATATATTATATACACAGGGTGTTCATTTTAAGTGGCGCACCATTGCTAACTCGAGAAATATAAGAGCTACGAAGTTGCTTAAATTAGCAAACAATTTCTATTTTATATGACTACTTTCATGAACGAAACAAAAAAAAATTTAGACCAGTGGTTCTCAAACTACGGGGTGCAACTTTCTTATTTCAAATGGGGGCCTATTTTTTTTATTCGCTTATTCGATTCAGTATTTTTTTCTAAATTCAACGAGATATTAGTTTCATACCCTAACATAACAAAAACATGAGAAAAACGCTACTGAAAATATATATATATATATATATATATATATATATATATATATATATATAATAGAAAAAATGTTATCGACCGTTTGTAGTATAATTAGAGTTAAAGAATCTCGGGAATCGGTCAGGGCTCAAATACTAGTTGTTATTACGTACTTAAATTTATTTCAAAAATTCCAATATTTCGGACATTAATTGTGTCCTTCATCAGGGAAACTGTCAGGAAAATACAAAAATATAAATAAATATATAACATGAAAATTACACAAAAAATACATTGAAAACATTTTTTAAAAAATACTTACGAAAAGTATTAAGTATTAAGAAACTGAACGCAAAACACTGTCTGCAGTACCGTTTTTCTTCTATCAACATTTAAATATTTATGTTTTGTTACTTTGGAAGATTTATACATTTATAAGAACAATTTTTATAATTTTATACTTTGCACTCTGCGTATCTAAATATAACAAGTAATAGCAGGTGGTTCAGCCGTTGGACAATTCTCTGATTTCCCGCTCAAAATGTTGTTGGTTGGTTGGTTGTAGAGTGACGTTTTGGAGAATATTTCGCATGTGACAGAAGAGGTTAATTATGTTTGGTTCCAATGTTTGTTCAAAAGGAGATTGTAGTTTGTGTTGATGTTGTTAATGTCTTTTTTGCTGTTAATGGTGTTATTTGTGACAGCTATGTGAAACATTTCTAGCAGTTTCCTTTTGCTTGTGTTTTTTTCAGTTGATAATATACTAACGTCTTCTTTTTTAAAGCCATGTTTAAGGTTTCTACAGTGCACCGCCATTAAGTCCAGGCTGACCCAACACACAAGTGATATCAAAATTCCTACAAAATCCTGTACAATGGCGGTGCACTGTAGAAACCTTAAACATGGCTTTAAAAAAGAAGACGTTAGTATATTATCAACTGAAAAAAACACAAGCAAACGGAAACTGCTAAAAATGTTTCACATAGCTGTCACAAATAACACCATTAACAGCAAAAAAGACATTAACAACATCAACACAAACTACAATCTCCTTTTGAACAAACATTGGAACCAAACATAATTAACCTCTTCTGTCACGTGCGAAATATTCTCCAAAACGTCACTCTACAACTTGAAGTAGGCCATGTTCAACAGGTGGGAGTTACCAACCAACCAACAACATTTTGAGCGGGAAATCAGAGAATTGTCCAACGGCTGAACCACCTGCTATTACTTGTTATATTTAGATACGCAGAGTGCAAAGTATAAAATTATAAAAATTGTTCTTATAAATGTATAAATCTTCCAAAGTAACAAAACATAAATATTTAAATGTTGATAGAAGAAAAACGGTACTGCAGACAGTGTTTTGCGTTCAGTTTCTTAATACTTAATACTTTTCGTAAGTATTTTAAAAAAAATGTTTTCAATGTATTTTTTGTGTAATTTTCATGTTATATATTTATTTATATTTTTGTATTTTCCTGACAGTTTCCCTGATGAAGGACACAATTAATGTCCGAAATATTGGAATTTTTGAAATAAATTTAAGTACGTAATAACAACTAGTATTTGAGCCCTGACCGATTCCCGAGATTCTTTAACTCTATATATATATATATATATATATATATATATATATATATATATATATATATATATATATATATATATATATATATAATATATATTGTAACGGTCGCTATTTATCAAATTCCTATTTAGGGTGCTATTTTGTAACGGGGCTGCTACAATTTATTTCATTTATGATAATTATGCGTTACCCCAAATAGTTTGTCGGTTAAATTTATTTTGGATATCGGGCGCCAGATCTAGCCTGTGCTAAATCGCAATTTAATTTAGAGTATTGGAAACTTTTATCGTTTGGGTCCAGCAAAGTGAAAAAAAATAAAATCAACACAATAAACAATGTAACAAAGGTTTAAATTTATTCAGTTCAATTAGTATTTAAGCAATTATGATTTAGTCTTTACAATACAAACAAATATGTGTGAGGGTTCATAGGTGATGTACACAACGGTATTTATTGTAATTAACCCCTAACAACATAAATAAATGAGGTACAAACATCTGTAACACAAATTAATTATAACACAAACATATGTCAAATAAATTGATTGCAACAATTCGTCGTTCACACACTCCTACTGTGTGGGTTTTTATCAATTAAGAATTAGTAATTACTGCGTAGTTCACAAACTCCTACTGTGTGGGTTTTATCAATTAAGAATTAGTAATTACTGCGTAGTTCGCACACTCCTACTGTGTGGGTTTTATCAATTAAGAATTAGTAATTACTACGTAGTTCACACACTCCTACTGTGTGGGTTTTATCAATTAAGAATTAGTAATTACTGCGTAGTTCACACACTCCTACTGTGTGGGTTTTATTAATTAATAATTAGCGATTAATTAATTCGAGTTTTATTAAATGACAATCTGTAGTGAACAAATGAACAAAGTATGCACGACTTTAAAACTCTTGCGACAATGGGTTCGTACTGATTTGCCTTATGACCCAGTAGTCATTGTCTCAAGTTTGCTTTTGGTAACTCCATGGAAAGATTGCTTTATTGTTCGCGGGTAGTCACCCAACAAAACACTTTTCCAGGTTTGCTACTTTTTCTACCCGTTCGTTCAGTTTCCCACCGTATTTACCTGTTGTGACGTCATAGTGTCGCAAGCGTTTGACTGGTGTGTCGGCGTGCTCAAGAGTTAACTCTGAGGGCTCATCAACGCTTGAGATCGGTTGAAAAAACGGAGTTCTCCTAGAAGAGCTCTCTTCAATCGACAGACTAAGACTGATTTTTATCGTTGGCCTGAGCACTTTTATACTACAAAGTCTCTTGCTTTCTTTGTTTAAATTATCATTCCTTCTCGCTTACTCTGTGTGTTGATTGTGAAAAAACTAAGCAACACTATTGTTGTGCATTTGTTATTCATTGTCTTTCATTGTCACTAACCCCTTTGTTTTGTTTTTCAATTTTACCGCTTGGAGCGGCGGACGTACGCAAGGCGCGCGCAGCCCATGTTAGGTTAGCAGTGGCTTGATGGCGGGAAGACCATCACTCTGACAGATATGTTTGACAGTTTACCAGCATTCACGCACACGTGAATTCTTCGTGTGGCAGTAACTAGTTTATGTTTAAAAATTAACAATAATTGATATTCGAAGGATCTGCCTGGTAGGTGAATACAATTATCAAATGCAATAGTACTTATTTCTAATGTTTTTCCTAGGTTGACTTGAATATTTGTTGGCATATTATCACAGCTAATTATTGACTTGCGATCTAACTTTGGAAAGTGATGCTTTCATAGATCTATTGGCAAGATACAAATATATAAAAATGAATTACATAAAAATAATGAATGTTTACATCCACATGGCTGTGATGCCATTGCAAGGTGAGGAATAATTTATCAGTTTATATTGTGTCGAAAATCTGTTTCGTCACAATATATATATATATATATATATATATATATATATATATATATATATATATATATATATATATATATATATATATATATATATGTACATAACACTTTCTTCCATAACAAAATTTCAATTTTTATAGAAATGTTACTTAGCCCCTTCATCCACTTGCCTCTTCAATTGTAGTATTTATTTTAAGGTTTGAATTATACTCAATTAATTTTGCTACCATTATGAGTAACAAAACAAACAACTACTAGTCAAAACCACGGTCAAAACACATTATTCAGTTCACAATCAATTTCATTTGTGCTGCGCTGCTATCGGCCGTTGTAAGTTATGCATGTTCTGCGCAGTTTGGTGCTGGAACTTCTTGCTATTTGTAAATTTGTTGCGTTTACGTTTGCAAGCAATGCTGCAGGTAGTTAATCTAGCTGATTCGACTTTTCTAGTAAAGCCAGCATCATCAGTTAACAAATACAAGTGATATTTTCTACTCTTATTTTTGCGAAACCCTATTCACAAAATTGACTAGGTGTATTACTGGCATTACTGTTCATCTTATTCAGTCGCATTTCAAACATTTTATAGGTTAAAAATTACACTATAAAATTTTTAATAATCTACACCATTTTGTATAGGTACTTTTCGTAATTTAATTATGTACTTGGGGCAATCATCGTACACGTACAATCCATAACTTTTTATGCTCAACTTCCCAAGCACGGTTTGGAAACGAGTAAAACATCAAGTCATTGATACGTTTTTCGATATTGGGGCAATCGGGCATACCACACGCTCAACCATTTCCATGATTTTTAACTGATTCACTCATTTTTCCACTGTTACGGTACCAAAATTATAATTAAAGTAAATTTTTGTGCTGTTACACGTAACACCTCTCATAATATACCACCAAGAGCTTACGCTTCTCGCCGAGTGGCGTCGCGTCAATCGTTGTTGGGTTGGTGTATACTTAATATTAAAAGTACCTATTCAATCAGTGACCCAAAACTGTTTCCACTACAAACCATAAGAACTAATTTTCGATTTTAAAAAATTTTTTTTTGTCCCTAACAGTTCGTCAAGTTTTATATGTCATTTTGATATGTACCTAAAGTTATTGTACAGCCTGTATACAAATGTTAAACGACGCAGGCAGTATCAAAGTGATAAACGTCAATGTCAAAGTGACAGCTCTTAATGTCAACGTGACATCTATCAATGTCAAAGTGACATCTATTAATGTCAAAGTGGCATCTATTAATGTTTAATTCAATGTTTTAATTGCATTTTTATTGATATTTATTTATATCCAATATTGTATTTTATGTTCTGGTTAAATTATGTTCATTTTATTAAAAATACGACATTTCTGAAACGATGTATACCATTATTACATAATAATTTATTAAATTAAAATAATTTTGAACACATTTTTCAATCGACAATTTTTTTTTTTTTAGAAATTGTACCAAATCGTCCTTTCTACTGCAAAACTTTTGATGCGGGAGCAGGATCGTCAAACGCACCGCAGATATTAGTTCCTTCTCAGACACCGTCGACTATATTATTATTATTATTATTATTATTATTATTATTAAGTACAATTCCCAACAGGCTAAAGCCCAATTCTAGGGAAAGGATAAATCGAAAAATTAGTCGGCGACAAAACATTTCTTAATATCATTTGTGGTGCAATAAAAAATATCAATTTCACTCTCAATAGTGTTGTAGGAAGTAACCATATGGTGTATTGGAGACTTAGACAACATATTAGTTTTTGCAGTATTTAAATGGAATACGGTTTTATACCTTGATGACAACCGGGAAACCTGGAATAATATTCTATTCATAATGAACGTACAGTCAATTGAATTATGAAAGTAGCAGCACAAATACGTCGACGCTGTTCAAGGGAGGTTAAATTAAAATCACTTAAAAGTAAGGAATGGGAGAAACCTCTGGGTGGATAAGATCCTTCCACGACGAAAGTTGCAAATTTCATGAACTTTCTTTGAAGAACTTCTATGGATTCAATTTGGTTATTGTATTGCGGATTCCAAATTACAGAGCAGTACTCTAAGTGTGGACGAACTAATGTCACAAACAACAAACATAAAATATCTGATCCAACAAACATATTTGAATTTCGAATTAAGAAACCCAAGCATTTAAAAGCAGTTGTTACTTTAGTTTCAACGTGTTTAGTGAAGGATAATTTAGGATCGAATATTACACCTAGGTCAAGTGACGTATTCGGTCTGTCTAAAACACAATTATTTATGGAATACTCGTAAATAATTGGATTTACTTTTTTTGTATATGTCATACAGTAACATTTGGAAACATTTAAGTATAGTTTATTGTCGCTGCACCATGCAAAGATAATATCCAAATTTTTCTGGAGCTTAATACAATCAATAACTGAAGAGATGACACATAACAGTTTTAAGTCGTCAGCATACAGGAGGAAATCAATGTCAATATTGGCAGTAATATCATTGATGAAAATGTTGAAAATAGGGGCCCGAGGACCGATCCGATTTTTGTATGAAGTAATTAGACTGATATCCCTGTATATTGACAAATTGGTATCTATTATTGAGATATGACGTAACAAGATTTAGGAGTGAGTCGGAGAATCCAAAAAGTTTAAGTTTCTGTAACAGAAGAGAATGATTCAACTTATCAAAGGCCTTGGAGAAATCAGTGTACACGACGTCCATTTGCTCTTGTTGATCGATAGCTTCCGAAATTAACTGAGTTTTGCACGCAAGATTTGTGACTGTAGACCTACCCTTCATAAAACCGTGCTGATTTATAGATATCATGCCAGACACATATTTATAGATTCGCGTGTGAAGAACATGTTCAAAAATCTTACTAAAGTTGGACAATAGTGCGATAGGCCTGTAATTGGTAATATCACTTTTATCACCTTTCTTATAAATTGGCTTCACCCGAGATATTTTCCACTTATTGGGATAGGTCGATTTCTTCAATATAAGATTAAAGATTATGGTCAGAGGTTCTACAAACACAGATGCACAATCTTTTATGATAAATGAGGGAATGAGGTCCGGTCCAGTGGTCATATTGGATTATTGTTTTAGGATAGCTGCCGAAACTTCATCTTCACTAACCGAATTAATAGACAAGGTATCAAAGTAGTCAGGTATAGAGAAATTAGGACAGTCATTATTACAGTCATCGTTAAACGAGCTTGAAAAGTGATTTGCAAAACAATCGACTAAAGATTGTGGATTATCGACAGGACTGTTATTGTACGTCATTACGGAGGGAATACTAGAAGTGTTTCGTTTATTATTCACAAACGACCAGAATTTTTTAGGTTCCTTCGATATTTCATTTTGAGTTGTAGCACAGTAATTTTTATACGCCTCATCGACTTCAGCTTTAATCTCTGATCTCAATTTGTCGAATACTTGTTTATCAGCTTGATTATTAAATTTCTTATATCTCTTCCAAGCTTTGTATTTAAGCTTCATTCTGTGAATTATTGAACCGGTAAACCATTGAGGGTAGGATCCAGAACTTTTGCGTTTCAAAGGAACATTTTTATGAAAGACATCATTGATAACAATGTAGAAATTATCTATGGCACTATTTACATCTTCAGCGTTAACTAAAAAGTTCCAATTCAATGCGGAAAGATCATTGTAAAGTACAGGAAAATTTGCTTTATTGAAGTTAAAACCATAATTGCTAACAGATTGAAATCTTTTAAGTTTGGAGTTTAAAGAAAGCTCAATGTTCAATGAAGGATGATGTGAGTACTCCCGACCTGAGAAATCAACGGACTTAGAAACAGCAGTGGTTGTTACTAATAACAAGGTCGAGTAGTTTCCCGAAGTTATTTACTACAAAGTTGAATTGTTGTAGGTTCATGAAGTTTAAGAAATTATTGAGAGAATTGAAAAATGTGCAAGATGAGGTGTTGTTATAGCAGTTTAGATAGTGGGGAATGTTGAAATCGCCAAATATAATGATGTCAGAATCATGAAGAAACTGTAAACTTAAAAGAGATTCGAATAATATATCATAATCATCAACAGAACAAGAGGGCGGGATATAAATGTTAATTGCATAGATGAAAGAATGAGCTGCACATAACTTAATCAATAAAATATCGATATGCGGAATAAGACTAAAACCTGTGGAGAGAGAGCGAATGTTAATTTCCGGGAGCACACAATTTGGACAAATATAGTTTTGTCAAAACGTAGTTTGACCAAAAATAATGAAGCCAAACTGTATTTTAGTCAAACTGTAATTTGTTCAACTGGAATTTTGTCAAACCGTAAATATGCCAACCCGTAATTTGGCCAAACTGTATTCTAGACAAACTGTAATTTCACATTCCGTAATTTGACCAAACCGCAACTTCGACTAATATTATTTTGTCAAATCGTTTTCAGTTAAACCTAATTTAGCCAAAACGCAACTATACCTAACTGGAATAATTCAACACGGAATTTATCCAACACGTATTTTTGTCAAATCGCAGATATGCATAACCGTAATCTTGCCAACCGTATTTTAGTCAAATCGTAATCTTCCCAACTCTATATAAAGACATACAGTTGGGAAGATTACGATTTGAGTAAAATGCGTTTGGCAAGATTACGGTTATGCATAACTGCGATTTGACAAAAATACGGTTTGAATAAATTCCGTTTTGGATTATTCCAGTTAGGTATAGTTGCGTTTTGGCTAAATTACGGTTGACCTGAAAATGATTTGACAATAAAATATTAGTCGAAGTTGCGGTTTGGTCAAAATACGGAATGTGAAATTACAGTTTGTCTAGAATACAGTTTGGCCAAATTACGGGTTGGTATATTTACGGTTTGACATAATTCTAGTTGAACAAATTACAGTTTGACTAAAATACAGTTTGGCTTAATTATTTTTGGTCAAACTACGTTTTGACAAAACTATATTTGACTAAATAAGCGGACGCCTAATTTCCGTGGCTTGAAGGTGATTCGAAACTGCGAGAAGGACTCCACCTCCCCGAGTTTTATTAGTACTGCATAGGTTGCGATCACTTCGAAAAACATTGAATAGTGTGGAATCAAAAAGTTCAGAGCTATGTATACCGTCATGCAACCAGGTTTCAGTAAAAGCAAATAAAAGATATTGAGTTTCGTAAGTCGAGAATTTATAAAGCTCATTACATTTCGAACGCAGACTTGTAACATTTTGATAATAACAATATAGAAAGTGATCATTACGTTTCGAGATTAAAGATTGATTCATAGAATCATGCAATGATTGCTATTTCGGAGAGGCTCCAACAATGTTTGTTTTAAAGCGCTTCAGAGTCAATATATACAAACATAGATACTTAAATACTTATGTTCCTAACAGAGCTGTTAGTCCAGTCAGGAGAGTCAAAAATTTATTGAAACCCAATACTAATACATAACCAAGTGAAATTTGGCACGTGGGTAGTTAAGAACATACAGAAACAACAACAAAATTCGCTCCACCCCGGTATGCTACGCTTCCCACAAAAATTTTCAGTTGAAACTCAAAAAAAATTTTTGACAGGATTAAAGCTGAGGAAATTTGCTATCAAAATGATATTTGAAATTTTTTCTTAAGTAGCACCGTGTAGGCACCAGCCGTGTAATAATCGATTGACTTGAGAATTTTCTGTATAGTAGGCGCTACATTGCGAATGACGTAATAAATTCGCCGCTACAGAATGAATATGGTATAAAGATAAAAATTGCATTTTATTCGTCGAGGCTTCCACTTTCAATTGCACTAATAACATTTGACTGTCCGACCCCGTTTATACCGAGAAAATGGCTTTTTAAAGAATCATAACTCAGTATTAGAAGATGTTCAAAGAATTCTCAATATTTTCAATATCTATGAATGAAATTGTAAACTCGTAGAGGATTATCTTCACCAAATCATCCCCAATCACATGCAAATATTTGGAGGGTTGTGTGTTGTACGTCCGAAAAGAAAACTGGTTTAAAGAAAACAAATACCTATTTGATTATACACCATGATTGTAAGATATTAGCCGAATAATAATTGAAAAAATAATATTTAATTTCGATGGTTCTTACCAATTATAGGTATATAAAATTATCAAACGTAAAATAAATCTAAACATTTTTTTAAATTTAACTTTAATTGAATGAAAAACTTGAGTTGCTATACAACAGTGAAATATCTCAAAAAAGTAAGTTTCGAGAAAATGGTACAAATGCAAATCTCTATTAGTATTTTTTATTGCTACTGTTAAATATTTTAGTGAAATGCTGTAGTTTTTAACATTTAGTTTGAAAATTAGTGAATCAATTTAACAATAAATAATTTTTATTTTCATTTATCTTTGTTATAACTAATTATAATTTTATATCCCAGTGTTGCCCATTATTTATTTTAAATTGTCAGTAGGAGATCTGAGGTTTTAGGACAAATTTAATTAATGTTAATTGTAAGTTATTAATTTTATTGCAAAAAACAAAAATAAAATTACAATTATTGTAAGATGAACAAAACATATTTGAAATAAAATAAAATAATTCAGACTCTGATTCATTACAGACATTTTCAGACGGCACCTATGCTTTTAAGCTTTTATAAAAATTATGGTGAATTTTCGGTATTAAACCAGCATCACATAATGAATCCAAATCTGATTTTTTATTAGCAGGTATTTTTGGTGCGTCTTTATAAGATTTAATTAGTTGAATTTCTTTTCTTTCGCCTCTCATTTTTTGTCTTATATTAAGTTTATTAAATGTAAGATGAACAAAACATATTTGAAATAAAATAAAATTATTCAGACTCTGATTCATTACAGACATTTTCAGACGGCACCGATGCTTTTAAGCTTTTATAAAAATTATGGTGAATTTTCGGTATTAAACCAGCATCATATAATGAATCCAAATTTGCTTTTTTATTAGCAGGTATTTTTGGTGCTTCTTTATAAGATTTAATTAGTTGAATTTCTTATCTTTCGCCTCTCATTTTTTGTCTTATATTAAGTTTTTTAAATGTTGTATCATTTTTGTATGAAGTTTTATACAAAATAAAATTTGTGTCTGATTTTTTCATTTTTACAATCTTCACTTCGTTCCATATAATTTTGTCATTGTCAATATTGATAGTAAAAAAATTTCCCATTAATTCTGCGATTTTCTTCCAGTTTATGAAATCATCTATGTGCATTTCTTTAACTTTGTACGGTTGACCTAATTTCTTTGCTGACTTAAGTAACATACTTATTTCAGACGGAACATAAATTGGACTGTTTTTTAAAATTCTTGTTTTTTCTTTCTGTATACAACTATGCATGCTGTCTCCTTCGTTTTCTGTGTGGCCAACAATAAGACATTTGTGCGTTATTGATTCAACATTATTTAGCATCATCAGACAATAAAGATACATACTACACATCAAAAACTTGTTCTTATTTTGAGACACACAATTGTCCGAATAAAATATAACGTGACGAGAATTAGAGTTTAAATTATTATTTAAAAAATGAAAAACACACGTTGTAATTTCATTTGCCCCTCGTTTGGCCAAACCTTCGTGTCATAAGTAACAGTATCCTTGTTTGCTAATTAAATCAAAAACTGTGAAATTAATAACATTTAATTTACTTTTGTAAAAAAATGTTGAAACGTTAGCATTAGGAAGAGGAATGACTGCTTGTAAGTCAAATACACATACCATTGTGTGGTTATGTTCTTGAACGTACTTTTTATTAGAGTCTTTTTCTTGTCTTGATAAAAATACTTCTCTTCTGTGATTTTCCTGATCTTGCTTAGTCCTTTCTTTTTCTTCATCTGTTTAATTATTATGAAGTTCACAGGTAGCACATAGATCTTTTTTGGGTTTAAAAAGCCCTATATTAAATTTTGTGTTAAATGTTCTTTCATAAATAGCTTTTTTTACTGGAGCAATTTTATCCTAATTACATTTTTGACAATACAGTCGGTACATCATTGTTAAATTTAATGATCCTTCCAAATATTCCCGTGTTGTCCTAGATCGACAGTAATGTGACTGTATTCTTGGAAAACTATTGATGTGGTTGATAACGTGTTGAATTGCATTTTCGGATATCTGAATATGATTCTTATGTGTTCCTCTTTTTTCTGTTTCTACTATTCCTGTATCATCCATTTTTCTAATTACGGTAGAAATAGTATTATTTGAAATATCTAAGGTGCTTTAAAAAAAAAATTTACACACTCGTTTCTTTTTCATATCTAATGCAAAATTATTTTGCCGTTTTGCATTTAATTTTTTAGGTGGTACAGCTGTAATACATTTTGAAGTGTAATCTCTTTGGCGTGTTTTATCTGCCAATGAATAAAAATGTTTGTGAAGTTTTAACCTGTATTCGTCCCTAAAATGTTCTACACATTTAAATTTACATTTATCACATGGATTTTTTAGTGATTTTGCAGCGTGTTGCTTTCCTAACCTAGATACATAAGCTTTACCTGTGTTAATTTTAAGTTTCTTCTGGTTTCTTTTCTAACAATTAATTTTTCGCAACCTTTTTTTTACTTTTCTGTTAGTTTCATTGTCGTCATTATCTGCAATATTCTCATTTTCATCATTACTATTTATAGTTTCGACTGCATTTTCTTCGATGTTATTATCTGATGTAATGGGTAAAAAATCAGGATCTGCATCTGAATCATCAAATAATTTCTCTTCAGAACTCGGTGCATCTACATTGCTAACAATGTTAGATTCATCTACTTTTGCTGAAGAATCTTCTGATTGAAGCTTGTCTTGTACAGCCGAAATGATAGGCAAAAGAAAAAAATCAATGTTTATTACCTGTTGCATTGTTGTCATTATTTAACGCCAAATTTACACATAACTTTCCCCTGGAACTCATATTGTATCTTTCACATTAATCAGCAAAAATTTAAATATAGAACCTTTACATAACACGCTACTGTTAATAGTATGTCACACTGTTTCACTAAATAAGTTTTGTGCCTATAAGTAAAGGAAGATAATGCAACACTGAGACATTCTTATATCCCAATGTAGCATTAATAAATTAATGTTTAAATTTAAAAAGTAACAGTGAGACATTCTATTTATAGGACATGCGCAACAAGATATACACTATTCCACTGTAGCTCTGGAAAGACCAGTATTTTTTAGATATATCTGCATACATATCCCAAAATGTGAATTTTTTAGATGTCTCACTGTTGTATTGATGTAAGGATATAACTATTATAAAAAATAAAAGTTTATATTGATATGGCCAGAACATTACATTTCAACAATGTCCAATAATAAATAATCATTTTAATGTAAACATAAGCTTTACTATTAATTTCAAATTTTGAAAAATATTGTAACCAAAATGTAATAAACCCTTCACGTTTGCCATATTCTTTTGTTTTTGACCACTTCTCATTTGAAACTAATTTTCAAATTGCTGTTTGTAAAAACTATTTCCTTAAAATGGATAAATTTTCTAGAAATTAATATTTTAGAATGTTTTAGTTTTAGTTTAGTTTAGTTTTATTGACTATATTACATTGAAATGTTTATAGTACGTCATGTTAAGTTACAAACAAATTAAAAATACAATAGTACATGTTACAATAAAATATTATATTTCATGTGTAAAATTCAGGTATTCCTCTATTGTATAGAAGCAGTGTCTTAATAAGTACTTTTTTAAAGTTATTTTAAATTCCTTTTCATCAAAAAGTTTCACATGTTCTGGTAAAACATTATAAAGGTCAACATTCAAGGAGTTTTTTTCAGATTTAGTAAGTTTCAACCTAGGCTTACGTATTAAAGAGGCTTTACGAGTGTTATATGAGTGGCAATCCCTGTTGGTAGCAAAAGACGATTTAATTTTATGTATTTCTATTAATGAATAATAAATAAAGACTGTGGGTAAGGGCATAATTTCCAAATTGATGAAATATGGTTTGCAGTGATCTCTGTAATGTAAGCCAGAAATAATCCTTACGGCTGTTTTTTGCAGTCTAAAAATTTGTATTGCACTTGATGAGTTACCCCACCAAACTACACCATAAGTAATAATAGAATGAAAAAGAGCAAAATACGTCACTCTGAGTGCCGGAATATCAATTATAAGTTTTAATCTTCTAAGAAGAAAAAGAATAGAGGCTAACCTTTTACCTATATTGGTAATATGAATATTTCCACTGAGAGAATCATCTATTGTTATACCGTATAAGGATACAGAGTTCCCAGAAACAATATTATTGTTTGTTGAAATGATCAAATTTTGATTTTTGCTCTGATTAAGAAGGAGATTATTTAAGGAAAACCATTTTTCAGCCTTTAATAAATTCGTTTTACAAAGTTCAGAAAGAACGTTTAGATTTGAATGATCGTTCAGAAGGGTAGTATCGTCTGCAAATAAAATAGTATTACATGGCTGCATAAAACTACTAAAATCATTTATATAAATAATGAAAAACAGTGGGCCAAGTACTGATCCCTGTGGCACGCCATGTTCTAAGATTCTACGATTAGAGAATTCAGAATTAATGAAAACAGATTGAGTCCGGTTTTCTAGATATGAAGTAAAAAGTTTCAAGGTATTTCCATCTATTCCATAATGTTTTAATTTAGAGAGAAGAATATTATGTGATACACAGTCTAAAGCCTTGGAAAGGTCACATAAGGTGATTGCCACCTTATGGCCCTTCTCAAGGCCTTCGACTGTTTTATTAATCAGATTTAAAACAGCTTGAACAGTAGAGCGTTGAAGAGTCTCCCTTTTTATATAAAGGTAGAACCTTTGCTATTTTAAAGATATCTGGATACGTACACTCTCTAATACATTTATTAAATAAAAAGGTTAATGGTTCAACAACGTGATCGATTATTTCTTTTAGTAGATTGTTACTAATATTAAATAAATCAAGACATTTGGAGTTTTTTAAAGCTCGAACTGCATTGTAAACTTCAACAATTTCAATTGGTTCAAGAACAAATTTAGTATTGGTAATAATGTTTGTCGTCGTATCATCGATTGAAGCAACACTCTCGGTAACATTTAATCCACTTTTAATAATCTCTATTGTTTTTGTAGCAACTGATGTAAAAAAATTATTAAAACTATCAGGAGATATATCCGGATGCACATTATTAGTTTTAAAGTTCATATTGCGCTCTGAGTTGATTATTTTCCAACTATCTTTGCTTTTGTTCTCCGAAGAACTCAAAAATTTACTGTACGAAGAACGTTTACATTGTGTAATTTGATTTCTATAGTCTGTTAAAGTCTTTTTGTACAGATCATAAAAATAAACACTTTTACTACTGTCAGAAATAAACTTCAAAAGGTTCAATTTATCTCTCATTTGTTTAAGAGATGGATTAAACCATGTAATGGGTGATTTATTACAGTCTGTTTTAAATTCTTTCAAAGGAAAGCAAATTTCTATAAAGTTGGTTAAACAATCCACTAGTGCTGTCGCATTTTCATTAGCAGTTGTCGTGAGAACATTAAAAATGGTGTAAAAATTAATTAAACACAAGAGATATTTAAAATAATCGATGCTACGGTTTGTGAAACTTCTTATCAATACTGGAATTTGTTCAGATGTTCTAATATTTTCTCTTAGAATAAGATATTGACCCGCGTGATCAGAAAGGCATGGGTTCAAATTACCAGTTGAATATTTACGTACATCCATATTTGTAAGAATATTGTCCAAGCCAGTGGATGAGGTAGCAGTAATTCTAGTGGGCATATCGGTAGTAGCCTTGATACCAAAGGATTCGATTAAACTGTTAAAGTCTATGAGATCTTAACTAGGAAATTCAGAGCAAAAGTCAAGATTGAAATCACCTGCAATAATTATTTTTTTGTATGAAGAGTCTAAATTGTGAAGAATTTCTTCAATTTTATTATAGAAAATGTTAAAATTACCTAACCCAGTCCTGTACGTAGCAATTAAGTTGATATTATGGTTTTTTTAAGTAAATACCACAGAATTCAGCCTGTTGTGCCACATTAAACTGAGAAATATCTAAAGGTGTGTATTGCATACTACTATCAACAAATATTGTCACACCACCATGTTTGTTCGCTTCTCTACAGAAAAAAGTAGTTAATTTATATCCTGGAATGTTGACACTCTGGATGGTAAAGGAATCTAACCAGTGTTCTGAAATACAAACTATATTAAACGGATTATCTTTTAAAAATAATGTCAATTCATCAATTTTATTATTAAGACACTGCACATTAATGTGATAAATCGATAATTTTAAGTTAAAATTGTCAAGGATATTATCGTCTTTTAATATTACTTTGGTTTCGTTATTAATAAAGTCCGAATTTTTAGGTAATTGCCAATTTTTTAACTGAAGTTTTTTAAGTTTTTAATATGTAGAATGTACTTTTACATACGATAAAAAATATTTTTTCGTATCCTACTTGCGTATTTTAAATGCCTATTTTTACTTATATAATTCGCCAAGACGCAAATAATTGTGTCTACCCAATTGAATATAAATTTTTCGACTTAAAAATAAATTCTAACTAATCAAAGAAATTCCGTAATAATATAGTTCGAACCATTTTATAAAAAGTGTACAATTTAATCATAAAAAGTACACATTTTTAGTATTTTGTTGGTTCTTCTGCTGTATTCACTTTTTGAAATGTTTCTTTTCTTAAAAAAAGTAAGTGCAAGTATTATTATAAGAAAAAAATATTATTTTTTTATAAACTATTTTTATTTAGATAGCTTAAGATTATACGTATATAAAACATATTAACGACTTATATGATTGCTTATTAAGACATTTAAAAATGCCTAAAAATTCGGACTCTAATTATTAAAATACAATAATAATTACGTCGAGTAAAATTAAATATAAATAGTCCAGTAACCTTGTCATGGTTATAATGGGCCTAAGTTGCATCAAGTGGTGGTAGTAGGTTTCTATTTTTTTTCTTGTTTTCCACCTCGGCAACCCTCCGGAACACTTTTGAATATCTCAAAAACTGCTAAAATTTTGAACTTTTTCCGGTTTCTTACCATTTTGACTATGAAGGAGCACGATTTCGACAAAGACCATTATATGCATTTTTAGATTAAATTGTCTGCAATCTGAGACCAGAATGGGCTCGGTAGCCCTAATAGTTTCCGATATAGAGCTTTTCAAAGTTTGGCAAAATCTACAAATTTGAAATTCCAACCGTTTCTCTTCTACAAAATTTTTACAATATTCTCTCGGGGAAAAACTTTAAATTTCAGCTCATTGAAAGTTTTTGACAGAATGTATCTTATAGAAAAAAGTACGAGGAATTCAGTTCTGCAAACCGGAAGTCTATTATTATTCGTTCAGAAATTATAGTTGATTAAACACAATAAAAAAAAGAATAAACAAAAATTTTACGATATTCTCTCGGGGGAAAACTTTAAATTTCAGCTCAAGCAAGACCTATGAAAATTTTTGACATAATGTATCTTATAGAAAAAAGTTCGAGGAATTCAGTGCTGCAAACCGGAAGTCAATATCATTATTCGTTCAGATATTATAGTTAATTCAACACAATAAACAAAAATTTTACTATATTCTCTCAGGGAAAAACTTTAAATTTCAGCTCAACCTAGGCCACTGAAAGTTTTTGACACAATTTATCTTATAGAGAAATGTCCGAGGAATTTAATACTGCAAACCGGAAGTCAATATCAGTATTCGTTGAGAAATTATGTTATTATTATATTATGAACACAAAATTTAAGAAAAATTCTATTTTAAGATTGTGGCTAAACTAGGATCTCCAAAATTATAAAAATTACATCGTAAATAGATAAAAATCTGTGGAATCGAATGCTTGAAACCGGACGGCGATACTTTTAGCCGTTGGAAAGTTACAGCCGTTTTTTGTGTATCACGAAAACTAGCTTAAAATTTTCAAGTTTGGAAAATTTACCAAACATTGAAAAACGGTATCTCGGAAACTATTACGTCTACCGAGCCCAATCTGGTCTCAAATTGTAGACAATTTAATCTAGTTTATTTTTTAAATTTGAATTAACGTGCTTCACCGTTAAGTATTAGCACTTTGTATATACAATCGTGTGTTACATAATTTATATTAGTAGAGGTCTTATCTATTTACAGTTCATTTATTAAATTAATATCTTGTAAGTATTTTATTGTTCCTATGGAGTTGGAGCCATTTAATGCTTCTTTCAGGGTTCCTGGTATTTGGTGGTGAATTCTGTGGGTTCTGTATTTCTGGCATTCCATGATTAGGTGTTTTACTGTAAGTGCTGTGTTGCAGACGTCGCATATTATGGGTTTGGTTCTTCTAAATAGGTAACTGTGAGTTAGTCTTGTGTGTCCAATTTTAAGTCTTGTTAGAATTTTTTCTTGGACTTCTCTTAATTTGTTGTTTTCTGTATTCTCCCATATTTCAGTCCATTCTGTTCTGATTCTGTTTTTTATCATGTTTCGAATATCTTCTGCTAGGTTAAGCTCGATTATTTCTTCTAAGTCGGTTGCTACTTTTGCTGCATTATCTGCTTTTTCGTTCCCATGAATTCCAATGTGTGATGGTATCCATGTGAAATTTACTGTGTTATTCTTTTTATTTTGTGGAGAAGTTGGTGGATATGTTTTATCAAGGAATCAGTGCATATTGTATAGGGGTGTGTATGTTTTTGGGTTATAAGTTGGAGGCTCTGGAGTATGCTATAAATTTCCGCTGAGAATATGGTTGTGTGTACAGGTAAACGGTATTTGTATGTATTATCTCCTATTATTACTGCTGCTCATACTTTATTGTTTATTTATGCATCCGTGTATATAAATGTGAAGTCTTGATGTGCATTTTTGATTTCATTGAAGAGATTTTTAAAGATTGTCGGATTGGTGTCTGTTTTATTATATTCATTTAGTTCTAAAGTATGAGGTATTTCAATTAACCAGGGAGGGATTAATCTAGTTTAAAAATGCATATAATGGTCTTTGTCGAAATCGTGCTCCTTCATAGTCAAAATGGTAAGAAACCGAAAAAAGTGCAAAAATTTAGCAGTTTTTGCGATATTCAAAAGTGTTCCGGAGGGTTGCCGAGGTCGAAAACTTGAATTTTGCATCTCAGTCACAACCTATTCAAGAAAAAAAATAGAAACCTACTACCACCACTTGATGCAACTTACGATGTACTAGGTTACTGGACTAAAAAGGATGGTCAGAATAAAAACTTGCATCCAACTAGCTCTTATTTATTGATATAAAACGTTCCTATCACGAAATAAATGTAAATATTTGGGTATTTGCATTAGTGTAACTGCTACTTACTATTCGGTTACCTATGTAACCACCGTTGATATCAGTGTGGTGTGATATCACTGTGGGTGTATTGTTGGTAACACCTGTTAGACGTTAGTGAACGGTTACTAACACAGCGGTATCGGTAGTATTATACCTACCGTGGTATTGGTGGTACTGGTATCTTTATAATCGCCCGGGTAATCCTGGTAGTTATACTTTTGCTTATTGGATTTTTATTGTGGTTTGTTTTGACACTATGTCGGACGTGGAAGAGACTGGTGTCAAATGTGATGACAATGGCACGGTTCTTAAGCATGTTAGAGGGCTCAGGCAACATAAGCGGAGAACCTGAAAGGGGTGTACCTAGCATGCCTAAGGGTACAGACTGTGGGATTGAGTATAAATCATTAAAGAGTCTGAACCAACACCGACATCAGGCACACCCGCGAGAGTATAACAGAGATGTAGAGCTAGAGGCGGGTAGGAGACGATATTACCAAGCATGGACCCAACTTGAGGTCATTCAAATGGCCAAGCTTGAGGCCAAATTTACTGGGAGTAAGACCCAAATCAATAGTTATATATCCTCTGTCATCCGAAGGACGATAGAGTCAGTCAAAGGCAAACGCAGAAGCCCTGATTATAAGGAGCTTGTAATTAAACTTAAAAAGGTAATAAGCGATAGTGAGGTGGAAGAATTCATGGAGGTTGCACCCGCTCCACCTGAAGAGGATCAATTCTATGATGCTCTTCATTCTAACAATGAAGTTAACCAAATCGCACCTATATTGGGGGAAGCTAGTAATATCTCCCCTGATATTATACAGCGTGCGATTATAGTATTGTGTATTGGCAATACTGATTGTAATATTATTATTGTAAAATAAACACAGAGCCCAGTCCGTTGTCAACTAGCGTCAAGTTAAGTCGTTATTAATTAATTACCTTTACCTGAGTCCGTCTCCGCTTCGAAATACACAACATATAGTCGAAGGGTGTAGAAAAGAAGAGTTGTCAACAATTGTTGATTATTCATCACCGGCAGTCTCAGATCCTACCCCGACTTTATATAACGAAAAAGATCTCGTAAGAGAGTATCTTGTATCGCTATTAAACCACGCTGAATACAGGGTTTATTCTAAACCGCTAAAAAGCAGCTCTGCCTGCAGTTCACGTCCTTATCTTCAATAACGGTAAAACGAATTCTAAGCCCTCACGTCGCAATCCTTGCTCACGTCCATCTGAACCGGGTTCGAATATACAAAACTCCTCGAAAAGTGTAAAGAGGTGGAATGCCAAGGTGGAACACCAGGGATGTCGACTGGGAGTACTACGAATAGGTTCTCGGTGACATTGTTGACGTAGACGTAGCTGACTTTGCTGGACTAGACATTCACAAGATGGCTAGCAGACTCGAGAGGTGGGTACACAGTGCGAACGACAGGACGATGAGACAACGACAAAGGACGAGACAAAGACAAGTACGTTGGTGGACTGACGAACTGGAGGATCGCCAACAGAAGCAAGACGAGTACAGAGTGGTGGAACGGGTTTACAAACCAACACTTAGACAGGGGAAGGAAAGGCACTGGAGAGAGTTTGCTATCGATCAGGGTGGCGATCCGTAGGGGGGCACTACAGAATCTGCAGGGGGACAAAACGTAACGTGGATTTACCGAGATTACGTGCGGAGATCTGCACCTAACGAGGACTGCTGAGTTCAGCTGGGAGGAGATTGAGTTGGCCGTCAAACGCTTGACAAAGCTTCAGGCCCGGACGGAATAGAGGTAGTCATGTTAGTGCTCGTGTGGAAAGTAGCAGGTTCGTACCTGAAGGCTCTGTTTGACGTATGTCTGAACGTCGGTTCCTTTCCCACGTTGTGAAAGCGGAGCCGTATTGTGGTCTTGTTGAAGTCCGAAGACAAGGCGCGGGATGGCCCCAGCTCGTACCGTCCAATTACCCTGCTGAGCGTGCTTGGTAAGGTGTTGAAGCGTTTGATGCCGTTGCTCGACGGGCTACACGAGAAGCAATACGGGTTCCGTGCCGGGAAGTCGACCGAGGACGCGTGGGCAGATGTCAAACAGGTTGTGCGGGGTAGTAATAGCATGTATGTCCTAGGAGTATTTGTAGATTTTAGGGGTGCATTTGACAACTTGCTTTGGAGTAGGATAGCTGAACGCTTGCACGAAGTAGGATGCACGGAGATTCCAACTTGGGCTAGTTTCTTTGAAGATAGGATGGTGTGCATGACTGGTAATAGTGGAGTACGGTGGCGGGTAATTTGTAGGGGTTGATCTCTGCATGGACGTCCAGTTGTGACAGCTGGAGCATGCGGGTAGTAGGTTTGTTGCCTATGCTGACGACTTGCTCCTTTTGGTGGAGGGTGGAAGCAGACTGAAACTCGAGAGGGAGGCCTCCCGGTTCATGTCCCTCGTTTACAAGTGGGGAAACTGGGCAGGCGTTCCCGTATCGGGGACCAAGTCTGTGACTGCTGAAGGGACGGTTGACGGCTAACAGGCCTTCAGTAGTTAGAGTTGGGGATAGTAGTCTGCGCCATGTGTCAAGGGTTAAGTATCTAGGTGTAACGATAGGTAAGGGCATGACCTTTAGGCCACATTTAGAAGAAATGCATGGCAAGATGATTAGAGTAGTACGTATGATGCGTAGAGTACTTAGGAAGGATTGGGGTTTGCGACATCATGCATGTAAAGTGCTTTTTACGGGGTTGTTTAGAGCATGCGTGCTGTTTGCGTGTAGTGAGTGGTATGAGGTTTTAGAGTATGCGTATGCTAGAGAGATGATTGATAGAATTTAAAGAGTTGCGTTGTATGCGTGTGTGTCGGACGGTTTCAACCGAGGCCATGCAGGTTCTATTCAAAGAACTGCCGTGGTGGCTAGAGGCGAAACGTCGGGCAAGTATGTACAAGTTTAAGCATGGTGTGAGCATGAGATGCCATGACTTGGTCACGGATGACGAGGTGCGTAACCTGATCTTCGGGCAGGTGAAAAACCTAGTGGGTGAGAAGGCTCTAGTGGTCAGGCAAGACAGGTGGGACGCTTCTGACAAGGTCCTTTGTCCCAGGGGTGTCCTGTGCTAAAGGCGCTCGGTGGTTCGATCCCAGTTTGCGGCTCTGTTATCTGTTGACCGGTCATGGTAGTATGAATGAGTTTTTACATAAGAGGGGACTGGCTGAGAATGCTGCTTGTGAGTGTATATCAAGGGATGAGTCTTGGTTACATGTGTTGTGTGAGTGTCCATTGTACACGGATGTAAGGAACCTAGGTAGGTTGGGCATCGTTGTAACAGTGGGTTCGGCGTTAGCGGCGTGTTAACCGAGGGGAGCTACGACACGGTAATAGCGGGGTAGCCCTGATCAGCTGGGTTGGAAACACCGCAGATGCCGTCCGGGCTGATGCTCCTGGCTCCAGGATGAACGGCGAGGTGCAAGTTGTGTGCGGTATGCCTGTTATGTTATTTTGAAGATCAATTAAAGTAAGCAGATTTGATACTATCTCAACTTAAAGACAAAGTAACTAAATCATATTTGTTATTTTTGCAATACTCATTAAATTATTTTAATTCATTTAACCAATCTAAAACAATATAAATACACAAATTATCAACCAACCGTACGTCATTTTCAAAAATTTTGAATTTAAGCTTTTATGCCAATAAAAACAAATAAAGAAAAATTTGAATCTCGTCCGAGGTAGTGCATTTTTATTGGATATGAAGCAGAATCGAAAGCATATTTAATTTAAACTCACTGACAAAGAAGAAATTTTACAATCTATGAAATCGCAGGCAATGGGTGCTGATCGCATTAATTTAAATATGATTAAATTGATCTTACCAAATCTTTTGCCCCAGCTAAAGATAAAACCCTTAGCAAAATATAAAAATCCAGTGTCGTTTAATGATGTCCATCCTATTAATACCTATACTTCCACCGTTGTCAAAATTTCTTGAAACAGTTATTTGTAACCAAATTCATTCGTACATAACTGATCAAAATATTCTTCCGAATGTCCAATCTGACTTCAGACCGGGGTTACAGTACAACAACTGCTCTATTGAAAATCACTGATGATCTTATTGGATATATTGATGACAAAAAAATTGTATTTACTTGTTCTTCTTGATTTGACTCAATCTATCATGATCTTCTAATGTCTAATATAGGATTTAGTGCTAACAGTCTGAAATTATTACGAAATTATTTTTGCAATCGTACGCAGAGAATATTTTTACATGAAAATATGTCCGATTAATTAATCATTGATAAGGGTGTACCTCAAGTGTCCATAATGTGGACCATTATGATTGATGTGATGTCATTCATTGTAACTAAATTTGCTTATATGAAGAGTACCGTATTATAAAGTATTATTTTTTTGTGTTTACTACGACGTTACTAGTTGTGTCTCTTCACATTAATAAAAAATATTAATTATCAACTTCTAATAAAAAAGTATCACCTGTCTCAGAAATCTGCTTAGTAAGTGTAGTGTCAACCAATCATTTATCTATCATGTCACGCTGCGTTAAATGTAGTAAAGTTGATGACCGCTACGGTGACCTACTGTTCTGTGCTGGCCAATGCAAAGGTGTCTTTCACCTGAGCTGTACTCAGCTGACCATTAACGAATTTATGACCATGAAATCTAATAAATCTATAGCTGATTGGTCATGTACTAATTGTTCATCGTCTCATGAAACCAATGTCGCCAACGATAGTAAAGATAAAAACTTAGATATTAACGGGAAACTTGATTTCATTATTAATTCGCAGCTTGGATTACAACAGAGCGTTAATGAAATTAATATTAAATTAAATGCATTATCGGCCGAAAACGAAGAAATAAAAGTAAAGCTTCAGAATCTGGAAACCAAATTTACTGTTGAAAATGAAGAATTTAAAGCAAAGATTCATAATCTAGAATGAATGCAACGATTCTGAAGAAAAATATTCTGTTCTAGTGAAAAAATTACTTCCAATTCAGAATTAGACCCAGCATCATATGACTCGTTGAATTCCTATTCTGTTCTAGTGAAAAAATTACTTCCAATTCAGAATTAGACCCAGCATCACTTAATAGAGCGAAGGCTGGTGTATACCCCACATCCCCCCCCCCCCCGTGGGAATTTTCGACACATACATTTTTGTGTTTGTATTGACATGTACTTTAAGGTTTTAGGTGTTTGCCACTCGCAAATTACAGCATATCCCGGAAAAAACACAAAAATATAATGAAAACTACTATAAATGATTATATACAGTGGCCGCCGCTTTCTGGGATCACTGGTTAATTGAATCAACCGCTTAATTGAAATAAATTACGTAGAGCAAAACTGAATCACTTTTTACATTGAAAATCCGCTGCTTATCGGGATCAAATCACCGTTTTAATGGTCCTACTTGAGCCACAGTTAAAAAAAACAAAGAAATTTTTGTGTGTTTAATCAATTCTAATTTCTATACAAATAAAGATATCGACTTGCGGTTTGCGGCGTTGGATTCCTTATTAAATTTTACGTAAGATACATTATATTAAATTTTGTAAGGCCCTTGATAACCCAAAATTTAATTATTATCTTCTAGTGAAAGTAGCAAAATTTCAAAATTTTAAATATTTTTTGTGTTTAATCAACTTTACTTTCTGAACGGATAAAGATATTGACTTCTGGTTTGCGGCATTGGATTCCTTGACCAATTTTATGTAACATACATTGTACTATTTTTTTTGAAGACCTCTAATAATCCGAAATTTAATTATTTTCTCCGAGAGAAAATTGTAAATGTTTACAATTTTAAAAGTTTCTTGTGTTTAATCAACGTTAATTTCTGAAGGGATCAAGATATCGACTTCCGGTTCTCGGAATTGGATTCCTCAGACATTTTTATGTAAGATACATAGTATTATTTTAAATGTGCCTTTGATAAGCCGAAATTTAATGATTTTCTCCAATAGAAAATTATTAAATTTTTTAATTATTATAGTTCCTTGTGTTTAATCAATTCTAGTTTCTGAACGGATAAAGATATTGACTTCCGGTTTGCGGCATTGGATTCCTCAGGTATTTTTCTGTAAGATACATTGTACTATTTTTTTTGATAGGCCTTTGATAAGCCGAAATTTAATGATTTTCTCCAAGAGAAAAATATAAAATTTTAGAATTCTTATAGTTCCTTGTGTTTAATCAATTCTAGTTTCTGAACGGATTAAGATATCGACTTCCGGTTTGCGGCATTGGATTCCTCAGGTATTTTTATGTAAGATACATTGTACTATTTTTTTGAAGGGCCTTTGATAAGCCGAAATTTAATGATTTTCTCCAAGAGAAAATTATAAAATTTTAGAATTCTTATTTTTATTTATTTATTTAAATTTTTATATACCAGGTAGCTCTGATGACCGTATTTCTACTTTTGATTTGAAGTTCCTCTTGTTAACTCAATTCAGGAATATAGACAATTTTTAAACGGTTATCCGTAGGTATTTAAGGCGGGAATGTAGCTGTATGAGAAAGAGGTAAAACATATATATATATATATATATGTACTAACATAAGATCATTGAAATTTTTTTACGACAATATTTAATATTACACAAACAAATATTTAAAATTCTGAAATTTTGCAATTTTCATTTGTTTTTCTTTATTTTCCGGAATATGCTGTAATTTAAATAAGGCAAACAACTTAATTCTTAATCTGGTAGGTAATACCAACGAAAAAATGTATAACTCATAAATTCCCACGGGGGGGGGGGGGGTTTCATATTGGTGGCCCATGGTCTATAACACTCAACGAAATTGATGACAGGAATTACCGAAAAAACAACCTTATCTTATACAATATACCTGAAAGTTTGTCAGATAATTCACAAGTGCAAGTAAACCATGACAAGGCTGAAGCAAACAAACTTTTTCGTACATTACTTCAAACAACATTTGAAGAAATCATCCGTGAAGCATTTAGGTCCACGCCCAAATTACTAGACCCTACCATCAAAATTGCCTCAGACATGACCAAGCTTCAGCGTGACCAGCTCAATAAATTAAGATCGGAACTAGAAATTAGGAAGAAAGCAGGAGAAAACAACCTAACAATTAAATATATGAAAGGCACTCCAAAAATCGTTGATGACACCTTTCATACGAAATAGCAATTACAGTCTGTTTTGAATACCGACACCAATATTGTATATATTTTCACAACACGCAAAGTTTAAAAAACAAATTAGTAGAAGATTTTCTAGATGACTGTAATAAACAAACATTTATATAATATCTGTATATTAATTCTTCACTTAACTTATTACCATTATGTTTAATTAGTTTCTCTCTTGTTTTGGTATATTTTAGAAGGTTGTTACTTAATTTACTAATTAATTACATAGGTATTAATTATTGTCAATATTTAACTATAAGCTATTTACATTATTTCTGTTGAGCTTTGTTATTGGCTATATTGTGTTCCAGTATTATTTGTGTATATACAGGCTGAGTTATCGAAATGCCCGTCGTTGATATCTCACTTGTCGTTAAAATACAGCATAAATTTATTAACAGATTTTTTCGTCTACTCAAGGAGCATAACTTGAAATTATTTTCACATATACAGGCTGTTGCATAACGACTTGGCAATAATTGTTCGTCTTTTTTAAATGAAACAGCCTATATATTTTTATATATTTTGAATTTTATTTTATTTACCTATACGAATATATAAATTTCATTTTAGTTTTCCGCGGCGTTACCAAGTTATTCAATTATTATACACGTATAGTTTTATAAAGGCGTACCGAAGTTATTTTAATAGTAAAAATTACGAATTTTTTTTTTCTAACTATACTCTTTGCGCACATCATTTTTCTAATCATTATATTCATTCTTCATTATATTCTTACTTCTTGGTTGTTGATTTTAATACATATTTTCCGACTAAGTGGCACTTTCGGAGAACGAACGCCTCGCCCTATGCTCTCCCTGAGATCCCTTTCAGTGATGTTCCAGCTTTCATTTTCCCTAGCCGAGAACACCTACAGGTAGGTGCAATTTGTGTTATAAAATTTAAAAAAGAAAACTCGATATTACGCAGCAGAATTAAAAACATCTTTCACAGCTACTAGTGGTGGACCAGGAATATTTGAAGATCCTACTCTTAAACTGACATTATCAGTTATGAATAGAAAAACTGTGTTCGGACTACCGAATTCATTTGATTTAGACGGAATACAAGCCGATCTTAACTAAAATACATGTGATCAAAATTGAAAAGAACCTTCCGCAAGTAATTCAGTAATATATGAGGTAAATGAAGTTGACATGACATTGTACTAGACTGGAGCAATTATAAGCCAACTCACTTTCAAACACCTGTCAGTGCAAAATTGAAACCAGGAATCCAGTATAGTAATTCAAATGAAACCAATGTTATATTACAAAATAAGAACACTTGTAATGATCAACAAACAAAATCAGAATTAAAAAATAAGGGTATTTCTGAAGATCGACAGAATCAACCAGATCCAAAATTATTACAAAATAAGTAGGTATGCTTGTAATAATGAAGAAAGTACATCTTTAAAAAAAACATGGAAGTTCGTTAGCAACAAAGAAAAAATGGATAAACCGTCGTAGACCAGCAGTTCCAACCAACACAAAAGGAAATGAACTAAAAGCTATCTATCAAGAAATAGGCAAGATGAAAGTTATTCTTTTGCAAAATCATATAGAAGTAAAAGAACGCGAGAAGATATACATTGCTCAAAACAATTAAAGAGTAAATTTTTATTTTTTAATAACTTTTTCCTCAAACGTAGAATTGTTTTGAAAATTTATTTACAGATACCTTAAACCTTTATTTAAACAATTTTATTAAATTTCAATTAATATGTAACACTGAACTAAATTCGAAAAATGAAATGAAAAAGTTGAACATTCAGTAAATTGTTATTAGATTTATTTCTTATTTAGCATGCTGCGGATTAGTCTGCGTGTTTTCCTCTGGAATCTCAGCATCAATGATAAGTGAATTTTAGATAGAACTGCCAAAATCATTTCATTTTATTATGTTTAGCATTTTGCTACAACGCATTCAAAAGATCGTTTATTAACAAACGATCAACGGAAAATAACTGAAGACCTTGGTGCAAAAACCGGTAAAGTCTACTTTTGGGTAAAATATAGTCTATTTATATATATATATATATATATATATATATATATATATATATATATATATATATATATATATAAATAGACTATATTTTACCCAAAAGTAGACTTTACCGGTTTTTGCACCAAGGTCTTCAGTTATTTTCCGTTATTTACCCAACGATATATATATATATATATATATATATATATATATATATATATATATATATATATATATATATATATATATATATATATATATCGTTGGGTACAAGAATCAGGCAAGTCCTGTGCATAGTAACGAAGTTATATGCTTTATGGACTTAACCGGTTTCATAGTTTGTAGCAAAAGTCGGACATGTCCTGGACTTGTCCGATTTTTGCACCAAACTAATATTTTTGTGGTGGGCGAGTTAACTGAATGAGAGTAAAGCTGATCATGCGCTGGTATGTTTATTTGACATGTTGAATGCGTATCTTGGTATCTCGATTATTGACAACAATGTCGTTGACCGATGAAGAGCCATTTCAGTCATCAGGCAGTGAATACGTTCCAAATGATCATGGTCAACCAAGTACTAGTCGAAGTCGTGTAAACAAACATGTGTTTGTTAGAAATTCAGACAAAACAGAAAACCAAAATGTAAACGGTACAAAAGCAAAAAGTATAAAGAAGAGGAGTGACGAAACATGACAGTATACCACAGCGAAAAGTGGCAAAGTGATGCCAGAAAGAAAATTTGATAAAAATTGCGCAAGCCGTCGCCAATTTTTTGGACAAATTCATTCAAATCAAAGAAACCAAATATTGCATCAATTTAATTCTTTAGTTGATAAAGAGAAACAAGACATTTTATTTAGGTGGCTAAATTTGTGTAAAAGTTGTGGCCCGTAAAAGAAAGAGAACTGGTACCGGCAATGAAAAGACAGCTTCATTTTAGTATAAGGTAAATTTCCTATTGTTTCTTAATGGCATAAAATTTACAGAATTTAATTTTGTTAGGTTCGTGTTAACGGAAATGAATACATTGTTTGCAAAAAAATGTTTTGTGCAATTCATGGCATAACTAAACATCGAACAAGCCGTATTGCCTTTACATTAAAGCTAAAAATTGTCGCACCGTCTGACATGAGAGGTCGAACAAAATACCAAAAAATATCCTGACACTCACATAAAAAGTTTTCCTCGACCGAACAAAATACCAAAAAATATCCTGACACTTACATAAAAAGTTTTATTCGTCGTTCTTCTCATTATAGCAGACAATGTTTCCATTATGCACAAGTTATACTTAAAAACATATGAAGCAGATGTATATCAGAAGCTAGAACGCGGAGAACAATACAAACCGAAAGTTTGCTACGATTTTTACTATCGCTACTTTAAAGAGAACTATTATATAAGTTTCGGTTCACCTAGGTCAGATACATGTCAAACTTGCGATAGGTTGGAGAATGCAATAGCGGTTGAACAGGACAGTGAAGCTAAAACTGCTTTTCAGACAGAAAAACAACTTCATATTAAAAAATCTGAGTCATTTTATGTTTCACTTAAAGAAAAAACACAAGAATCTGTAGAAATATTATGTTTTGATTACCAAAAAAATTTACCTCTACCCCATGTACCTGCTGGAGACGTTTTCTACAAACGTCAAATATGGCAATATAACTTTTGTATTTACTCAGGAAAAACAGGATTGTCCACGTTTTATATGTACGATGAAGCTACGTCCAAAAAGGCAGTAACGAGGTAATAAGTTTTTTACATCATTATCTCAAAACATTTTTACCATACACCGTGACAACGTTATTTCTTTTTTCTGATAACGCCTTTGCACAATACAAAAACCATAGCATAGTTAAGTATCTACATAACATACTATGGCTAATCAGAATACTAAGAGCATCATCCGAGTTATACGCCAGTATCCTGAGCCCGGACACAGCTTTTTACCCTGTGATCGTTCTTTTGGGTTAATAAAGAAAACCAAAAGGAAAAAGAAACGGGTACACGTACTTGATGAATGGAAAACGTTGGTGCGAAAAACTTCTAATAAATTCCGTGTTGTGGATGTAAATCAAGACATGATAATGGATTTTACTGGACATTTGAAATCCATGTACATACAGATTATTTAAATATACGAAGGATTCCGACTTCATTGAATGTAGTATAGCGACTGGTTTTCCAAACATCACTAAATTTTTCGCTCAAAATATACCTGTCTTGTCTCTACCAACATCTAAAATGTCTCAGGTTTATCCCGTACCGATAAATGAAAAAAAGTAGATGACGTGAAAACCTTAGTACAGAAATGTATGTATTATGATTTCGGGATTTGAACCTCATTTGGGTTATATCCCTAGGGTGACTTGATGGCACACACACAGTATTATACTTTGTGCGCCATTTTCTTGTTTACTTTACTACCTTGTGTTGCCAGTCAACCCAGCGCAAGCCCTTGTTACAGCCTTTAGCCGGTGCCCGATAGCTAGAGGTTGCCAAGTTAATTTCATCCTAACTTGGAATGGTAACGGGAGTAGGTACCGATCCAAATCAGACTGTGAAAATTTCCTGACCTGACCAAGATTCGAACCCACGACCTCTGTAACCAGAGCCTAGCATCCTAACCACTATGCTATCCCGCCGTTTAGTACAGAAATACGTACCGGTAGCAGATCAATGGTACTACAAGGAAATATTCGGGGAAAAAGAGATAATTGAAGAGGAACAGAATCAGGAAGAAAGGACTGAACTGCGAGAATATGAATCTGATTCTTCGTTTATGTAGTTTATACGTTACATGTAACAATTATTTGTTTAATAAATATTATCGCTTAAACCATAAATTTAAATATTTTTTTTTAAAACTCATATTTTGGTGCAAAAAAAACAGACAAGTCCAAATTTTTTTAAAAATATAAAAAGTTATTTTTCCGCTGTCTTGCTTTTTAATTTGACTGGCACATTTAATCACTAATGTCTACATACAAAAGAAATTCAGGGTGATCCTTTTACTATGTTACAAGTTAGAAAGTTTTTATCGTTTTCCCGCATTTCTGTAAATGTGGACTTACCCGGTTTTTACACCAAGGTCTTAAACTATTAAATTATGCAAGCTGTAGCAGTTTTTTTTAAAATTTGCACATTCTTTTTTTTTCAGAAAAGCTGATACGTTAAAATACGATCCAATATATTGGGTTAAATTCACTTAGAGAAGGTCTCAGAACCTCATGCCTGACATCGTTCCGATACTTGGCGAATGATGTTAGGATTCGCGATGCGGAACAAGCATTGACAGATGGCATATACACTACTTTCCATTTTTTGGAAGTTGTCACCCATGCTGTGGAAAACGTGGAGCTGAACCTACACGAAGTACGTTTGTGTCTACAGGGTGGTTTGGTTTTTAATGTACAGTTGATATGTAAACTAACTAACATTAGAGAAAAAATATTCAATTAAAACTTATTCAGTATAATATATACCAAATTATTATAGTTAAAGAATAATAATTTCCGAATATTGAAATTTAAAAACATTTATTAACATAATAACATGATAGCACATCCGACAACTAACAACAGTTTATGCCATCATTTACGCCGTCAATTTGAGTTTGCTTTGTAAACTTAATTCTTATTAAATCTTATATTACAAAATTTTGTTACTTTTTGATTTATCGTTGACGAAAAAATTATAAAACACACACACGGGCTCACACTATTGTGAAAATAGTAAAATCGTATTCTAGAGACCCTGAAACGTGCTCATCCGCCAAAAAAACTCACTCATATATTTAGACAATTTACAATACCACCTTTATAGAATATGAGACAAAAGATAACAATGTTTTTAATTAATTATAATAGTTTACGAAATATCAGGTTGATTTAGAAAACTTAACCATTCTATATTAAATTTTTTTAATATAAAATAATTATTTTCAGACTCATGCGGGAAGATTCCTGGATGATGTGAGTATTATTTTTACTTATTATACAAATATATTAATATATGGGTACCCACATTTTATTTAAACTGCAAAAGAAGATATAAACGATATTTTACTATTGTCACTGTCATGTCATAATCATTTAAATTTCACGTAGTAACAAAAAAATGTTTAACGATCATGGACTACAAGATGCCGAAATATTAAATTAATTAGTGGTTAGCACAGCGGTTGAGGGTCTGCCTAGCATGCTAGCGGTCCCCAGTTCGATTCCAAGCGCAACCAACAATAGTACCACTGGGTCCGAGTGGTTGAATTCCACTTAACATCTACCATTCTGTAATTGGGAATTAATCCTGTAGGATGGTTACCAGCAAAAATAAGTATATACTTTAATTATTCTTAAATGATAACAGATACAGAAAAATTTGTAAAATACCAATTGCAGATAATAACCACATAATTTTTCATTTAAAATATAACAATTTGTCTTAAATTAATTATTTATCGAAATATTTTAAAAAATTACTACTTCCGATTTGTAGATTGAAACAAAAATTATGTTGGTTTATTAAGATTACTATTAAAACCTTATAAATATAAAATTTTGAATTGTAATGTTGAATATTTTTTTAGTTATCGGGTCCATACAAATTGTAACATACGAACGAAGGCGCGCGCGCACGCGCACATATACACACACATCATCGCGAAAATATTAAATTCTTATTCTAGGAACCCTAAAACGTGCTTATCCATGAAAAACTCACACTAGAAAATTTTAACCCATCACAATACCTCCCTTATAGAATATGAGACGGGAGGTAAAAAAGTAATAATAAGTGCAAGACTATTTGATTTGTTTTTCTTAAAATTGTTAATATTATATTTTAAAATTTCTGTATTAATTTTGAATATTTCACACTTTCGTAGAAAAAATATTATTATGTACCTAACACACTTGCGGAAAGGGTCATTGAAAAACTCGTATGATAAGACAACTCGCTAACGCTCGTGCTCCAACCGTCATACAAGTTTTTCAATGATGCCCTTTCCACACTTGTATTACAATATACTATTCATAAACATTAATAACATATACCTGCCATTATATTCTATAAAAGTTACTTCAAGACGAAGATATCGATGTTGATAATGAACCAGCCCCAGTGCCCATAGCACCCGTTGATCTTGAAGATAACGATGACGAAGATTTTATTTTCAATGTCGAAGATGATCCAGCACATGATCCAGCCCCAGCGCCCATAGAACCTGTTGAACACGACGTTGAGCCTGATGTTGTATCTGAGGCAGCTCTTGGACTTGAGGAACTTCCAGTACTTGTTATAGTACCACCCGGGATACCCGAGCCCAATACCCTGTGGAGACCATAGAGCCCGTTCCACCGCCTGCCGTACCACTTTTACCCGCATGACAAGTACAACCTGTAAGTCTTTTGAAATATGTATGATGCCAATATTTTATATACTCATCTTTTTGAAATCCATGTACATACAGATTATTTAAATATACGAAGGATTCCGACTTCATTGAATGTAGTATAGCGACTGGTTTTCCAAACATCACTAAATTTTTCGCTCAAAATATACCTGTCTTGTCTCTACCAACATCTAAAATGTCTCAGGTTTATCCCGTACCGATAAATGAAAAAAAGTAGATGACGTGAAAACCTTAGTACAGAAATGTATGTATTATGATTTCGGGATTTGAACCTCATTTGGGTTATATCCCTAGGGTGACTTGATGGCACACACACAGTATTATACTTTGTGCGCCATTTTCTTGTTTACTTTACTACCTTGTGTTGCCAGTCAACCCAGCGCAAGCCCTTGTTACAGCCTTTAGCCGGTGCCCGATAGCTAGAGGTTGCCAAGTTAATTTCATCCTAACTTGGAATGGTAACGGGAGTAGGTACCGATCCAAATCAGACTGTGAAAATTTCCTGACCTGACCAAGATTCGAACCCACGACCTCTGTAACCAGAGCCTAGCATCCTAACCACTATGCTATCCCGCCGTTTAGTACAGAAATACGTACCGGTAGCAGATCAATGGTACTACAAGGAAATATTCGGGGAAAAAGAGATAATTGAAGAGGAACAGAATCAGGAAGAAAGGACTGAACTGCGAGAATATGAATCTGATTCTTCGTTTATGTAGTTTATACGTTACATGTAACAATTATTTGTTTAATAAATATTATCGCTTAAACCATAAATTTAAATATTTTTTTTTAAAACTCATATTTTGGTGCAAAAAAAACAGACAAGTCCAAATTTTTTTAAAAATATAAAAAGTTATTTTTCCGCTGTCTTGCTTTTTAATTTGACTGGCACATTTAATCACTAATGTCTACATACAAAAGAAATTCAGGGTGATCCTTTTACTATGTTACAAGTTAGAAAGTTTTTATCGTTTTCCCGCATTTCTGTAAATGTGGACTTACCCGGTTTTTACACCAAGGTCTTAAACTATTAAATTATGCAAGCTGTAGCAGTTTTTTTTAAAATTTGCACATTCTTTTTTTTTCAGAAAAGCTGATACGTTAAAATACGATCCAATATATTGGGTTAAATTCACTTAGAGAAGGTCTCAGAACCTCATGCCTGACATCGTTCCGATACTTGGCGAATGATGTTAGGATTCGCGATGCGGAACAAGCATTGACAGATGGCATATACACTACTTTCCATTTTTTGGAAGTTGTCACCCATGCTGTGGAAAACGTGGAGCTGAACCTACACGAAGTACGTTTGTGTCTACAGGGTGGTTTGGTTTTTAATGTACAGTTGATATGTAAACTAACTAACATTAGAGAAAAAATATTCAATTAAAACTTATTCAGTATAATATATACCAAATTATTATAGTTAAAGAATAATAATTTCCGAATATTGAAATTTAAAAACATTTATTAACATAATAACATGATAGCACATCCGACAACTAACAACAGTTTATGCCATCATTTACGCCGTCAATTTGAGTTTGCTTTGTAAACTTAATTCTTATTAAATCTTATATTACAAAATTTTGTTACTTTTTGATTTATCGTTGACGAAAAAATTATAAAACACACACACGGGCTCACACTATTGTGAAAATAGTAAAATCGTATTCTAGAGACCCTGAAACGTGCTCATCCGCCAAAAAAACTCACTCATATATTTAGACAATTTACAATACCACCTTTATAGAATATGAGACAAAAGATAACAATGTTTTTAATTAATTATAATAGTTTACGAAATATCAGGTTGATTTAGAAAACTTAACCATTCTATATTAAATTTTTTTAATATAAAATAATTATTTTCAGACTCATGCGGGAAGATTCCTGGATGATGTGAGTATTATTTTTACTTATTATACAAATATATTAATATATGGGTACCCACATTTTATTTAAACTGCAAAAGAAGATATAAACGATATTTTACTATTGTCACTGTCATGTCATAATCATTTAAATTTCACGTAGTAACAAAAAAATGTTTAACGATCATGGACTACAAGATGCCGAAATATTAAATTAATTAGTGGTTAGCACAGCGGTTGAGGGTCTGCCTAGCATGCTAGCGGTCCCCAGTTCGATTCCAAGCGCAACCAACAATAGTACCACTGGGTCCGAGTGGTTGAATTCCACTTAACATCTACCATTCTGTAATTGGGAATTAATCCTGTAGGATGGTTACCAGCAAAAATAAGTATATACTTTAATTATTCTTAAATGATAACAGATACAGAAAAATTTGTAAAATACCAATTGCAGATAATAACCACATAATTTTTCATTTAAAATATAACAATTTGTCTTAAATTAATTATTTATCGAAATATTTTAAAAAATTACTACTTCCGATTTGTAGATTGAAACAAAAATTATGTTGGTTTATTAAGATTACTATTAAAACCTTATAAATATAAAATTTTGAATTGTAATGTTGAATATTTTTTTAGTTATCGGGTCCATACAAATTGTAACATACGAACGAAGGCGCGCGCGCACGCGCACATATACACACACATCATCGCGAAAATATTAAATTCTTATTCTAGGAACCCTAAAACGTGCTTATCCATGAAAAACTCACACTAGAAAATTTTAACCCATCACAATACCTCCCTTATAGAATATGAGACGGGAGGTAAAAAAGTAATAATAAGTGCAAGACTATTTGATTTGTTTTTCTTAAAATTGTTAATATTATATTTTAAAATTTCTGTATTAATTTTGAATATTTCACACTTTCGTAGAAAAAATATTATTATGTACCTAACACACTTGCGGAAAGGGTCATTGAAAAACTCGTATGATAAGACAACTCGCTAACGCTCGTGCTCCAACCGTCATACAAGTTTTTCAATGATGCCCTTTCCACACTTGTATTACAATATACTATTCATAAACATTAATAACATATACCTGCCATTATATTCTATAAAAGTTACTTCAAGACGAAGATATCGATGTTGATAATGAACCAGCCCCAGTGCCCATAGCACCCGTTGATCTTGAAGATAACGATGACGAAGATTTTATTTTCAATGTCGAAGATGATCCAGCACATGATCCAGCCCCAGCGCCCATAGAACCTGTTGAACACGACGTTGAGCCTGATGTTGTATCTGAGGCAGCTCTTGGACTTGAGGAACTTCCAGTACTTGTTATAGTACCACCCGGGATACCCGAGCCCAATACCCTGTGGAGACCATAGAGCCCGTTCCACCGCCTGCCGTACCACTTTTACCCGCATGACAAGTACAACCTGTAAGTCTTTTGAAATATGTATGATGCCAATATTTTATATACTCATCTTTTTGAAATCCATGTACATACAGATTATTTAAATATACGAAGGATTCCGACTTCATTGAATGTAGTATAGCGACTGGTTTTCCAAACATCACTAAATTTTTCGCTCAAAATATACCTGTCTTGTCTCTACCAACATCTAAAATGTCTCAGGTTTATCCCGTACCGATAAATGAAAAAAAGTAGATGACGTGAAAACCTTAGTACAGAAATGTATGTATTATGATTTCGGGATTTGAACCTCATTTGGGTTATATCCCTAGGGTGACTTGATGGCACACACACAGTATTATACTTTGTGCGCCATTTTCTTGTTTACTTTACTACCTTGTGTTGCCAGTCAACCCAGCGCAAGCCCTTGTTACAGCCTTTAGCCGGTGCCCGATAGCTAGAGGTTGCCAAGTTAATTTCATCCTAACTTGGAATGGTAACGGGAGTAGGTACCGATCCAAATCAGACTGTGAAAATTTCCTGACCTGACCAAGATTCGAACCCACGACCTCTGTAACCAGAGCCTAGCATCCTAACCACTATGCTATCCCGCCGTTTAGTACAGAAATACGTACCGGTAGCAGATCAATGGTACTACAAGGAAATATTCGGGGAAAAAGAGATAATTGAAGAGGAACAGAATCAGGAAGAAAGGACTGAACTGCGAGAATATGAATCTGATTCTTCGTTTATGTAGTTTATACGTTACATGTAACAATTATTTGTTTAATAAATATTATCGCTTAAACCATAAATTTAAATATTTTTTTTTAAAACTCATATTTTGGTGCAAAAAAAACAGACAAGTCCAAATTTTTTTAAAAATATAAAAAGTTATTTTTCCGCTGTCTTGCTTTTTAATTTGACTGGCACATTTAATCACTAATGTCTACATACAAAAGAAATTCAGGGTGATCCTTTTACTATGTTACAAGTTAGAAAGTTTTTATCGTTTTCCCGCATTTCTGTAAATGTGGACTTACCCGGTTTTTACACCAAGGTCTTAAACTATTAAATTATGCAAGCTGTAGCAGTTTTTTTTAAAATTTGCACATTCTTTTTTTTTCAGAAAAGCTGATACGTTAAAATACGATCCAATATATTGGGTTAAATTCACTTAGAGAAGGTCTCAGAACCTCATGCCTGACATCGTTCCGATACTTGGCGAATGATGTTAGGATTCGCGATGCGGAACAAGCATTGACAGATGGCATATACACTACTTTCCATTTTTTGGAAGTTGTCACCCATGCTGTGGAAAACGTGGAGCTGAACCTACACGAAGTACGTTTGTGTCTACAGGGTGGTTTGGTTTTTAATGTACAGTTGATATGTAAACTAACTAACATTAGAGAAAAAATATTCAATTAAAACTTATTCAGTATAATATATACCAAATTATTATAGTTAAAGAATAATAATTTCCGAATATTGAAATTTAAAAACATTTATTAACATAATAACATGATAGCACATCCGACAACTAACAACAGTTTATGCCATCATTTACGCCGTCAATTTGAGTTTGCTTTGTAAACTTAATTCTTATTAAATCTTATATTACAAAATTTTGTTACTTTTTGATTTATCGTTGACGAAAAAATTATAAAACACACACACGGGCTCACACTATTGTGAAAATAGTAAAATCGTATTCTAGAGACCCTGAAACGTGCTCATCCGCCAAAAAAACTCACTCATATATTTAGACAATTTACAATACCACCTTTATAGAATATGAGACAAAAGATAACAATGTTTTTAATTAATTATAATAGTTTACGAAATATCAGGTTGATTTAGAAAACTTAACCATTCTATATTAAATTTTTTTAATATAAAATAATTATTTTCAGACTCATGCGGGAAGATTCCTGGATGATGTGAGTATTATTTTTACTTATTATACAAATATATTAATATATGGGTACCCACATTTTATTTAAACTGCAAAAGAAGATATAAACGATATTTTACTATTGTCACTGTCATGTCATAATCATTTAAATTTCACGTAGTAACAAAAAAATGTTTAACGATCATGGACTACAAGATGCCGAAATATTAAATTAATTAGTGGTTAGCACAGCGGTTGAGGGTCTGCCTAGCATGCTAGCGGTCCCCAGTTCGATTCCAAGCGCAACCAACAATAGTACCACTGGGTCCGAGTGGTTGAATTCCACTTAACATCTACCATTCTGTAATTGGGAATTAATCCTGTAGGATGGTTACCAGCAAAAATAAGTATATACTTTAATTATTCTTAAATGATAACAGATACAGAAAAATTTGTAAAATACCAATTGCAGATAATAACCACATAATTTTTCATTTAAAATATAACAATTTGTCTTAAATTAATTATTTATCGAAATATTTTAAAAAATTACTACTTCCGATTTGTAGATTGAAACAAAAATTATGTTGGTTTATTAAGATTACTATTAAAACCTTATAAATATAAAATTTTGAATTGTAATGTTGAATATTTTTTTAGTTATCGGGTCCATACAAATTGTAACATACGAACGAAGGCGCGCGCGCACGCGCACATATACACACACATCATCGCGAAAATATTAAATTCTTATTCTAGGAACCCTAAAACGTGCTTATCCATGAAAAACTCACACTAGAAAATTTTAACCCATCACAATACCTCCCTTATAGAATATGAGACGGGAGGTAAAAAAGTAATAATAAGTGCAAGACTATTTGATTTGTTTTTCTTAAAATTGTTAATATTATATTTTAAAATTTCTGTATTAATTTTGAATATTTCACACTTTCGTAGAAAAAATATTATTATGTACCTAACACACTTGCGGAAAGGGTCATTGAAAAACTCGTATGATAAGACAACTCGCTAACGCTCGTGCTCCAACCGTCATACAAGTTTTTCAATGATGCCCTTTCCACACTTGTATTACAATATACTATTCATAAACATTAATAACATATACCTGCCATTATATTCTATAAAAGTTACTTCAAGACGAAGATATCGATGTTGATAATGAACCAGCCCCAGTGCCCATAGCACCCGTTGATCTTGAAGATAACGATGACGAAGATTTTATTTTCAATGTCGAAGATGATCCAGCACATGATCCAGCCCCAGCGCCCATAGAACCTGTTGAACACGACGTTGAGCCTGATGTTGTATCTGAGGCAGCTCTTGGACTTGAGGAACTTCCAGTACTTGTTATAGTACCACCCGGGATACCCGAGCCCAATACCCTGTGGAGACCATAGAGCCCGTTCCACCGCCTGCCGTACCACTTTTACCCGCATGACAAGTACAACCTGTAAGTCTTTTGAAATATGTATGATGCCAATATTTTATATACTCATCTTTTTGAAATCCATGTACATACAGATTATTTAAATATACGAAGGATTCCGACTTCATTGAATGTAGTATAGCGACTGGTTTTCCAAACATCACTAAATTTTTCGCTCAAAATATACCTGTCTTGTCTCTACCAACATCTAAAATGTCTCAGGTTTATCCCGTACCGATAAATGAAAAAAAGTAGATGACGTGAAAACCTTAGTACAGAAATGTATGTATTATGATTTCGGGATTTGAACCTCATTTGGGTTATATCCCTAGGGTGACTTGATGGCACACACACAGTATTATACTTTGTGCGCCATTTTCTTGTTTACTTTACTACCTTGTGTTGCCAGTCAACCCAGCGCAAGCCCTTGTTACAGCCTTTAGCCGGTGCCCGATAGCTAGAGGTTGCCAAGTTAATTTCATCCTAACTTGGAATGGTAACGGGAGTAGGTACCGATCCAAATCAGACTGTGAAAATTTCCTGACCTGACCAAGATTCGAACCCACGACCTCTGTAACCAGAGCCTAGCATCCTAACCACTATGCTATCCCGCCGTTTAGTACAGAAATACGTACCGGTAGCAGATCAATGGTACTACAAGGAAATATTCGGGGAAAAAGAGATAATTGAAGAGGAACAGAATCAGGAAGAAAGGACTGAACTGCGAGAATATGAATCTGATTCTTCGTTTATGTAGTTTATACGTTACATGTAACAATTATTTGTTTATAAATATTATCGCTTAAACCATAAATTTAAATATTTTTTTTTAAAACTCATATTTTGGTGCAAAAAAACAGACAAGTCCAAATTTTTTTTAAAATATAAAAAGTTATTTTTCCGCTGTCTTGCTTTTTAATTTGACTGGCACATTTAATCACTAATGTCTACATACAAAAGAAATTCAGGGTGATCCTTTTACTATGTTACAAGTTAGAAAGTTTTTATCGTTTTCCCGCATTTCTGTAAATGTGGACTTACCCGGTTTTTACACCAAGGTCTTAAACTATTAAATTATGCAAGCTGTAGCAGTTTTTTTTAAAATTTGCACATTCTTTTTTTTTCAGAAAAGCTGATACGTTAAAATACGATCCAATATATTGGGTTAAATTCACTTAGAGAAGGTCTCAGAACCTCATGCCTGACATCGTTCCGATACTTGGCGAATGATGTTAGGATTCGCGATGCGGAACAAGCATTGACAGATGGCATATACACTACTTTCCATTTTTTGGAAGTTGTCACCCATGCTGTGGAAAACGTGGAGCTGAACCTACACGAAGTACGTTTGTGTCTACAGGGTGGTTTGGTTTTTAATGTACAGTTGATATGTAAACTAACTAACATTAGAGAAAAAATATTCAATTAAAACTTATTCAGTATAATATATACCAAATTATTATAGTTAAAGAATAATAATTTCCGAATATTGAAATTTAAAAACATTTATTAACATAATAACATGATAGCACATCCGACAACTAACAACAGTTTATGCCATCATTTACGCCGTCAATTTGAGTTTGCTTTGTAAACTTAATTCTTATTAAATCTTATATTACAAAATTTTGTTACTTTTTGATTTATCGTTGACGAAAAAATTATAAAACACACACACGGGCTCACACTATTGTGAAAATAGTAAAATCGTATTCTAGAGACCCTGAAACGTGCTCATCCGCCAAAAAAACTCACTCATATATTTAGACAATTTACAATACCACCTTTATAGAATATGAGACAAAAGATAACAATGTTTTTAATTAATTATAATAGTTTACGAAATATCAGGTTGATTTAGAAAACTTAACCATTCTATATTAAATTTTTTTAATATAAAATAATTATTTTCAGACTCATGCGGGAAGATTCCTGGATGATGTGAGTATTATTTTTACTTATTATACAAATATATTAATATATGGGTACCCACATTTTATTTAAACTGCAAAAGAAGATATAAACGATATTTTACTATTGTCACTGTCATGTCATAATCATTTAAATTTCACGTAGTAACAAAAAAATGTTTAACGATCATGGACTACAAGATGCCGAAATATTAAATTAATTAGTGGTTAGCACAGCGGTTGAGGGTCTGCCTAGCATGCTAGCGGTCCCCAGTTCGATTCCAAGCGCAACCAACAATAGTACCACTGGGTCCGAGTGGTTGAATTCCACTTAACATCTACCATTCTGTAATTGGGAATTAATCCTGTAGGATGGTTACCAGCAAAAATAAGTATATACTTTAATTATTCTTAAATGATAACAGATACAGAAAAATTTGTAAAATACCAATTGCAGATAATAACCACATAATTTTTCATTTAAAATATAACAATTTGTCTTAAATTAATTATTTATCGAAATATTTTAAAAAATTACTACTTCCGATTTGTAGATTGAAACAAAAATTATGTTGGTTTATTAAGATTACTATTAAAACCTTATAAATATAAAATTTTGAATTGTAATGTTGAATATTTTTTTAGTTATCGGGTCCATACAAATTGTAACATACGAACGAAGGCGCGCGCGCACGCGCACATATACACACACATCATCGCGAAAATATTAAATTCTTATTCTAGGAACCCTAAAACGTGCTTATCCATGAAAAACTCACACTAGAAAATTTTAACCCATCACAATACCTCCCTTATAGAATATGAGACGGGAGGTAAAAAAGTAATAATAAGTGCAAGACTATCTGATTTGTTTTTCTTAAAATTGTTAATATTATATTTTAAAATTTTTGTATTAATTTTGAATATTTCACACTTTCGTAGAAAAAATATTATTATGTACCTAACACACTTGCGGAAAGGGTCATTGAAAAACTCGTATGATAAGACAACTCGCTAACGCTCGTGCTCCAACCGTCATACAAGTTTTTCAATGATGCCCTTTCCACACTTGTATTACAATATACTATTCATAAACATTAATAACATATACCTGCCATTATATTCTATAAAAGTTACTTCAAGACGAAGATATCGATGTTGATAATGAACCAGCCCCAGTGCCCATAGCACCCGTTGATCTTGAAGATAACGATGACGAAGATTTTATTTTCAATGTCGAAGATGATCCAGCACATGATCCAGCCCCAGCGCCCATAGAACCTGTTGAACACGACGTTGAGCCTGATGTTGTATCTGAGGCAGCTCTTGGACTTGAGGAACTTCCAGTACTTGTTATAGTACCACCCGGGATACCCGAGCCCAATACCCTGTGGAGACCATAGAGCCCGTTCCACCGCCTGCCGTACCACTTTTACCCGCATGACAAGTACAACCTGTAAGTCTTTTGAAATATGTATGATGCCAATATTTTATATACTCATCTTTTAATTTCGTAGAGGATTTGCGCTGTATGTATTGACGGCAATGCAACACATGCCGCTATTCCGTGTGGACACCAGTGCATGTGTGTAGTTTGCCAGGAAGTAATTCATCGGTTGAAAAAACATTGCCCTGTATGCCGCAAACATATACAAAGCATATTTAGAATATACTAATGTAAGTTTTAAGTTTGATTTTAATACACATATCCCCGAATTGAGATTACAAGAGGAAACAAAAAATTTTATTTCAAATTTTACGACACAATGCCAAAAGATAAAATTTTTTGTTTGATTTGATACTGCCAAAAATTGTGACAATAGTTATTTGTATGACGAGGTATAAAAGTAGCCTTTTGCAGATTGGGGCTAGAGATTTGCGCAGTGAAGGCTGCAAGCTGCAACTTACCGAAATCTACAAAATTATTTTCAGCCAGAAGTAGGCACAACATTTTTTACGAATGCTGAAATTCTCAACAATACATCAAACAATAAATGCAAACAAACTTGACATTTAGAAAGAATTAAATTTTTATATACCAGGTAGCTCTGATGACCGTATTTCTACTTTTGATTTGAAGTTCCTCTTGTTAACTCAATTCAGGAATATAGACAATTTTTAAACGGTTATCCGTAGGTATTTAAGGCGGGAATGTAGCTGTATGAGAAAGAGGTAAAACATATATATATATATATATATATATATATATATATATATATATATATATATATATATATATATATATATATATATATATATACTAACATAAGATCATTGAAATTTTTTTACGACAATATTTAATATTACACAAACAAATATTTAAAATTCTGAAATTTTGTTTTTCTTTATTTTCCGGAATATGCTGTAATTTAAATAAGGCAAACAACTGAATTCTTAATCTGGTAGGTAATACCAACGAAAAAATGTATAACTCATAAATTCCCACGGGGGGGGGGGGGGGGGGGGAAGGGTTTCATATTGGTGGCCCATGGTCTTATAACACTCAACGAAATTGATGATAGGAATTACCGAAAAAACAACTTTATCTTATACAATATACCTGAAAGTTTGTCAGATAATTCACAAGTGCAAGTAGACCATGACAAGGCTGAAGCAAACAAACTTTTTCGTGCATTACTTCAAACAACATTTGATGCCATTAAACCTATCCGTCTAAGAAAATCATCCGTGAAGCATTTAGGTCCACGCCCAAATTACTAGACCCTACCATCAAAATTGCCTCAGACATGACCAAGCTTCAGCGTGACCAGCTCAATAAATTAAGATCGGAACTAGAAATTTGGAAGAAAGCAGGAGAAAACAACCTAACAATTAAATATATAAAAGGCACTCCAAAAATCGTTGATGACACCTTTCCTACGAAATAGCAATTACAGTCTGTTTTGAATACCGACACCAATATTGTAATATATTTTCACAACACGCAAAGTTTAAAAAACAAATTAGTAGAAGATTTTCTAGATGACTGTAATAAACAAACATTTATATAATATCTGTATATTAATTCTTCACTTAACTTATTACCATTATGTTTAATTAGTTTCTCTCTTGTTTTGGTATATTTTAGAAGGTTGTTACTTAATTTACTAATTAATTACATAGGTATTAATTATTGTCAATATTTAACTATAAGCTATTTACATTATTTCTGTTGGGCTTTGTTATTGGCTATATTGTGTTCCAGTATTATTTGTGTATATACAGGCTGAGTTATCGAAATGCCCGTCGTTGATATCTCACTTGTCGTTAAAATACAGCATAAATTTATTAACAGATTTTTTCGTCTACTCAAGGAGCATAACTTGAAATTATTTTCACATATACAGGGTGTTGCATAACGACTTGGCAATAATTGTTCGTCTTTTTTAAATGAAACAGCCTATATATTTTTATATATTTTGAATTTTATTTTAATTACCTATACGAATATATAAATTTCATTTTAGTTTTCTGCGGCGTTACCAAGTTATTCAATTATTATACACGTATAGTTTTATAAAGGCGTACCGAAGTTATTTTAATAGTAAAAATTACGAATTTTATTTTTCTAACTATACTCTTTGCGCACATCATTTTTCTAATCATTATATTCATTCTTCATTATATTCTTACTTCTTGGTTGTTGATTTTAATACATATTTTCCGACTAAGTGGCACTTTCGGAGAACGAACGCCTCGCCCTATGCTCTCCCTGAGATCCCTTTCAGTGATGTTCCAGCTTTCATTTTCCCTAGCCGAGAACACCTACAGGTTGGTGCAATTTGTGTTATAAAATTTAAAAAATCTGACGTGGACACCACATGACTTCCTTGTACGCCTTGTGTGTTCATACTTTTCTTAATAACTAAAATGTAAAATAATATTAAAAATTCTTTTAACTTATTATACTAGTATACTCACAAATATATTTTAGTCATTTGATTTAAACTGCAGAAGAAGATATAAAGCATATTTTACTAGTGTCACTGTCATGTCATAATCATTTAAATTTTACGTAGTAACAAATGTTAATCGATCATGGACTACAAGATACCGAAATACTATAAATTATAAATATATACTTTAATTATTTTTAAATGATAGCAGATACAAAAATATTTATAAAATACCGATTGTAGGTAATAATCACATAATCTTTCATTTAAAATAAAAAAAAATTGTCTAAAATTAAATATTTATCGAAATATTTTTAAAAAGTACTACTTCCGGTTTGTAGACTGAAACCAAAAATAGGAGGTGCACAACTAGATGCTATAACAGTCCTAAATACAAAATTTCAACTTTCTACGTCTAACCGTATTTGAGTTATGCGACACACATACGTCCGTCCGTCCGTACGTACGTACGTACAGACGTCACGTCGAAACTAGTCATAATGGATTCAGAAAAGGTCAAAACGGATATTTCCGTCAAAATCTGAGAACCGAAATTTTTCGCGATTACAATACTTCCTTACTTCGTACAAGGAAGTAAAAAGAAAACTCGATATTACGCAGCAGAATTAAAAACATCTTTCACAGCTACTGGTGGTGGACCAGGAATATTTGAAGATCCTACTCTTAAACTGACATTATCAGTTATGAATAGAAAAACTGTGTTCGGACTACAGAATTCATTTGATTTAGACGGAATACAAGCCGATCTTAACTAAAATACATGTGATCAAAATTGAAAAGAACCTTCCGCAAGTAATTCAATAATATATGAGGTAAATGAAGTTGACATGACATTGTACTAGACTGGAGCAATTATAAGCCAACTCACTTTCAAACACCTGTCAGTGCAAAATTGAAACCAGGAATCCAGTATAGTAATTCAAATGAAACCAATGTTATATTACAAAATAAGAACACTTGTAATGATCAACAAACAAAATCAGAATTAAAAAATAAGGGTATTTCTAAAGATCGACAGAATCAACCAGATCCAAAATTATTACAAAATAAGTAGGTATGCTTGTAATAATGAAGAAAGTACATCTTTAAAAAAAAACATGGAAGTTCGTTAGCAACAAAGAAAAAATGGATAAACCGTCGTAGACCAGCAGTTCCAACCAACACAAAAGGAAATGAACTAAAAGCTATCTATCAAGAAATAGGCAAGATGAAAGTTATTCTTTTGCAAAATCATATAGAAGTAAAAGAACGCGAGAAGATATACATTGCTCAAAACAATTAAAGAGTAAATTTTTATTTTTTAATAACTTTTTCCTCAAACGTAGAATTGTTTTGAAAATTTATTTACAGATACCTTAAACCTTTATTTAAACAATTTTATTAAATTTCAATTAATATGTAACACTGAACTAAATTCGAAAAATGAAATGAAAAAGTTGAACATTCAGTAAATTGTTATTAGATTTATTTCTTATTTAGCATGCTGCGGATTAGTCTGCGTGTTTTCCTCTGGAATCTCAGCATCAATGATAAGTGAATTTTATATAGAACTGCCAAAATCATTTCATTTTATTATGTTTAGCATTTTGCTACAACGCATTCAAAAGATCGTTTATTAACAAACGATCAACGGAAAATAACTGAAGACCTTGGTGCAAAAACCGGTAAAGTCTACTTTTGGGTAAAATATAGTCTATATATATATATATATATATATATATATATATATCGTTGGGTACAAGAATCAGGCAAGTCCTGTGCATAGTAACGAAGTTATATGCTTTATGGACTTAACCGGTTTCATAGTTTGTAGCAAAAGTCGGACATGTCCTGGACTTGTCCGATTTTTGCACCAAACTAATATTTTTGTGGTGGGCGAGTTAACTGAATGAGAGTAAAGCTGATCATGCGCTGGTATGTTTATTTGACATGTTGAATGCGTATCTTGGTATCTCGATTATTGACAACAATGTCGTTGACCGATGAAGAGCCATTTCAGTCATCAGGCAGTGAATACGTTCCAAATGATCATGGTCAACCAAGTACTAGTCGAAGTCGTGTAAACAAACATGTGTTTGTTAGAAATTCAGACAAAACAGAAAACCAAAATGTAAACGGTACAAAAGCAAAAGGTATAAAGAAGAGGAGTGACGAAACATGACAGTATACCACAGCGAAAAGTGGCAAAGTGATGCCAGAAAGAAAATTTGATAAAAATTGCGCAAGCCGTCGCCAATTTTTTGGACAAATTCATTCAAATCAAAGAAACCAAATATTGCATCAATTTAATTCTTTAGTTGATAAAGAGAAACAAGACTATATCTTTACCCGTTCAGAAAGTAGAGTTGATTAAACACAAAAAAATATTTAAAATTCTTAAATTTTGCAATTTTCACTTGAAGATAATTATTACATTTTGGGTTATCAAGGACCTTATAAAAAATTTAATATAATGTATCTTACGTAAAATTTACTAAGGAATCCAAAACCGCAAACCGGAAGTCGATATCTTTACCCGTTCGGAAAGTAGAATTGATTAAACACAAGAAAATATTTAAAATTCTTAAATTTTGAAATTTTTACTTGAAGATAATATTTAAAGTTTTGGTTATCAAGGGCCTTACAAAAAATCAATTAAATGTATCTTAAGTAAAATTTACTAAAGAATCCAACGCCGCAGACCGGAAGTCGATATCGTTATTCATTCAGAAAGTAGAGCTGATTAAACACAAAAAATATTTTAAATTGTTAAATTTTGCAATTTTCACGTGATGATAATAATTAAATTTTGGATTGTCAAGGGCCTAACAAAAATTTAATATAATGTATCTTACGTAAAATTTACTGAGGAATCCAACGCCGCAAACCGGAAGTCGATATCTTTCTCCGTTCAGAAAGTAGAGTTGATTAAACACAAAAAATATTTTAAATTCATAAATTTTGCAATTATCACTTGAAGATAATAATTAAAATTTGGATTATCAAGGGCCTAACAAAAAATTTAATATAATGTATCTTACGCAAAATTTACTGAGGAATCCAACGCTGCAAACCGGAAGTCGATATCTTTATCCGTTTAGAAATTAGAGTTGATTAAACACACAAAAATTTAAAAATACTAAAATTTCTTTCTTTTTTTTAAATTGTTTTTTTTTCTGCAAAAAGCTACTCCATAGTCCGTGCTATCATATATTTTCTTGATCTAAACACAAAACTGAAAAATAAAAACATTGATAGCATGTGCCACCTTGATTGGTACCTTTTTATAATTTGATGATGAAAAATCACTATTTACTATAAAAATCGTTATTTTATGCCATAAAGCTACTACTTAGACATTGCTATCACATTTATTCTTGGTCTACACATAAAACTGAACAAAAAAATCATAGTCAGCATTTGCCACCCCAGGTGGTACCAATTTAGCTCATTTTCGGGTTTGGCTCATGGACTAATTGTTTCTTAATGGCATAAAATTTACAGAATTTAATTTTGTTAGGTTCGTGTTAACGGAAATGAATACATTGTTTGCAAAAAAATGTTTTGTGCAATTCATGGCATAACTAAACATCGAACAAGCCGTATTGCCTTTACATTAAAGCTAAAAATTGTCGCACCGTCTGACATGAGAGGTCGAACAAAATACCAAAAAATATCCTGACACTCACATAAAAAGTTTTCCTCGACCGAACAAAATACCAAAAAATATCCTGACACTTACATAAAAAGTTTTATTCGTCGTTCTTCTCATTATAGCAGACAATGTTTCCATTATGCACAAGTTATACTTAAAAACATATGAAGCAGATGTATATCAGAAGCTAGAACGCGGAGAACAATACAAACCGAAAGTTTGCTACGATTTTTACTATCGCTACTTTAAAGAGAACTATTATATAAGTTTCGGTTCACCTAGGTCAGATACATGTCAAACTTGCGATAGGTTGGAGAATGCAATAGCGGTTGAACAGGACAGTGAAGCTAAAACTGCTTTTCAGACAGAAAAACAACTTCATATTAAAAAATCTGAGTCATTTTATGTTTCACTTAAAGAAAAAACACAAGAATCTGTAGAAATATTATGTTTTGATTACCAAAAAAATTTACCTCTACCCCATGTACCTGCTGGAGACGTTTTCTACAAACGTCAAATATGGCAATATAACTTTTGTATTTACTCAGGAAAAACAGGATTGTCCACGTTTTATATGTACGATGAAGCTACGTCCAAAAAGGCAGTAACGAGGTAATAAGTTTTTTACATCATTATCTCAAAACATTTTTACCATACACCGTGAGTAGGGAAAGATGGGGCATTCTGGCTCAAGCCTCCCGGAGGCTGGCAGGCTGACTTTCATTCATAAATTTGAGTCTGTAGTACGTAGTAAATTTGACCTTGAGCCGCCCCCACCACTTTTCTCTGACGTCACATGGTATGGGGCGATTGGGTCTGCGGACCGTGGGAACTTATCAGGCGGCATCCTTTGATGTTTGCCGACAGGTGTTAATTTCAGGTGTGACCTTGAAATAAAAAGGTGACAGGATGACGTCATAGGGAAAGATGAGACATTCTGGCTCAGTCGTCCCAGAGGACTTTCATTCATAAATTTGCGTCTGTAGTACGTAGTAAATTTGACCTTGAGCTACACCCACCACTTTTCTCTGACGTCACAGGATGACGTCATCAGGTGTACTGGGATGTAAACAAAAGATGACTTAGGGGATGACGTCATCAGGAAGGTGACCTGGTGACGTGGAGTGCGATGACACTTTGAAATAGGAAATTGAGGGGGGTAGGGCGCTTCTCGAGTACACCAGTAAGTCTAATATCAACACATCTGCGAGTTTTGGAGGCTCGGTTTACCAACGTGTCTAAGACAAACTGCATACCCTGCAATGCAGGGCCCCAAAAAGCAGCACGACAGCCATCAAAGGGAGAGAGAGTTAGTGAAAATAAGGAAACATATGGAAGAAACATACATACGTGAAAGACTTTGCCCCCCTCCATGTTGAGCCTACTGTAGATTTTTTCACAAAAAATGGGGCTGCGGTGCACACTTCACTGTTTAATAAAAGACAATACGGGTGAGAGACAGCGAAGAGAAATTTCCAGTTAGTAACAAAAAAATTTAACCTTGAAATTTGATAATGCAATTTGATTGGTTGTGACGCTCTCAGACCATTAGACCCGATGATATGAGTAATCAGGTTAAGACATGTTCGTAATGACGTCACCACCATGATGCGGTTAGTCTCAAACAGTAAGTTAATTCGCAAGGTAAATCAGTAATGCGCATGTGTGTATTCTCTAGTGTTCAGTTATAATATCCGCTAATTGAATAATTTTGCGGCGGTGTATAATTTGAAAAAAAAACATGATCAAATGCATATATTACTGCAATATTAAAATTATTACGCAACATTGCGTAATACATTACAATTAATACCAATTACGCATGCGCACTTTTTACAGGTGGCGTATAAATAGTGAGTCATCTGTGCAGATTTCATCAGTTATTAACAAGCCTCCTTGTAATAACAACAAACAGTAAATTTGATTAAGAAGTTTTTTTTTTATTTATCAACTATATAATGATGAATTGCGATAAATGTAAAAAAGTATTTGCAAGCAAAGACAATCTCCGTCGCCACATGAAAATATGTTATGAGACGGGTGAAGAATATAAATGTGTAACATGCACATTGAAATTTACTCGAAAAGATAACCTACGAAGACATATAAAAAAGTACCATAAACAAAATTATATTACATCAGCACCGGTAATAAGAATAATACAATCTACGGATGACAATAAACAAGATAATATTAACGATGATTCACCACCTGCAAAGAAGATAAAATTAATGGATGACGAAAAGAAAAAAACCTCAAATATTTCACTTTGTGAAATATGTGATGAAGAATTTGCAACAAGAGGCAAATATATGGGGCATTTGAGATCCCAAAAACATTTGAAAGCGACAACGAGACCATTTCAACGAGATGTAGCGGAAATTATCACCAGTTTCAAGAATAGAGTGGCAAGTTACTCTATAAAAGGATCAGGAATTGACATTAGTAATTTTCTATTAAGTTTAAAAAAACCAGTTGAAAGCATAGTTCATAATATTATACAGTCTCATAATTCTGGTATTAAATTTAATATTGAACTATTTAGCTATTATGTAAACGAGAAAAATCCCACCGGTGATTTAAAATCATTTAATACAAAATATCAAGAAGTATCACCTACCATGAATCGTTTTAAAAAAATTTACGATAATATGTGCTCTACAATTAAAACTAAATGTGGGGAATTCCAAGATCGGGATTCGGGGTGGACGCTAAAAGAAATATCCCATTTAGAAATTAATGTAAACAAATACAAGCCAATTCGGGGGTCATCATATATTGAACTTCCAAAACAAATTAAAGATAAACATGCGTGTATAAACGTGAAGAATGAAGATATATATTGCTGGCTTTGGTCAATAAGTGCTGCGCTTTATCCAGTCAATAAAAATGCAGATCGTACAATATCTTATCCACATTTTAGTGCAGTTTTGAAATATGACGGAATAGATTTTCCTATGAAATTGAACAATATTCCGAAATTTGAGCAATTAAATAATTTAAGTATAAATGTATACGGGTTAGAGCTTAATTATAAATCTAAAAAATATGACGTAGTGGGACCGATTTATCATACACATAAAATTCAAGAAAAACATATAAATTTATTGTATATTGAAGAGGGTAGTAAAGGTCATTATGTGTGGATAAAAGATTTATCACGACTTATACGGAGTCAGATATCCGCACATCATGGCAAAAAAATTTTGTGTGATGGATGTTTAACATTTTTTAGTACACAAACCACTTTTGAGCAGCACCAGGCAAATGATTGCAATAAAGTCTATACTATAATGCCGACAGAAGATATGGTGTTAGATAAAAATGGCGATAGTGTACCTGGAAACATATTAAAATTTCAAAATTATGAGCGAAAAATGCGTGTACCATTTGTAGTATATGCAGATTTTGAATCGGTACTACAGCCGGTTGATACATGTGCACCAGACCCAAATTCAAGTTATACAAATAAAACACACATACATGTTCCCTACAGTTTTGCTTATAACATCAAATGTTCATTTGACGAGTCACTATCTAAATTTGTGACTTATACGGGCGAGAATTGTCCAAAAGTATTTTGTGAGAGACTCTATGCGGACGTTAAAGAAATTTATAATAAACATTTAAGTTTTGTACTTCCAATGGATAAATTAACTTCCAGTGAACAATATTTATTTGATACGGCTACAGAATGTCATATATGTAACAAACCGCTACAAGCGGTAGACAAAGTTGCCGATCATGATCACCTCACGGGAATATTTAAAGCGGCTGCACACTCTAAGTGTAACTTAAATTATAAAATACCTAAAATGATTCCCATATTTTTCCACAATTTGTCAAATTATGATTCTCATCTATTTATAAAAGAGTTTGGATGTGATGAAGAAAAAATTGATATAATTCCGGAAAATAAGGAGAAATATATATCTTTTACAAAAAATTTATGTGTGGGAGAGTATGAGAATAAAAAATCAGTGCAAAATAAAATTTATATAAAATTAAGATTTCTAGATTCACTACGATTTATGACTAGCTCTTTGGAAAAACTCGCAAAAAATTTGACAGATGAGCAGTGTGTAGAAGTTAGAAAATTTTTTCCTGTCGATGAGCACTTTAAATTGTTACGAAGAAAGGGTATCTTCCCATATAAATATATGGATTCATTTAAGAGACTAAATGAAACTAATCTCCCACGTAAAAAATATTTTAATGATAGCTTAAACAACTATAATATATCAGAAAAAGATTATACACACGCGCAAACTGTGTGGAATACATTTAAAATTAAAACATTGGGTGAATATTCTGATCTTTATTGTAAAACGGATGTATTACTTCTTACCGACGTATTTGAACAATTTAGAAATGTATGTATGAAAACTTACCAACTCGACCCTGCTCACTACTATACGGCCCCCGGTCTTAGCTGGGATGCTATGTTAAAAATGACTGGTATTGAGTTGGAACTTTTCACCGATATAGATATGCATCATTTTGTTCAAAAGGGTATTAGAGGAGGAATTTGTCAAGTCTCACTGAGATACGCAAAAGCTAATAATAAATACATGTCAGAGTACAACTCAAATAATCCCAGCACATATTTGACGTACTGGGATGCAAATAATTTGTATGGGTGGGCGTTATCACAATCTATGCCTTATGGCGGGTTTAGATGGTTAAGCGAAGATGAAATTTTAAATTTTAACCCTTCTAACGTAGACGACAATTCACCTATTGGCTATTTTATTGAAGCTGATATAGAGTATCCAGAATCGTTACATTACCCGCATAATGATTTACCATTTTTAGCAGAAACTATGATACCTCCAAAATCAAAATTCAAAAATACTAAACTAATTCCAAATTTAAATCATAAGACCAAATACGTTATTCATTACAAAAATTTAAAGCAAGCATTAAAACACGGACTCAAAATTAAAAAAATTTATAGAGTAATTGAATTTAAACAAGCAACTTGGCTAAAGCAATATATTGACCTCAATACGACATTGAGACAAGCTGCAAAAAATGATTTTGAGAAAGACTTTTTTAAGTTGATGAACAACAGCGTATTTGGAAAAACAATGGAGAACATAGATAAGCGTGTTGACATAAAACTGGTAAATCATTGGGATAATGTAGGTCGCAGAGCTGGCGCAGAAACTCTTCTCGCGAAACCAAATATGAAAAGTATTTCAATATTCGATGAAAACTTGTGTGCAATTCAATTCGAAAAATTAAAAGTTGTATATAATAAACCTATATATGTGGGTTTCGCAGTTTTGGATCTATCTAAATTACTAATGTATGAATTTTACTATGATTTTCTAAAGCCGAAATATGGTGACCGAGTTGCTTTATGCTACTGTGATACTGATAGTTTTGTACTTTTAATCGAGACGAGTGACATTTATGAGGATATTAAAGCAGATATTCATAAATTTGATACTACGAATTTTGATTGTGATAATGCTTACAACATACCACTAAAAAATAAGGCCATTTTAGGACTTATGAAAGATGAACTGGGTGGTAAATTAATGCGTAAATTTATTGCATTACGTCCTAAAATGTACGCTTATTGTACGGAACAGGATCAGCAAATTTGGAAAAAGAAGGCTAAGGGTGTAAAAAGGTGTGTAGTGGATAAAAATTTGACTGGAGAACAGTACAAACAGTGTATACAAAGTAATGAAATAATCTATCGAAAACAGCAAATTTTTAGAAGCTACAAACACTCCATTTATACCATTGAACAAAATAAAATAGCTCTTAGCTGTAATGATGATAAAAGATTTATTTGCTCTGACGGTTCCTGTACGTTGGCTTGGGGACATTTACTAATCCCATGAAAAAAATGTATATATATATATATATAAATAATTATTATTTATATTAGTAGGTATTGTAGTAGTAGGGTAGAATTTTGTAATAATTTTATTATATTAGTGTATAGTTTTGTTTATATTTAATGTAAATAGATATTAATTTTTTAATTTAAATAATTTAGCATAAATACGTTCATATTTAATGTAAACAAATATTTATTTTTTAAAACATTAATTTAATTAATTTCGAAATTAATGATTTCAGACATAGGACACCCTTTATAACATAAGAAAATGCAAAAATACACACAACAGAATAATAAAATATAGGGTGTTCCATTTGAAAATGACGAGTTATAGCCATTTGAAATTGAGTAAATTTGATTCTCTGTACTGAACAGCCTGTATAATAACATTTAAAAAAAGTTATGTCAGAACAAAGAGTATAGTTACAGCTGTACAGAAAAAAAAATTCATAATTTTTACTATTAAAATAACTTCAGTACGCCTTTATAAAACAATACGTGTATTCGGCTTTTTTTAGAGAAAAAATTGAATAACTTGGCAACGCCGCGGAAAACTAAAATGAAACTTATATTTTCGTATAGGTAAATAAAATACAATTCAAAATATATAAAAATATATAGGGTGTTTCATTTAAAAAAAGACGAACAATTATTGCCAAGTCGTTATGCAACACCCTGTATATGTGAAAATAATTTTAAGTTATGCTCCTTGAGTAGACGAAAAATTCTGTTAATAAATTTATGCTGTATTTTTAACGACAAGGGAGATATCGACGACGGGCATTTCGATGACTCAGCCTGTATATATTTGTGTTAAGGAGTTTCGATACCGATTATCTATCTAGGGGATCTAAACAAAAATCTATTGTATTTCTGCAGAGTGACAACTTCTACCCACTAAATTTTGTTGTAAAAAACACCGAAAATATAAAAAATCTTATAGCGAAATATATTTGTTTATAAATATTTTATTACTATCTTTCAATTAAATTGTATTTTTAAGTCCTAAAGATTTTATATTTTAAAATTCATAATTTTAAAAATAAATCGAAAACACGGCAACAGCGCTAGTATTTTAGCTGCTTTACGTTGACTGTTGGCTGCAGTGATTCTAACCTAACTGTCAAGTGTTGTCAGGTAGTAAATGCAATAGCTCATAATAATTGTTCTTTTGACGCTCCAAGATTAATGCAAGCTATAAGAAATGAGAACTTAATTGATAGTTTTCGTCCAGTCATTCATTATTTCCAAGACACTTTAAAATTATTTAAAAACATTTCCTGACAATTGGTAGAAATTCATCTTTCTGTTTCAGAAATAATTAGTAATGGGGAAAGCTTTGATCAAGTATATGACAAACGTACACAAAAGATACAGATATTATTATTTCTACTATACAGCCTTTAAAAAGAGTCAGATCTTCTGGAATGATTAAAAGATTAGCGACATTTGGAATTAGTTACGAAATAATTGCAAACAAATTTAGTGATCATGGACCCGTCATGTCCCTTGTAGAGTTTTTAGTAGATGAACACGAATAATTCTTACTCAAATAGTTCTTCCTACTTATTTTCGATAGTTTCGTAACGGTGTTTGTATGCACATTGCGAAAGTGTGTCCAATTTCCTAAAAATGACTTGTGTATGTGTATTTTATTTGTTGTGAAAATATAAATATAATATCATTTGTTACAAACTTTATAAAATAATATGCTTCAACATAAACGCACTCTTACTTTCCAACAGTATTTTAAATTTCGCGCCAATCTATGATTTGCGACGTTGCCGTAGTTATCGCTCTTTTAGTTATGTGTCACGTTTTAAATTTTATTTATTTGAATAACTCAATAACGGTGTGGAAGAATCCACTGAATTTTAGTTTCATGATTTATTAATATCTGATTTATAATTACTGTAAATCTTTTTCTGGTGGTATTATTTTTATAGATTATACAGCCCTTTAAAAATGTATTCTCATTTACTCCCATGTAAAACAGAAATTTTTAAAAATTTATTTTTAAAAAACGGTGTGGACGATTGATCTGAAATTTTAACAGTGAACGATAAATACATCCATCTTCAACTTGTAAAATTTTCAGATGAATGGTAATATTTTCAAAAACGGTATCGAACCTCCTTAAATAAAACTTACATAGTTACACTATCTACTGTTTTATTATCCGCAACGCTCCTTGATCACAAATACAAACCCACAAACACACACAGACACACACGCACACACACAAAACAAAATATTTAAAATAAAATGAAGATAAAAAAACAATAATATCTTACCATGTTAATTGTTGATACGTTTTTTACATGTATATTGCTATTGTAGTTGTAGACATAGCTTTTGTTGACAGGTAACAGTTTTATAATGTACACATAACATATAATTGTCGCACACACAAACACATAGATGCCTTTAGAAATTTTTAAACATAATAGTAAATGGGACACTTTTATAGTTACTGGCCACATTATTCACTATCACTGCAGTACACCGAATTCTGTTATTTAACAAATGTACGTTTAATTTATTTTTTGTAAAGCTTTTTTTGAATCACTCTTGGATGAATCCAATACTGAACCCATTGTTCTTGAAGCTGGTCTTCAAACACTTCAGGTAGATTTAACTGCACAACGTCGAAATATTCTCTTTTTCCATGAAGAGATGTCACAGTTTTCAGTAGACACAATTTTTCAAGTGATTGTGGAGCTTTTCCATCTTTCAATACTATCTTATCCTTTTTTAGGTAGGTAGCTACGATGTCTTTGATGAAACTGCAGAAGATGAACTATTATTTGTCAATTTTATCAGTGTGATGATTATTATATCGTAATTTTATTATCACTTTTGATTATAAATATGAAATATTATTATAAGAACTGCGCATTGCAATAGAAACGCTATTGTTTGAAAATAGATGCAGTTATACTTAAAGTAGTTCGGTCGTCAATTGAAGTCTTTGATTTTGTATTGAAAATGGTCTGGTTGAATAGAAACTTTAATATTATTTTCAAAAGTGCCAAGAAAACATGCCCTTGCGGTACTCGTTTTTGAGAAAAATGAGTTTGAAGTTCACTGTTTTTACATGGGCTCTTATAGAAAACGACACTTTTGGTTAAGAAAAATTGAAATTGCGCCGTAAAAGTTCGTTGAATAAATAGTGGCAAATTGATATTTGGAAAGGTAATATATTAAGGCTTCGTTATGCATAGTCAAAACCCTACGTTGCCGATGTAAATAGCCCAAAAAATGGGAAAATATGTGACAAAATCACGACCAAACGGAAGCCGATCGGCCTTCACGTTCTGCAGGGTTGCCAACTGCGGAGCGTGGGAAATTTAAACGCAGATTAGAATGTTAACCTTTTATTTCTTGAAACAGATTGGATTGAAAAATCAATGATTTTCATGATTTTAAGTCATTTATCAAGAACTCGTTTTTATAAACATACTATCGTATTTATCATTTATGTATTTACATTTGAATGCCTCGGACAATGCTGCCAATTGTGTCGATGCCATAACCTGGCCCGAGTTATGACACCGGGTGATTGACTAGTCAAGTTGCGAATGAAATTACAAGATTTGTAAATTACGACTATTTGTTTGAGAACCAGATGCATAAACCATAAAAATTCATAATAAAATATTAAAAACCGTTACAGTCGAATTTCACTTCATAAATTGACAACAAAAAACGGACTGAATTTGACTAGCGTCAACGACGACCGAACTACTTTAAATAAATAGTTTATTTAAGTATAACTCTGCAACTTTTATATTCTCAGAATAATATGTGATAGGTATTATGTCCTGAAATTTATAGATTACGATAATTATTATTGTAACAATAGTTATTATATTTTATTGTGTTTTAGAGCAATAAAATTTACGTGGTTCAGTGTAACAATATTGAAGATTAATTTGACAGACATTATTCTGATTAGATAGGTTTTATATTGAAGACTTTGTATTGTTATTAAAAATATATATTGAGAAATCTGAGGACGTTTTTTCAACTGGCTTGTTAGCAGATTAAGTTTGTTAGAATCGCACGTGCACAAAAGAAAGTTTTTTAAAATTAATTTTTTTATAAATATATGATTTATGCATGGGATTCATACATATCTTGAGTAGTAATAGCAGCTAAACAGGTCTGAATAAAACATTCAGCTCTGATATTAGTTAAGCAAAACAACTAATAAGGGTAAAACGTATAAAACTGCAGGCACTGATTCCTCGTCACACGTAACATTTATCATGTAACACGTATGTGTGGACTGAACGTATTCCTAAACAAAACAAAATAAAACAAAAATGTAAAGAAAATAAATAATTTTAAAATAATGATATTTTTAAAAATTACTTTAATTTGGACATTTTATACCCTGCTGGAGCAATGCAGGAGTTGAATATCACAAATATATTTGATTTATTATAAGAAACAAGCAGTACGAACACATGCAATTAAATCTACAATTTATACTCATTAATCCTTTTGGTGAATCCTTCAATACAAGAGAATGGTTTTCAAGTAAAATAATAAAATCTTTTGATATAAATATTAGACATTTATTTCATCAGAAATATAACTATACAGAAAATATAAATTTATACAAATAAACAATTTACATATTTTTATCTTTCTTTAAAAGCTCCCACCTTTTCCTTTCGCGAATATGAAAATCTTTTTTGTCCTTTTTGGACATTTTATACCCCGTTGGAGCAATTAAAATCCGCTTATCTTTGATGCTGTCCAGAGGTCGATAAGTGGGTTCATTACAACTGTCCCAATTTTCTGTGCACTCCACGACGTACTGATGAACGGGATGCAGCGTGTTAGTTTTCTGTTGTTGCTTCTGGTCGTCATCGTTGCCCCAATTTTTCGGTAGTTTATTATTCTGTTGTTGCTCCTGGTCGTCGTCATCCCAATTTTCGTTTGTCACCACAACATATTTTTTTACAGGATATAATTTAAAGGCAACTTTATATGCCTTTTCTTCTTCGTCACTAATAGTTTTGTTGTAACTCATCATTGTTATCAAACTAGTAACTAGTATATTGGTTTGAAAAACAGCGAAATAGCAAATACACAAGACAAAGCAAAGTGTAAACTGACTAAAAAATATTTTCAGCCCTCTATTTATAAGTCTACAAATGCTACAGTTAGGCCCTAAACAATAACAAAACTGCAAAAAACAATAACATACAATTATTTATAAATAAGTACAACGTAGGGAGAAAAAACGAGAATGATTCAGAGATTCTAAGAATCATTTCTGTTTATTTATTTTTGTCTCAGCAATTTTCCGATTTATAAACTATAACAGACTGCAAAATACAATAATATGCATTTGATAAAGAAGGATAACGTAGGGAAAAATTCGAGAATGATTCAAAGATTCTAATAATCATTTCTGTTTATTTATTTTTGTCGCTGCAATTTCCGATATCTAGATAATAACGGGTATAAAAGGTATAATGAGAACATAAGGGTATAGTAGGGGTATAAAAAGGTTAACAAAAACTGTTTCATTTACTTGATTAACATCCGTGACCATGATTACATGTCCTAATTGTAATAAAATATTTAACTGGCAAAGTGGTCTTAGCAGACATATACGGAGTGTACATAAAAAAATAAAGCGTTTTCGATGTGGAAAATGTAAAAAAGAATTCACACGAAAAGATAATTATGGTAGACATAAATTTATTCATCAAAATATAATTCAACAAATTAGTACCATACCAGCTACTAAGACCGTGGCAAATAATTCTGTTATAAATAAAAGGGACGAAGAGGGAAAGGGGGAGGAAAATGAGGATAGCAACTTTGATCCTAACATAGTTGTTGAAAAATTAAGAATACTACATGAGTCAGGCGCATCTTTAAATTCATATGAAATCCAACAATTAGTTGAAAAACTTCGAAAACACAAGTATATATGTTAATATCAATTAACGATTGAAATATATTCCAACTGTTTAAAAATGGATGTGCGTCCTTGGTTTTTCCTGCTCCTAATAACACAGCATCAGCAGTCGTTTTTAAATTGATCTGTATCAAAATTACAACTAAATATCATCAATACCTATCAACGATGATATCATGTAATTACGTGAAAAGAAAACGAGAAAAAGTATGCAACCTTCTCCTACCACAAATTTTTTATTGCAACTTACACTGCAGCACTAGTGTAGTGTAGAGTACCTAGAGTATGTACCTACTATTTTAAAAATAAGTTAGTTATAAGTTGGTATTGTAATAATTATCCTCTGTGTTTGTAAAATGTTGAAAAAATAAAAATCTATAATGTATGATAATTAATTTTATTTATACATTCATTATTCCTAATTCACTTATTACATTTCGTTTAGAGCATCAAAATTATTCATATGTTAAATCAAGAAACCTCATTAATTAGATACATCTTAATATTATCTTGAATATGCACAATAAGTACGTAGTATCACGACGTAGTATTACACATCAGTCGAAAAAACAATAACATAGTCATTATCAATCGCAGTCGCCAGTGCCGGCGAATTGTTAAAGGTAATTTTATGTTTTAACACCTATTCACTAGTTCACATGTGTATTCTCTTTATCTTCTTCTTTACATTCATAATTTTTGTTGTTTGAAACATTTTTCCATTTAAAAATGAAACACAGCATTTTATCTGCAAAATTCTAGAACAAACCGCTTATCTGTCCTCATATGCATCTCAAGTAATTCCCCTTATGGACGTATCCTCTTTCCCTCCCTTCCCCCCACCCACCGAATGCTATGATCAATTAATAATATTTCTCGCCCACGTAAATTCTTGCCTTATCTCCTGTCGGATGCCTCTGCGCGCTTTTAAGAAGTTGTTATTTCATTTTAATTTGTATCTAACGTTCAGAGTGATAACATAATTCGATGTGAATTCAAAGTGATAATCGTGAAAATTACATCAAAATACTCTGCTATTTTTTCTAATCATTCTATTGAACATTGATGGTTTGATGTTGGGCCCTACACGTAGGTAGAAAATTGTCTAAGGCGCTTCGGTAAATCGGAGCTGCAAAACCTGTTGATGTTATTTTTCGAGGCATTAGCCGAGCAAAATTAGTTTTCGAGGCACTAGCCGAGAAAAATTATTTTTTGTCATTAGTCGGGGAGAAATTATTTTGTGAGGTATTACAGCCGGAGGAAAATTATTTTTTGAGGTATTAACTGGGAAAAATTATTTTTCGAGGCATTAGCCGAGGAAAATTATTTTTGAAGCATTAGCCGATAAAAAATATTTTTCGAGGCATTAGCCGAGGAAAATTATTTTTCGAGGCATTAGTCGAGAAAAAATATTTTTTTGTCATTAGTCGGTGAAGAAAATTATTTTGTGAGGTATTATAGCCGGAGGAAAATTATTTTTCGAGGCATTAGCCGATGAAAAATTATTTTTTCAAGGCATTAGCCGGGGAAAATTATTTAGCGAGGTATTAGCCTAGGAAAATTATTTAACGAGGTATTAGCCTAGGAAAATTATTGCTATATATTTCACCATCATTATACCCTCATTATACCCTTATTATACCCTTATTATACCCTCATTATACCCTTATTATAACCTCAATATAGCCTCACTATACCCTTAATAATTGTTTTGTCTGACTTATTTGCTGGTTTAGTTACCGATTTGTATTTCTGTCTGATTGTATTAAAAACGATTATCAAAAACATCTTGTAATGTAATATGCATTTTCGAGCATTAGCCGGGGGAAATTGACCACATAATTAGTTTAAAAAATTGTGACAGTAAAGCAAAACGTCACCACAAAAGAAATTGTGATTTCGCGGGTTTTTTTGCAACAAAAATATCCGATATTCTGGCCAATTATTCTCGTCAGCGATCGAAAATGCACAGGCAGCGCTCTGATTGGTCGAAAAATGTGGAGCTAAAGTTGATCTTTTCACTACGATTTTGCGCAGCTAAGGTAACTTATTATTGTAAAATTTTATTTAAAAGTTTATGCAACCAGCAGTACACATAGAACCATATGTGCTGACCACATACATACATGGGACGTCAGAGAAAAGTGGGCGGGGCTATGTGACGTCAGAGAAAAGTGGTGACTCACTATTATACGTCTCCTGTAAAAAGTGCGCATGCGTAATTGGTATTAATTGTAATGTATTACGCAATGTTGCGTAATAATTTTAATATTGCAGTAATATATGCATTTGATCATGTTTTTTTTTCAAATTATACACCGCCGCAAAATTATTCAATTAGCGGATATTATAACTGAACACTAGAGAATACACACATGCGCATTACTGATTTACCTTGCGAATTAACTTACTGTTTGAGACTAACCGCATCATGGTGGTGACGTCATTACGAACATGTCTTAACCTGATTACTCATATCATCGGGTCTAATGGTCTGAGAGCGTCACAACCAATCAAATTGCATTATCAAATTTCAAGGTTAAATTTTTTTGTTACTAACTGGAAATTTCTCTTCGCTGTCTCTCACCCGTATTGTCTTTTATTAAACAGTGAAGTGTGCACCGCAGCCCCATTTTTTGTGAAAAAATCTACAGTGGGCTCAACATGGAGGGGGGCAAAGTCTTTCACGTATGTATGTTTCTTCCATATGTTTCCTTATTTTCACTAACTCTCTCTCCCTTTGATGGCTGTCGTGCTGCTTTTTGGGGCCCTGCATTGCAGGGTATGCAGTTTGTCTTAGACACGTTGGTAAACCGAGCCTCCAAAACTCGCAGATGTGTTGATATTAGACTTACTGGTGTACTCGAGAAGCGCCTTACCCCCCTCAATTTCCTATTTCAAAGTGTCATCGCACTCCACGTCACCAGGTCACCTTCCTGATGACGTCATCCCCTAAGTCATCTTTTGTTTACATCCCAGTACACCTGATGACGTCATCCTCTGTCACCTTTTTATCTCAAGGTCACACCTGATAAGTTCCCACGGTCCGCAGACCCAATCGCCCCATACCATGTGACGTCAGAGAAAAGTGGTGGGGGCGGCTCAAGGTCAAATTTACTACGTACTACAGACTCAAATTTATGAATGAAAGTCAGCCTGCCAGCCTCCGGGAGGCTTGAGCCAGAATGCCCCATCTTTCCCTACTACCGTGACAACGTTATTTCTTTTTTCTGATAACGCCTTTGCACAATACAAAAACCATAGCATAGTTAAGTATCTACATACTATGGCTAATCAGAATACTAAGAGCATCATCCGAGTTATACGCCAGTATCCTGAGCCCGGACACAGCTTTTTACCCTGTGATCGTTCTTTTGGGTTAATAAAGAAAACCAAAAGGAAAAAGAAACGGGTACACGTACTTGATGAATGGAAAACGTTGGTGCGAAAAACTTCTAATAAATTCCGTGTTGTGGATGTAAATCAAGACATGATAATGGATTTTACTGGACATTTGAAATCCATGTACATACAGATTATTTAAATATACGAAGGATTCCGACTTCATTGAATGTAGTATAGCGACTGGTTTTCCAAACATCACTAAATTTTTCGCTCAAAATATACCTGTCTTGTCTCTACCAACATCTAAAATGTCTCAGGTTTATCCCGTACCGATAAATGAAAAAAAGTAGATGACGTGAAAACCTTAGTACAGAAATGTATGTATTATGATTTCGGGATTTGAACCTCATTTGGGTTATATCCCTAGGGTGACTTGATGGCACACACACAGTATTATACTTTGTGCGCCATTTTCTTGTTTACTTTACTACCTTGTGTTGCCAGTCAACCCAGCGCAAGCCCTTGTTACAGCCTTTAGCCGGTGCCCGATAGCTAGAGGTTGCCAAGTTAATTTCATCCTAACTTGGAATGGTAACGGGAGTAGGTACCGATCCAAATCAGACTGTGAAAATTTCCTGACCTGACCAAGATTCGAACCCACGACCTCTGTAACCAGAGCCTAGCATCCTAACCACTATGCTATCCCGCCGTTTAGTACAGAAATACGTACCGGTAGCAGATCAATGGTACTACAAGGAAATATTCGGGGAAAAAGAGATAATTGAAGAGGAACAGAATCAGGAAGAAAGGACTGAACTGCGAGAATATGAATCTGATTCTTCGTTTATGTAGTTTATACGTTACATGTAACAATTATTTGTTTAATAAATATTATCGCTTAAACCACAAATTTAAATATTTTTTTTTAAAACTCATATTTTGGTGCAAAAAAACAGACAAGTCCAAATTTTTTTAAAAATATAAAAAGTTATTTTTCCGCTGTCTTGCTTTTTAATTTGACTGGCACATTTAATCACTAATGTCTACATACAAAAGAAATTCAGGGTGATCCTTTTACTATGTTACAAGTTAGAAAGTTTTTATCGTTTTCCCGCATTTCTGTAAATGTGGACTTACCCGGTTTTTACACCAAGGTCTTAAACTATTAAATTATGCAAGCTGTAGCAGTTTTTTTTAAAATTTGCACATTCTTTTTTTTTCAGAAAAGCTGATACGTTAAAATACGATCCAATATATTGGGTTAAATTCACTTAGAGAAGGTCTCAGAACCTCATGCCTGACATCGTTCCGATACTTGGCGAATGATGTTAGGATTCGCGATGCGGAACAAGCATTGACAGATGGCATATACACTACTTTCCATTTTTTGGAAGTTGTCACCCATGCTGTGGAAAACGTGGAGCTGAACCTACACGAAGTACGTTTGTGTCTACAGGGTGGTTTGGTTTTTAATGTACAGTTGATATGTAAACTAACTAACATTAGAGAAAAAATATTCAATTAAAACTTATTCAGTATAATATATACCAAATTATTATAGTTAAAGAATAATAATTTCCGAATATTGAAATTTAAAAACATTTATTAACATAATAACATGATAGCACATCCGACAACTAACAACAGTTTATGCCATCATTTACGCCGTCAATTTGAGTTTGCTTTGTAAACTTAATTCTTATTAAATCTTATATTACAAAATTTTGTTACTTTTTGATTTATCGTTGACGAAAAAATTATAAAACACACACACGGGCTCACACTATTGTGAAAATAGTAAAATCGTATTCTAGAGACCCTGAAACGTGCTCATCCGCCAAAAAAACTCACTCATATATTTAGACAATTTACAATACCACCTTTATAGAATATGAGACAAAAGATAACAATGTTTTTAATTAATTATAATAGTTTACGAAATATCAGGTTGATTTAGAAAACTTAACCATTCTATATTAAATTTTTTTAATATAAAATAATTATTTTCAGACTCATGCGGGAAGATTCCTGGATGATGTGAGTATTATTTTTACTTATTATACAAATATATTAATATATGGGTACCCACATTTTATTTAAACTGCAAAAGAAGATATAAACGATATTTTACTATTGTCACTGTCATGTCATAATCATTTAAATTTCACGTAGTAACAAAAAAATGTTTAACGATCATGGACTACAAGATGCCGAAATATTAAATTAATTAGTGGTTAGCACAGCGGTTGAGGGTCTGCCTAGCATGCTAGCGGTCCCCAGTTCGATTCCAAGCGCAACCAACAATAGTACCACTGGGTCCGAGTGGTTGAATTCCACTTAACATCTACCATTCTGTAATTGGGAATTAATCCTGTAGGATGGTTACCAGCAAAAATAAGTATATACTTTAATTATTCTTAAATGATAACAGATACAGAAAAATTTGTAAAATACCAATTGCAGATAATAACCACATAATTTTTCATTTAAAATATAACAATTTGTCTTAAATTAATTATTTATCGAAATATTTTAAAAAATTACTACTTCCGATTTGTAGATTGAAACAAAAATTATGTTGGTTTATTAAGATTACTATTAAAACCTTATAAATATAAAATTTTGAATTGTAATGTTGAATATTTTTTTAGTTATCGGGTCCATACAAATTGTAACATACGAACGAAGGCGCGCGCGCACGCGCACATATACACACACATCATCGCGAAAATATTAAATTCTTATTCTAGGAACCCTAAAACGTGCTTATCCATGAAAAACTCACACTAGAAAATTTTAACCCATCACAATACCTCCCTTATAGAATATGAGACGGGAGGTAAAAAAGTAATAATAAGTGCAAGACTATCTGATTTGTTTTTCTTAAAATTGTTAATATTATATTTTAAAATTTTTGTATTAATTTTGAATATTTCACACTTTCGTAGAAAAAATATTATTATGTACCTAACACACTTGCGGAAAGGGTCATTGAAAAACTCGTATGATAAGACAACTCGCTAACGCTCGTGCTCCAACCGTCATACAAGTTTTTCAATGATGCCCTTTCCACACTTGTATTACAATATACTATTCATAAACATTAATAACATATACCTGCCATTATATTCTATAAAAGTTACTTCAAGACGAAGATATCGATGTTGATAATGAACCAGCCCCAGTGCCCATAGCACCCGTTGATCTTGAAGATAACGATGACGAAGATTTTATTTTCAATGTCGAAGATGATCCAGCACATGATCCAGCCCCAGCGCCCATAGAACCTGTTGAACACGACGTTGAGCCTGATGTTGTATCTGAGGCAGCTCTTGGACTTGAAGAACTTCCAGTACTTGTTATAGTACCACCCGGGATACCCGAGCCCAATACCCTGTGGAGACCATAGAGCCCGTTCCACCGCCTGCCGTACCACTTTTACCCGCATGACAAGTACAACCTGTAAGTCTTTTGAAATATGTATGATGCCAATATTTTATATACTCATACTCATCTTTTAATTTCGTAGAGGATTTGCGCTGTATGTATTGACGGCAATGCAACACATGCCGCTATTCCGTGTGGACACCAGTGCATGTGTGTAGTTTGCCAGGAAGTAATTCATCGGTTGAAAAAACATTGCCCTGTATGCCGCAAACATATACAAAGCATATTTAGAATATACTAATGTAAGTTTTAAGTTTGATTTTAATACACATATCCCCGAATTGAGATTACAAGAGGAAACAAAAAATTTTATTTCAAATTTTACGACACAATGCCAAAAGATAAAATTTTTTGTTTGATTTGATACTGCCAAAAATTGTGACAATAGTTATTTGTATGACGAGGTATAAAAGTAGCCTTTTGCAGATTGGGGCTAGAGATTTGCGCAGTGAAGGCTGCAAGCTGCAACTTACCGAAATCTACAAAATTATTTTCAGCCAGAAATAGGCACAACATTTTTTACGAATGCTGAAATTCTCAACAATACATCAAACAATAAATGCAAACAAACTTGACATTTAGAAAGAATTAAATTTTTATATACCAGGTAGCTCTGATGACCGTATTTCTACTTTTGATTTGAAGTTCCTCTTGTTAACTCAATTCAGGAATATAGACAATTTTTAAACGGTTATCCGTAGGTATTTAAGGCGGGAATGTAGCTGTATGAGAAAGAGGTAAAACATATATATATATATATATATATATATATATATATATATATATATATATATATATATATATATATATATATATATATATATATATATATATATATATATATATATATATATATACTAACATAAGATCATTGAAATTTTTTTACGACAATATTTAATATTACACAAACAAATATTTAAAATTCTGAAATTTTGCAATTTTCATTTGTTTTTCTTTATTTTCCGGAATATGCTGTAATTTAAATAAGGCAAACAACTTAATTCTTAATCTGGTAGGTAATACTTTTGATTTGAAGTTCCTCTTGTTAACTCAATTCAGGAATATAGACAATTTTTAAACGGTTATCCGTAGGTATTTAAGGCGGGAATGTAGCTGTATGAGAAAGAGGTAAAACATATATATATATATATATATATATATATATATATATATATATATATATATATATATATATATATATATATATATATATATATATATATATACTAACATAAGATCATTGAAATTTTTTTACGACAATATTTAATATTACACAAACAAATATTTAAAATTCTGAAATTTTGTTTTTCTTTATTTTCCGGAATATGCTGTAATTTAAATAAGGCAAACAACTGAATTCTTAATCTGGTAGGTAATACCAACGAAAAAATGTATAACTCATAAATTCCCACGGGGGGGGGGGGGAAGGGTTTCATATTGGTGGCCCATGGTCTTATAACACTCAACGAAATTGATGATAGGAATTACCGAAAAAACAACTTTATCTTATACAATATACCTGAAAGTTTGTCAGATAATTCACAAGTGCAAGTAGACCATGACAAGGCTGAAGCAAACAAACTTTTTCGTGCATTACTTCAAACAACATTTGATGCCATTAAACCTATCCGTCTAAGAAAATCATCCGTGAAGCATTTAGGTCCACGCCCAAATTACTAGACCCTACCATCAAAATTGCCTCAGACATGACCAAGCTTCAGCGTGACCAGCTCAATAAATTAAGATCGGAACTAGAAATTTGGAAGAAAGCAGGAGAAAACAACCTAACAATTAAATATATAAAAGGCACTCCAAAAATCGTTGATGACACCTTTCCTACGAAATAGCAATTACAGTCTGTTTTGAATACCGACACCAATATTGTAATATATTTTCACAACACGCAAAGTTTAAAAAACAAATTAGTAGAAGATTTTCTAGATGACTGTAATAAACAAACATTTATATAATATCTGTATATTAATTCTTCACTTAACTTATTACCATTATGTTTAATTAGTTTCTCTCTTGTTTTGGTATATTTTAGAAGGTTGTTACTTAATTTACTAATTAATTACATAGGTATTAATTATTGTCAATATTTAACTATAAGCTATTTACATTATTTCTGTTGGGCTTTGTTATTGGCTATATTGTGTTCCAGTATTATTTGTGTATATACAGGCTGAGTTATCGAAATGCCCGTCGTTGATATCTCACTTGTCGTTAAAATACAGCATAAATTTATTAACAGATTTTTTCGTCTACTCAAGGAGCATAACTTGAAATTATTTTCACATATACAGGGTGTTGCATAACGACTTGGCAATAATTGTTCGTCTTTTTTAAATGAAACAGCCTATATATTTTTATATATTTTGAATTTTATTTTAATTACCTATACGAATATATAAATTTCATTTTAGTTTTCTGCGGCGTTACCAAGTTATTCAATTATTATACACGTATAGTTTTATAAAGGCGTACCGAAGTTATTTTAATAGTAAAAATTACGAATTTTATTTTTCTAACTATACTCTTTGCGCACATCATTTTTCTAATCATTATATTCATTCTTCATTATATTCTTACTTCTTGGTTGTTGATTTTAATACATATTTTCCGACTAAGTGGCACTTTCGGAGAACGAACGCCTCGCCCTATGCTCTCCCTGAGATCCCTTTCAGTGATGTTCCAGCTTTCATTTTCCCTAGCCGAGAACACCTACAGGTTGGTGCAATTTGTGTTATAAAATTTAAAAAATCTGACGTGGACACCACATGACTTCCTTGTACGCCTTGTGTGTTCATACTTTTCTTAATAACTAAAATGTAAAATAATATTAAAAATTCTTTTAACTTATTATACTAGTATACTCACAAATATATTTTAGTCATTTGATTTAAACTGCAGAAGAAGATATAAAGCATATTTTACTAGTGTCACTGTCATGTCATAATCATTTAAATTTTACGTAGTAACAAATGTTAATCGATCATGGACTACAAGATACCGAAATACTATAAATTATAAATATATACTTTAATTATTTTTAAATGATAGCAGATACAAAAATATTTATAAAATACCGATTGTAGGTAATAATCACATAATCTTTCATTTAAAATAAAAAAAAATTGTCTAAAATTAAATATTTATCGAAATATTTTTAAAAAGTACTACTTCCGGTTTGTAGACTGAAACCAAAAATAGGAGGTGCACAACTAGATGCTATAACAGTCCTAAATACAAAATTTCAACTTTCTACGTCTAACCGTATTTGAGTTATGCGACACACATACGTCCGTCCGTCCGTACGTACGTACGTACAGACGTCACGTCGAAACTAGTCATAATGGATTCAGAAAAGGTCAAAACGGATATTTCCGTCAAAATCTGAGAACCGAAATTTTTCGCGATTACAATACTTCCTTACTTCGTACAAGGAAGTAAAAAGAAAACTCGATATTACGCAGCAGAATTAAAAACATCTTTCACAGCTACTGGTGGTGGACCAGGAATATTTGAAGATCCTACTCTTAAACTGACATTATCAGTTATGAATAGAAAAACTGTGTTCGGACTACAGAATTCATTTGATTTAGACGGAATACAAGCCGATCTTAACTAAAATACATGTGATCAAAATTGAAAAGAACCTTCCGCAAGTAATTCAATAATATATGAGGTAAATGAAGTTGACATGACATTGTACTAGACTGGAGCAATTATAAGCCAACTCACTTTCAAACACCTGTCAGTGCAAAATTGAAACCAGGAATCCAGTATAGTAATTCAAATGAAACCAATGTTATATTACAAAATAAGAACACTTGTAATGATCAACAAACAAAATCAGAATTAAAAAATAAGGGTATTTCTAAAGATCGACAGAATCAACCAGATCCAAAATTATTACAAAATAAGTAGGTATGCTTGTAATAATGAAGAAAGTACATCTTTAAAAAAAAACATGGAAGTTCGTTAGCAACAAAGAAAAAATGGATAAACCGTCGTAGACCAGCAGTTCCAACCAACACAAAAGGAAATGAACTAAAAGCTATCTATCAAGAAATAGGCAAGATGAAAGTTATTCTTTTGCAAAATCATATAGAAGTAAAAGAACGCGAGAAGATATACATTGCTCAAAACAATTAAAGAGTAAATTTTTATTTTTTAATAACTTTTTCCTCAAACGTAGAATTGTTTTGAAAATTTATTTACAGATACCTTAAACCTTTATTTAAACAATTTTATTAAATTTCAATTAATATGTAACACTGAACTAAATTCGAAAAATGAAATGAAAAAGTTGAACATTCAGTAAATTGTTATTAGATTTATTTCTTATTTAGCATGCTGCGGATTAGTCTGCGTGTTTTCCTCTGGAATCTCAGCATCAATGATAAGTGAATTTTATATAGAACTGCCAAAATCATTTCATTTTATTATGTTTAGCATTTTGCTACAACGCATTCAAAAGATCGTTTATTAACAAACGATCAACGGAAAATAACTGAAGACCTTGGTGCAAAAACCGGTAAAGTCTACTTTTGGGTAAAATATAGTCTATATATATATATATATATATATATATATATATATATATATATATATATATATATATATATATATATATATATATATATATATATATATCGTTGGGTACAAGAATCAGGCAAGTCCTGTGCATAGTAACGAAGTTATATGCTTTATGGACTTAACCGGTTTCATAGTTTGTAGCAAAAGTCGGACATGTCCTGGACTTGTCCGATTTTTGCACCAAACTAATATTTTTGTGGTGGGCGAGTTAACTGAATGAGAGTAAAGCTGATCATGCGCTGGTATGTTTATTTGACATGTTGAATGCGTATCTTGGTATCTCGATTATTGACAACAATGTCGTTGACCGATGAAGAGCCATTTCAGTCATCAGGCAGTGAATACGTTCCAAATGATCATGGTCAACCAAGTACTAGTCGAAGTCGTGTAAACAAACATGTGTTTGTTAGAAATTCAGACAAAACAGAAAACCAAAATGTAAACGGTACAAAAGCAAAAGGTATAAAGAAGAGGAGTGACGAAACATGACAGTATACCACAGCGAAAAGTGGCAAAGTGATGCCAGAAAGAAAATTTGATAAAAATTGCGCAAGCCGTCGCCAATTTTTTGGACAAATTCATTCAAATCAAAGAAACCAAATATTGCATCAATTTAATTCTTTAGTTGATAAAGAGAAACAAGACATTTTATTTAGGTGGCTAAATTTGTGTAAAAGTTGTGGCCCGTAAAAGAAAGAGAACTGGTACCGGCAATGAAAAGACAGCTTCATTTTAGTATAAGGTAAATTTCCTATTGTTTCTTAATGGCATAAAATTTACAGAATTTAATTTTGTTAGGTTCGTGTTAACGGAAATGAATACATTGTTTGCAAAAAAATGTTTTGTGCAATTCATGGCATAACTAAACATCGAACAAGCCGTATTGCCTTTACATTAAAGCTAAAAATTGTCGCACCGTCTGACATGAGAGGTCGAACAAAATACCAAAAAATATCCTGACACTCACATAAAAAGTTTTCCTCGACCGAACAAAATACCAAAAAATATCCTGACACTTACATAAAAAGTTTTATTCGTCGTTCTTCTCATTATAGCAGACAATGTTTCCATTATGCACAAGTTATACTTAAAAACATATGAAGCAGATGTATATCAGAAGCTAGAACGCGGAGAACAATACAAACCGAAAGTTTGCTACGATTTTTACTATCGCTACTTTAAAGAGAACTATTATATAAGTTTCGGTTCACCTAGGTCAGATACATGTCAAACTTGCGATAGGTTGGAGAATGCAATAGCGGTTGAACAGGACAGTGAAGCTAAAACTGCTTTTCAGACAGAAAAACAACTTCATATTAAAAAATCTGAGTCATTTTATGTTTCACTTAAAGAAAAAACACAAGAATCTGTAGAAATATTATGTTTTGATTACCAAAAAAATTTACCTCTACCCCATGTACCTGCTGGAGACGTTTTCTACAAACGTCAAATATGGCAATATAACTTTTGTATTTACTCAGGAAAAACAGGATTGTCCACGTTTTATATGTACGATGAAGCTACGTCCAAAAAGGCAGTAACGAGGTAATAAGTTTTTTACATCATTATCTCAAAACATTTTTACCATACACCGTGAGTAGGGAAAGATGGGGCATTCTGGCTCAAGCCTCCCGGAGGCTGGCAGGCTGACTTTCATTCATAAATTTGAGTCTGTAGTACGTAGTAAATTTGACCTTGAGCCGCCCCCACCACTTTTCTCTGACGTCACATGGTATGGGGCGATTGGGTCTGCGGACCGTGGGAACTTATCAGGCGGCATCCTTTGATGTTTGCCGACAGGTGTTAATTTCAGGTGTGACCTTGAAATAAAAAGGTGACAGGATGACGTCATAGGGAAAGATGAGACATTCTGGCTCAGTCGTCCCAGAGGACTTTCATTCATAAATTTGCGTCTGTAGTACGTAGTAAATTTGACCTTGAGCTACACCCACCACTTTTCTCTGACGTCACAGGATGACGTCATCAGGTGTACTGGGATGTAAACAAAAGATGACTTAGGGGATGACGTCATCAGGAAGGTGACCTGGTGACGTGGAGTGCGATGACACTTTGAAATAGGAAATTGAGGGGGGTAGGGCGCTTCTCGAGTACACCAGTAAGTCTAATATCAACACATCTGCGAGTTTTGGAGGCTCGGTTTACCAACGTGTCTAAGACAAACTGCATACCCTGCAATGCAGGGCCCCAAAAAGCAGCACGACAGCCATCAAAGGGAGAGAGAGTTAGTGAAAATAAGGAAACATATGGAAGAAACATACATACGTGAAAGACTTTGCCCCCCTCCATGTTGAGCCTACTGTAGATTTTTTCACAAAAAATGGGGCTGCGGTGCACACTTCACTGTTTAATAAAAGACAATACGGGTGAGAGACAGCGAAGAGAAATTTCCAGTTAGTAACAAAAAAATTTAACCTTGAAATTTGATAATGCAATTTGATTGGTTGTGACGCTCTCAGACCATTAGACCCGATGATATGAGTAATCAGGTTAAGACATGTTCGTAATGACGTCACCACCATGATGCGGTTAGTCTCAAACAGTAAGTTAATTCGCAAGGTAAATCAGTAATGCGCATGTGTGTATTCTCTAGTGTTCAGTTATAATATCCGCTAATTGAATAATTTTGCGGCGGTGTATAATTTGAAAAAAAAACATGATCAAATGCATATATTACTGCAATATTAAAATTATTACGCAACATTGCGTAATACATTACAATTAATACCAATTACGCATGCGCACTTTTTACAGGTGGCGTATAAATAGTGAGTCATCTGTGCAGATTTCATCAGTTATTAACAAGCCTCCTTGTAATAACAACAAACAGTAAATTTGATTAAGAAGTTTTTTTTTTATTTATCAACTATATAATGATGAATTGCGATAAATGTAAAAAAGTATTTGCAAGCAAAGACAATCTCCGTCGCCACATGAAAATATGTTATGAGACGGGTGAAGAATATAAATGTGTAACATGCACATTGAAATTTACTCGAAAAGATAACCTACGAAGACATATAAAAAAGTACCATAAACAAAATTATATTACATCAGCACCGGTAATAAGAATAATACAATCTACGGATGACAATAAACAAGATAATATTAACGATGATTCACCACCTGCAAAGAAGATAAAATTAATGGATGACGAAAAGAAAAAAACCTCAAATATTTCACTTTGTGAAATATGTGATGAAGAATTTGCAACAAGAGGCAAATATATGGGGCATTTGAGATCCCAAAAACATTTGAAAGCGACAACGAGACCATTTCAACGAGATGTAGCGGAAATTATCACCAGTTTCAAGAATAGAGTGGCAAGTTACTCTATAAAAGGATCAGGAATTGACATTAGTAATTTTCTATTAAGTTTAAAAAAACCAGTTGAAAGCATAGTTCATAATATTATACAGTCTCATAATTCTGGTATTAAATTTAATATTGAACTATTTAGCTATTATGTAAACGAGAAAAATCCCACCGGTGATTTAAAATCATTTAATACAAAATATCAAGAAGTATCACCTAGCATGAATCGTTTTAAAAAAATTTACGATAATATGTGCTCTACAATTAAAACTAAATGTGGGGAATTCCAAGATCGGGATTCGGGGTGGACGCTAAAAGAAATATCCCATTTAGAAATTAATGTAAACAAATACAAGCCAATTCGGGGGTCATCATATATTGAACTTCCAAAACAAATTAAAGATAAACATGCGTGTATAAACGTGAAGAATGAAGATATATATTGCTGGCTTTGGTCAATAAGTGCTGCGCTTTATCCAGTCAATAAAAATGCAGATCGTACAATATCTTATCCACATTTTAGTGCAGTTTTGAAATATGACGGAATAGATTTTCCTATGAAATTGAACAATATTCCGAAATTTGAGCAATTAAATAATTTAAGTATAAATGTATACGGGTTAGAGCTTAATTATAAATCTAAAAAATATGACGTAGTGGGACCGATTTATCATACACATAAAATTCAAGAAAAACATATAAATTTATTGTATATTGAAGAGGGTAGTAAAGGTCATTATGTGTGGATAAAAGATTTATCACGACTTATACGGAGTCAGATATCCGCACATCATGGCAAAAAATTTTTGTGTGATGGATGTTTAACATTTTTTAGTACACAAACCACTTTTGAGCAGCACCAGGCAAATGATTGCAATAAAGTCTATACTATAATGCCGACAGAAGATATGGTGTTAGATAAAAATGGCGATAGTGTACCTGGAAACATATTAAAATTTCAAAATTATGAGCGAAAAATGCGTGTACCATTTGTAGTATATGCAGATTTTGAATCGGTACTACAGCCGGTTGATACATGTGCACCAGACCCAAATTCAAGTTATACAAATAAAACACACATACATGTTCCCTACAGTTTTGCTTATAACATCAAATGTTCATTTGACGAGTCACTATCTAAATTTGTGACTTATACGGGCGAGAATTGTCCAAAAGTATTTTGTGAGAGACTCTATGCGGACGTTAAAGAAATTTATAATAAACATTTAAGTTTTGTACTTCCAATGGATAAATTAACTTCCAGTGAACAATATTTATTTGATACGGCTACAGAATGTCATATATGTAACAAACCGCTACAAGCGGTAGACAAAGTTGCCGATCATGATCACCTCACGGGAATATTTAAAGCGGCTGCACACTCTAAGTGTAACTTAAATTATAAAATACCTAAAATGATTCCCATATTTTTCCACAATTTGTCAAATTATGATTCTCATCTATTTATAAAAGAGTTTGGATGTGATGAAGAAAAAATTGATATAATTCCGGAAAATAAGGAGAAATATATATCTTTTACAAAAAATTTATGTGTGGGAGAGTATGAGAATAAAAAATCAGTGCAAAATAAAATTTATATAAAATTAAGATTTCTAGATTCACTACGATTTATGACTAGCTCTTTGGAAAAACTCGCAAAAAATTTGACAGATGAGCAGTGTGTAGAAGTTAGAAAATTTTTTCCTGTCGATGAGCACTTTAAATTGTTACGAAGAAAGGGTATCTTCCCATATAAATATATGGATTCATTTAAGAGACTAAATGAAACTAATCTCCCACGTAAAAAATATTTTAATGATAGCTTAAACAACTATAATATATCAGAAAAAGATTATACACACGCGCAAACTGTGTGGAATACATTTAAAATTAAAACATTGGGTGAATATTCTGATCTTTATTGTAAAACGGATGTATTACTTCTTACCGACGTATTTGAACAATTTAGAAATGTATGTATGAAAACTTACCAACTCGACCCTGCTCACTACTATACGGCCCCCGGTCTTAGCTGGGATGCTATGTTAAAAATGACTGGTATTGAGTTGGAACTTTTCACCGATATAGATATGCATCATTTTGTTCAAAAGGGTATTAGAGGAGGAATTTGTCAAGTCTCACTGAGATACGCAAAAGCTAATAATAAATACATGTCAGAGTACAACTCAAATAATCCCAGCACATATTTGACGTACTGGGATGCAAATAATTTGTATGGGTGGGCGTTATCACAATCTATGCCTTATGGCGGGTTTAGATGGTTAAGCGAAGATGAAATTTTAAATTTTAACCCTTCTAACGTAGACGACAATTCACCTATTGGCTATTTTATTGAAGCTGATATAGAGTATCCAGAATCGTTACATTACCCGCATAATGATTTACCATTTTTAGCAGAAACTATGATACCTCCAAAATCAAAATTCAAAAATACTAAACTAATTCCAAATTTAAATCATAAGACCAAATACGTTATTCATTACAAAAATTTAAAGCAAGCATTAAAACACGGACTCAAAATTAAAAAAATTTATAGAGTAATTGAATTTAAACAAGCAACTTGGCTAAAGCAATATATTGACCTCAATACGACATTGAGACAAGCTGCAAAAAATGATTTTGAGAAAGACTTTTTTAAGTTGATGAACAACAGCGTATTTGGAAAAACAATGGAGAACATAGATAAGCGTGTTGACATAAAACTGGTAAATCATTGGGATAATGTAGGTCGCAGAGCTGGCGCAGAAACTCTTCTCGCGAAACCAAATATGAAAAGTATTTCAATATTCGATGAAAACTTGTGTGCAATTCAATTCGAAAAATTAAAAGTTGTATATAATAAACCTATATATGTGGGTTTCGCAGTTTTGGATCTATCTAAATTACTAATGTATGAATTTTACTATGATTTTCTAAAGCCGAAATATGGTGACCGAGTTGCTTTATGCTACTGTGATACTGATAGTTTTGTACTTTTAATCGAGACGAGTGACATTTATGAGGATATTAAAGCAGATATTCATAAATTTGATACTACGAATTTTGATTGTGATAATGCTTACAACATACCACTAAAAAATAAGGCCATTTTAGGACTTATGAAAGATGAACTGGGTGGTAAATTAATGCGTAAATTTATTGCATTACGTCCTAAAATGTACGCTTATTGTACGGAACAGGATCAGCAAATTTGGAAAAAGAAGGCTAAGGGTGTAAAAAGGTGTGTAGTGGATAAAAATTTGACTGGAGAACAGTACAAACAGTGTATACAAAGTAATGAAATAATCTATCGAAAACAGCAAATTTTTAGAAGCTACAAACACTCCATTTATACCATTGAACAAAATAAAATAGCTCTTAGCTGTAATGATGATAAAAGATTTATTTGCTCTGACGGTTCCTGTACGTTGGCTTGGGGACATTTACTAATCCCATGAAAAAAATGTATATATATATAAATAATTATTATTTATATTAGTAGGTATTGTAGTAGTAGGGTAGAATTTTGTAATAATTTTATTATATTAGTGTATAGTTTTGTTTATATTTAATGTAAATAGATATTAATTTTTTAATTTAAATAATTTAGCATAAATACGTTCATATTTAATGTAAACAAATATTTATTTTTTAAAACATTAATTTAATTAATTTCGAAATTAATGATTTCAGACATAGGACACCCTTTATAACATAAGAAAATGCAAAAATACACACAACAGAATAATAAAATATAGGGTGTTCCATTTGAAAATGACGAGTTATAGCCATTTGAAATTGAGTAAATTTGATTCTCTGTACTGAACAGCCTGTATAATAACATTTAAAAAAAGTTATGTCAGAACAAAGAGTATAGTTACAGCTGTACAGAAAAAAAAATTCATAATTTTTACTATTAAAATAACTTCAGTACGCCTTTATAAAACAATACGTGTATTCGGCTTTTTTTAGAGAAAAAATTGAATAACTTGGCAACGCCGCGGAAAACTAAAATGAAACTTATATTTTCGTATAGGTAAATAAAATACAATTCAAAATATATAAAAATATATAGGGTGTTTCATTTAAAAAAAGACGAACAATTATTGCCAAGTCGTTATGCAACACCCTGTATATGTGAAAATAATTTTAAGTTATGCTCCTTGAGTAGACGAAAAATTCTGTTAATAAATTTATGCTGTATTTTTAACGACAAGGGAGATATCGACGACGGGCATTTCGATGACTCAGCCTGTATATATTTGTGTTAAGGAGTTTCGATACCGATTATCTATCTAGGGGATCTAAACAAAAATCTATTGTATTTCTGCAGAGTGACAACTTCTACCCACTAAATTTTGTTGTAAAAAACACCGAAAATATAAAAAATCTTATAGCGAAATATATTTGTTTATAAATATTTTATTACTATCTTTCAATTAAATTGTATTTTTAAGTCCTAAAGATTTTATATTTTAAAATTCATAATTTTAAAAATAAATCGAAAACACGGCAACAGCGCTAGTATTTTAGCTGCTTTACGTTGACTGTTGGCTGCAGTGATTCTAACCTAACTGTCAAGTGTTGTCAGGTAGTAAATGCAATAGCTCATAATAATTGTTCTTTTGACGCTCCAAGATTAATGCAAGCTATAAGAAATGAGAACTTAATTGATAGTTTTCGTCCAGTCATTCATTATTTCCAAGACACTTTAAAATTATTTAAAAACATTTCCTGACAATTGGTAGAAATTCATCTTTCTGTTTCAGAAATAATTAGTAATGGGGAAAGCTTTGATCAAGTATATGACAAACGTACACAAAAGATACAGATATTATTATTTCTACTATACAGCCTTTAAAAAGAGTCAGATCTTCTGGAATGATTAAAAGATTAGCGACATTTGGAATTAGTTACGAAATAATTGCAAACAAATTTAGTGATCATGGACCCGTCATGTCCCTTGTAGAGTTTTTAGTAGATGAACACGAATAATTCTTACTCAAATAGTTCTTCCTACTTATTTTCGATAGTTTCGTAACGGTGTTTGTATGCACATTGCGAAAGTGTGTCCAATTTCCTAAAAATGACTTGTGTATGTGTATTTTATTTGTTGTGAAAATATAAATATAATATCATTTGTTACAAACTTTATAAAATAATATGCTTCAACATAAACGCACTCTTACTTTCCAACAGTATTTTAAATTTCGCGCCAATCTATGATTTGCGACGTTGCCGTAGTTATCGCTCTTTTAGTTATGTGTCACGTTTTAAATTTTATTTATTTGAATAACTCAATAACGGTGTGGAAGAATCCACTGAATTTTAGTTTCATGATTTATTAATATCTGATTTATAATTACTGTAAATCTTTTTCTGGTGGTATTATTTTTATAGATTATACAGCCCTTTAAAAATGTATTCTCATTTACTCCCATGTAAAACAGAAATTTTTAAAAATTTATTTTTAAAAAACGGTGTGGACGATTGATCTGAAATTTTAACAGTGAACGATAAATACATCCATCTTCAACTTGTAAAATTTTCAGATGAATGGTAATATTTTCAAAAACGGTATCGAACCTCCTTAAATAAAACTTACATAGTTACACTATCTACTGTTTTATTATCCGCAACGCTCCTTGATCACAAATACAAACCCACAAACACACACAGACACACACGCACACACACAAAACAAAATATTTAAAATAAAATGAAGATAAAAAAACAATAATATCTTACCATGTTAATTGTTGATACGTTTTTTACATGTATATTGCTATTGTAGTTGTAGACATAGCTTTTGTTGACAGGTAACAGTTTTATAATGTACACATAACATATAATTGTCGCACACACAAACACATAGATGCCTTTAGAAATTTTTAAACATAATAGTAAATGGGACACTTTTATAGTTACTGGCCACATTATTCACTATCACTGCAGTACACCGAATTCTGTTATTTAACAAATGTACGTTTAATTTATTTTTTGTAAAGCTTTTTTTGAATCACTCTTGGATGAATCCAATACTGAACCCATTGTTCTTGAAGCTGGTCTTCAAACACTTCAGGTAGATTTAACTGCACAACGTCGAAATATTCTCTTTTTCCATGAAGAGATGTCACAGTTTTCAGTAGACACAATTTTTCAAGTGATTGTGGAGCTTTTCCATCTTTCAATACTATCTTATCCTTTTTTAGGTAGGTAGCTACGATGTCTTTGATGAAACTGCAGAAGATGAACTATTATTTGTCAATTTTATCAGTGTGATGATTATTATATCGTAATTTTATTATCACTTTTGATTATAAATATGAAATATTATTATAAGAACTGCGCATTGCAATAGAAACGCTATTGTTTGAAAATAGATGCAGTTATACTTAAAGTAGTTCGGTCGTCAATTGAAGTCTTTGATTTTGTATTGAAAATGGTCTGGTTGAATAGAAACTTTAATATTATTTTCAAAAGTGCCAAGAAAACATGCCCTTGCGGTACTCGTTTTTGAGAAAAATGAGTTTGAAGTTCACTGTTTTTACATGGGCTCTTATAGAAAACGACACTTTTGGTTAAGAAAAATTGAAATTGCGCCGTAAAAGTTCGTTGAATAAATAGTGGCAAATTGATATTTGGAAAGGTAATATATTAAGGCTTCGTTATGCATAATCAAAACCCTACGTTGCCGATGTAAATAGCCCAAAAAATGGGAAAATATGTGACAAAATCACGACCAAACGGAAGCCGATCGGCCTTCACGTTCTGCAGGGTTGCCAACTGCGGAGCGTGGGAAATTTAAACGCAGATTAGAATGTTAACCTTTTATTTCTTGAAACAGATTGGATTGAAAAATCAATGATTTTCATGATTTTAAGTCATTTATCAAGAACTCGTTTTTATAAACATACTATCGTATTTATCATTTATGTATTTACATTTGAATGCCTCGGACAATGCTGCCAATTGTGTCGATGCCATAACCTGGCCCGAGTTATGACACCGGGTGATTGACTAGTCAAGTTGCGAATGAAATTACAAGATTTGTAAATTACGACTATTTGTTTGAGAACCAGATGCATAAACCATAAAAATTCATAATAAAATATTAAAAACCGTTACAGTCGAATTTCACTTCATAAATTGACAACAAAAAACGGACTGAATTTGACTAGCGTCAACGACGACCGAACTACTTTAAATAAATAGTTTATTTAAGTATAACTCTGCAACTTTTATATTCTCAGAATAATATGTGATAGGTATTATGTCCTGAAATTTATAGATTACGATAATTATTATTGTAACAATAGTTATTATATTTTATTGTGTTTTAGAGCAATAAAATTTACGTGGTTCAGTGTAACAATATTGAAGATTAATTTGACAGACATTATTCTGATTAGATAGGTTTTATATTGAAGACTTTGTATTGTTATTAAAAATATATATTGAGAAATCTGAGGACGTTTTTTCAACTGGCTTGTTAGCAGATTAAGTTTGTTAGAATCGCACGTGCACAAAAGAAAGTTTTTTAAAATTAATTTTTTTATAAATATATGATTTATGCATGGGATTCATACATATCTTGAGTAGTAATAGCAGCTAAACAGGTCTGAATAAAACATTCAGCTCTGATATTAGTTAAGCAAAACAACTAATAAGGGTAAAACGTATAAAACTGCAGGCACTGATTCCTCGTCACACGTAACATTTATCATGTAACACGTATGTGTGGACTGAACGTATTCCTAAACAAAACAAAATAAAACAAAAATGTAAAGAAAATAAATAATTTTAAAATAATGATATTTTTAAAAATTACTTTAATTTGGACATTTTATACCCTGCTGGAGCAATGCAGGAGTTGAATATCACAAATATATTTGATTTATTATAAGAAACAAGCAGTACGAACACATGCAATTAAATCTACAATTTATACTCATTAATCCTTTTGGTGAATCCTTCAATACAAGAGAATGGTTTTCAAGTAAAATAATAAAATCTTTTGATATAAATATTAGACATTTATTTCATCAGAAATATAACTATACAGAAAATATAAATTTATACAAATAAACAATTTACATATTTTTATCTTTCTTTAAAAGCTCCCACCTTTTCCTTTCGCGAATATGAAAATCTTTTTTGTCCTTTTTGGACATTTTATACCCCGTTGGAGCAATTAAAATCCGCTTATCTTTGATGCTGTCCAGAGGTCGATAAGTGGGTTCATTACAACTGTCCCAATTTTCTGTGCACTCCACGACGTACTGATGAACGGGATGCAGCGTGTTAGTTTTCTGTTGTTGCTTCTGGTCGTCATCGTTGCCCCAATTTTTCGGTAGTTTATTATTCTGTTGTTGCTCCTGGTCGTCGTCATCCCAATTTTCGTTTGTCACCACAACATATTTTTTTACAGGATATAATTTAAAGGCAACTTTATATGCCTTTTCTTCTTCGTCACTAATAGTTTTGTTGTAACTCATCATTGTTATCAAACTAGTAACTAGTATATTGGTTTGAAAAACAGCGAAATAGCAAATACACAAGACAAAGCAAAGTGTAAACTGACTAAAAAATATTTTCAGCCCTCTATTTATAAGTCTACAAATGCTACAGTTAGGCCCTAAACAATAACAAAACTGCAAAAAACAATAACATACAATTATTTATAAATAAGTACAACGTAGGGAGAAAAAACGAGAATGATTCAGAGATTCTAAGAATCATTTCTGTTTATTTATTTTTGTCTCAGCAATTTTCCGATTTATAAACTATAACAGACTGCAAAATACAATAATATGCATTTGATAAAGAAGGATAACGTAGGGAAAAATTCGAGAATGATTCAAAGATTCTAATAATCATTTCTGTTTATTTATTTTTGTCGCTGCAATTTCCGATATCTAGATAATAACGGGTATAAAAGGTATAATGAGAACATAAGGGTATAGTAGGGGTATAAAAAGGTTAACAAAAACTGTTTCATTTACTTGATTAACATCCGTGACCATGATTACATGTCCTAATTGTAATAAAATATTTAACTGGCAAAGTGGTCTTAGCAGACATATACGGAGTGTACATAAAAAAATAAAGCGTTTTCGATGTGGAAAATGTAAAAAAGAATTCACACGAAAAGATAATTATGGTAGACATAAATTTATTCATCAAAATATAATTCAACAAATTAGTACCATACCAGCTACTAAGACCGTGGCAAATAATTCTGTTATAAATAAAAGGGACGAAGAGGGAAAGGGGGAGGAAAATGAGGATAGCAACTTTGATCCTAACATAGTTGTTGAAAAATTAAGAATACTACATGAGTCAGGCGCATCTTTAAATTCATATGAAATCCAACAATTAGTTGAAAAACTTCGAAAACACAAGTATATATGTTAATATCAATTAACGATTGAAATATATTCCAACTGTTTAAAAATGGATGTGCGTCCTTGGTTTTTCCTGCTCCTAATAACACAGCATCAGCAGTCGTTTTTAAATTGATCTGTATCAAAATTACAACTAAATATCATCAATACCTATCAACGATGATATCATGTAATTACGTGAAAAGAAAACGAGAAAAAGTATGCAACCTTCTCCTACCACAAATTTTTTATTGCAACTTACACTGCAGCACTAGTGTAGTGTAGAGTACCTAGAGTATGTACCTACTATTTTAAAAATAAGTTAGTTATAAGTTGGTATTGTAATAATTATCCTCTGTGTTTGTAAAATGTTGAAAAAATAAAAATCTATAATGTATGATAATTAATTTTATTTATACATTCATTATTCCTAATTCACTTATTACATTTCGTTTAGAGCATCAAAATTATTCATATGTTAAATCAAGAAACCTCATTAATTAGATACATCTTAATATTATCTTGAATATGCACAATAAGTACGTAGTATCACGACGTAGTATTACACATCAGTCGAAAAAACAATAACATAGTCATTATCAATCGCAGTCGCCAGTGCCGGCGAATTGTTAAAGGTAATTTTATGTTTTAACACCTATTCACTAGTTCACATGTGTATTCTCTTTATCTTCTTCTTTACATTCATAATTTTTGTTGTTTGAAACATTTTTCCATTTAAAAATGAAACACAGCATTTTATCTGCAAAATTCTAGAACAAACCGCTTATCTGTCCTCATATGCATCTCAAGTAATTCCCCTTATGGACGTATCCTCTTTCCCTCCCTTCCCCCCACCCACCGAATGCTATGATCAATTAATAATATTTCTCGCCCACGTAAATTCTTGCCTTATCTCCTGTCGGATGCCTCTGCGCGCTTTTAAGAAGTTGTTATTTCATTTTAATTTGTATCTAACGTTCAGAGTGATAACATAATTCGATGTGAATTCAAAGTGATAATCGTGAAAATTACATCAAAATACTCTGCTATTTTTTCTAATCATTCTATTGAACATTGATGGTTTGATGTTGGGCCCTACACGTAGGTAGAAAATTGTCTAAGGCGCTTCGGTAAATCGGAGCTGCAAAACCTGTTGATGTTATTTTTCGAGGCATTAGCCGAGCAAAATTAGTTTTCGAGGCACTAGCCGAGAAAAATTATTTTTTGTCATTAGTCGGGGAGAAATTATTTTGTGAGGTATTACAGCCGGAGGAAAATTATTTTTTGAGGTATTAACTGGGAAAAATTATTTTTCGAGGCATTAGCCGAGGAAAATTATTTTTGAAGCATTAGCCGATAAAAAATATTTTTCGAGGCATTAGCCGAGGAAAATTATTTTTCGAGGCATTAGTCGAGAAAAAATATTTTTTTGTCATTAGTCGGTGAAGAAAATTATTTTGTGAGGTATTATAGCCGGAGGAAAATTATTTTTCGAGGCATTAGCCGATGAAAAATTATTTTTTCAAGGCATTAGCCGGGGAAAATTATTTAGCGAGGTATTAGCCTAGGAAAATTATTTAACGAGGTATTAGCCTAGGAAAATTATTGCTATATATTTCACCATCATTATACCCTCATTATACCCTTATTATACCCTTATTATACCCTCATTATACCCTTATTATAACCTCAATATAGCCTCACTATACCCTTAATAATTGTTTTGTCTGACTTATTTGCTGGTTTAGTTACCGATTTGTATTTCTGTCTGATTGTATTAAAAACGATTATCAAAAACATCTTGTAATGTAATATGCATTTTCGAGCATTAGCCGGGGGAAATTGACCACATAATTAGTTTAAAAAATTGTGACAGTAAAGCAAAACGTCACCACAAAAGAAATTGTGATTTCGCGGGTTTTTTTGCAACAAAAATATCCGATATTCTGGCCAATTATTCTCGTCAGCGATCGAAAATGCACAGGCAGCGCTCTGATTGGTCGAAAAATGTGGAGCTAAAGTTGATCTTTTCACTACGATTTTGCGCAGCTAAGGTAACTTATTATTGTAAAATTTTATTTAAAAGTTTATGCAACCAGCAGTACACATAGAACCATATGTGCTGACCACATACATACATGGGACGTCAGAGAAAAGTGGGCGGGGCTATGTGACGTCAGAGAAAAGTGGTGACTCACTATTATACGTCTCCTGTAAAAAGTGCGCATGCGTAATTGGTATTAATTGTAATGTATTACGCAATGTTGCGTAATAATTTTAATATTGCAGTAATATATGCATTTGATCATGTTTTTTTTTCAAATTATACACCGCCGCAAAATTATTCAATTAGCGGATATTATAACTGAACACTAGAGAATACACACATGCGCATTACTGATTTACCTTGCGAATTAACTTACTGTTTGAGACTAACCGCATCATGGTGGTGACGTCATTACGAACATGTCTTAACCTGATTACTCATATCATCGGGTCTAATGGTCTGAGAGCGTCACAACCAATCAAATTGCATTATCAAATTTCAAGGTTAAATTTTTTTGTTACTAACTGGAAATTTCTCTTCGCTGTCTCTCACCCGTATTGTCTTTTATTAAACAGTGAAGTGTGCACCGCAGCCCCATTTTTTGTGAAAAAATCTACAGTGGGCTCAACATGGAGGGGGGCAAAGTCTTTCACGTATGTATGTTTCTTCCATATGTTTCCTTATTTTCACTAACTCTCTCTCCCTTTGATGGCTGTCGTGCTGCTTTTTGGGGCCCTGCATTGCAGGGTATGCAGTTTGTCTTAGACACGTTGGTAAACCGAGCCTCCAAAACTCGCAGATGTGTTGATATTAGACTTACTGGTGTACTCGAGAAGCGCCTTACCCCCCTCAATTTCCTATTTCAAAGTGTCATCGCACTCCACGTCACCAGGTCACCTTCCTGATGACGTCATCCCCTAAGTCATCTTTTGTTTACATCCCAGTACACCTGATGACGTCATCCTCTGTCACCTTTTTATCTCAAGGTCACACCTGATAAGTTCCCACGGTCCGCAGACCCAATCGCCCCATACCATGTGACGTCAGAGAAAAGTGGTGGGGGCGGCTCAAGGTCAAATTTACTACGTACTACAGACTCAAATTTATGAATGAAAGTCAGCCTGCCAGCCTCCGGGAGGCTTGAGCCAGAATGCCCCATCTTTCCCTACTACCGTGACAACGTTATTTCTTTTTTCTGATAACGCCTTTGCACAATACAAAAACCATAGCATAGTTAAGTATCTACATACTATGGCTAATCAGAATACTAAGAGCATCATCCGAGTTATACGCCAGTATCCTGAGCCCGGACACAGCTTTTTACCCTGTGATCGTTCTTTTGGGTTAATAAAGAAAACCAAAAGGAAAAAGAAACGGGTACACGTACTTGATGAATGGAAAACGTTGGTGCGAAAAACTTCTAATAAATTCCGTGTTGTGGATGTAAATCAAGACATGATAATGGATTTTACTGGACATTTGAAATCCATGTACATACAGATTATTTAAATATACGAAGGATTCCGACTTCATTGAATGTAGTATAGCGACTGGTTTTCCAAACATCACTAAATTTTTCGCTCAAAATATACCTGTCTTGTCTCTACCAACATCTAAAATGTCTCAGGTTTATCCCGTACCGATAAATGAAAAAAAGTAGATGACGTGAAAACCTTAGTACAGAAATGTATGTATTATGATTTCGGGATTTGAACCTCATTTGGGTTATATCCCTAGGGTGACTTGATGGCACACACACAGTATTATACTTTGTGCGCCATTTTCTTGTTTACTTTACTACCTTGTGTTGCCAGTCAACCCAGCGCAAGCCCTTGTTACAGCCTTTAGCCGGTGCCCGATAGCTAGAGGTTGCCAAGTTAATTTCATCCTAACTTGGAATGGTAACGGGAGTAGGTACCGATCCAAATCAGACTGTGAAAATTTCCTGACCTGACCAAGATTCGAACCCACGACCTCTGTAACCAGAGCCTAGCATCCTAACCACTATGCTATCCCGCCGTTTAGTACAGAAATACGTACCGGTAGCAGATCAATGGTACTACAAGGAAATATTCGGGGAAAAAGAGATAATTGAAGAGGAACAGAATCAGGAAGAAAGGACTGAACTGCGAGAATATGAATCTGATTCTTCGTTTATGTAGTTTATACGTTACATGTAACAATTATTTGTTTAATAAATATTATCGCTTAAACCATAAATTTAAATATTTTTTTTTAAAACTCATATTTTGGTGCAAAAAAACAGACAAGTCCAAATTTTTTTAAAAATATAAAAAGTTATTTTTCCGCTGTCTTGCTTTTTAATTTGACTGGCACATTTAATCACTAATGTCTACATACAAAAGAAATTCAGGGTGATCCTTTTACTATGTTACAAGTTAGAAAGTTTTTATCGTTTTCCCGCATTTCTGTAAATGTGGACTTACCCGGTTTTTACACCAAGGTCTTAAACTATTAAATTATGCAAGCTGTAGCAGTTTTTTTTAAAATTTGCACATTCTTTTTTTTTCAGAAAAGCTGATACGTTAAAATACGATCCAATATATTGGGTTAAATTCACTTAGAGAAGGTCTCAGAACCTCATGCCTGACATCGTTCCGATACTTGGCGAATGATGTTAGGATTCGCGATGCGGAACAAGCATTGACAGATGGCATATACACTACTTTCCATTTTTTGGAAGTTGTCACCCATGCTGTGGAAAACGTGGAGCTGAACCTACACGAAGTACGTTTGTGTCTACAGGGTGGTTTGGTTTTTAATGTACAGTTGATATGTAAACTAACTAACATTAGAGAAAAAATATTCAATTAAAACTTATTCAGTATAATATATACCAAATTATTATAGTTAAAGAATAATAATTTCCGAATATTGAAATTTAAAAACATTTATTAACATAATAACATGATAGCACATCCGACAACTAACAACAGTTTATGCCATCATTTACGCCGTCAATTTGAGTTTGCTTTGTAAACTTAATTCTTATTAAATCTTATATTACAAAATTTTGTTACTTTTTGATTTATCGTTGACGAAAAAATTATAAAACACACACACGGGCTCACACTATTGTGAAAATAGTAAAATCGTATTCTAGAGACCCTGAAACGTGCTCATCCGCCAAAAAAACTCACTCATATATTTAGACAATTTACAATACCACCTTTATAGAATATGAGACAAAAGATAACAATGTTTTTAATTAATTATAATAGTTTACGAAATATCAGGTTGATTTAGAAAACTTAACCATTCTATATTAAATTTTTTTAATATAAAATAATTATTTTCAGACTCATGCGGGAAGATTCCTGGATGATGTGAGTATTATTTTTACTTATTATACAAATATATTAATATATGGGTACCCACATTTTATTTAAACTGCAAAAGAAGATATAAACGATATTTTACTATTGTCACTGTCATGTCATAATCATTTAAATTTCACGTAGTAACAAAAAAATGTTTAACGATCATGGACTACAAGATGCCGAAATATTAAATTAATTAGTGGTTAGCACAGCGGTTGAGGGTCTGCCTAGCATGCTAGCGGTCCCCAGTTCGATTCCAAGCGCAACCAACAATAGTACCACTGGGTCCGAGTGGTTGAATTCCACTTAACATCTACCATTCTGTAATTGGGAATTAATCCTGTAGGATGGTTACCAGCAAAAATAAGTATATACTTTAATTATTCTTAAATGATAACAGATACAGAAAAATTTGTAAAATACCAATTGCAGATAATAACCACATAATTTTTCATTTAAAATATAACAATTTGTCTTAAATTAATTATTTATCGAAATATTTTAAAAAATTACTACTTCCGATTTGTAGATTGAAACAAAAATTATGTTGGTTTATTAAGATTACTATTAAAACCTTATAAATATAAAATTTTGAATTGTAATGTTGAATATTTTTTTAGTTATCGGGTCCATACAAATTGTAACATACGAACGAAGGCGCGCGCGCACGCGCACATATACACACACATCATCGCGAAAATATTAAATTCTTATTCTAGGAACCCTAAAACGTGCTTATCCATGAAAAACTCACACTAGAAAATTTTAACCCATCACAATACCTCCCTTATAGAATATGAGACGGGAGGTAAAAAAGTAATAATAAGTGCAAGACTATCTGATTTGTTTTTCTTAAAATTGTTAATATTATATTTTAAAATTTTTGTATTAATTTTGAATATTTCACACTTTCGTAGAAAAAATATTATTATGTACCTAACACACTTGCGGAAAGGGTCATTGAAAAACTCGTATGATAAGACAACTCGCTAACGCTCGTGCTCCAACCGTCATACAAGTTTTTCAATGATGCCCTTTCCACACTTGTATTACAATATACTATTCATAAACATTAATAACATATACCTGCCATTATATTCTATAAAAGTTACTTCAAGACGAAGATATCGATGTTGATAATGAACCAGCCCCAGTGCCCATAGCACCCGTTGATCTTGAAGATAACGATGACGAAGATTTTATTTTCAATGTCGAAGATGATCCAGCACATGATCCAGCCCCAGCGCCCATAGAACCTGTTGAACACGACGTTGAGCCTGATGTTGTATCTGAGGCAGCTCTTGGACTTGAAGAACTTCCAGTACTTGTTATAGTACCACCCGGGATACCCGAGCCCAATACCCTGTGGAGACCATAGAGCCCGTTCCACCGCCTGCCGTACCACTTTTACCCGCATGACAAGTACAACCTGTAAGTCTTTTGAAATATGTATGATGCCAATATTTTATATACTCATACTCATCTTTTAATTTCGTAGAGGATTTGCGCTGTATGTATTGACGGCAATGCAACACATGCCGCTATTCCGTGTGGACACCAGTGCATGTGTGTAGTTTGCCAGGAAGTAATTCATCGGTTGAAAAAACATTGCCCTGTATGCCGCAAACATATACAAAGCATATTTAGAATATACTAATGTAAGTTTTAAGTTTGATTTTAATACACATATCCCCGAATTGAGATTACAAGAGGAAACAAAAAAATTTATTTCAAATTTTACGACACAATGCCAAAAGATAAAATTTTTTGTTTGATTTGATACTGCCAAAAATTGTGACAATAGTTATTTGTATGACGAGGTATAAAAGTAGCCTTTTGCAGATTGGGGCTAGAGATTTGCGCAGTGAAGGCTGCAAGCTGCAACTTACCGAAATCTACAAAATTATTTTCAGCCAGAAGTAGGCACAACATTTTTTACGAATGCTGAAATTCTCAACAATACATCAAACAATAAATGCAAACAAACTTGACATTTAGAAAGAATTAAATTTTTATATACCAGGTAGCTCTGATGACCGTATTTCTACTTTTGATTTGAAGTTCCTCTTGTTAACTCAATTCAGGAATATAGACAATTTTTAAACGGTTATCCGTAGGTATTTAAGGCGGGAATGTAGCTGTATGAGAAAGAGGTAAAACATATATATATATATATATATATATATATATATATATATATATATATATATATATATACTAACATAAGATCATTGAAATTTTTTTACGACAATATTTAATATTACACAAACAAATATTTAAAATTCTGAAATTTTGCAATTTTCATTTGTTTTTCTTTATTTTCCGGAATATGCTGTAATTTAAATAAGGCAAACAACTTAATTCTTAATCTGGTAGGTAATACTTTTGATTTGAAGTTCCTCTTGTTAACTCAATTCAGGAATATAGACAATTTTTAAACGGTTATCCCTAGGTATTTAAGGCGGGAATGTAGCTGTATGAGAAAGAGGTAAAACATATATATATATATATATATATATATATATATATATATATATATATATATATATATATATATATATATATATATATATATATATATATACTAACATAAGATCATTGAAATTTTTTTACGACAATATTTAATATTACACAAACAAATATTTAAAATTCTGAAATTTTGTTTTTCTTTATTTTCCGGAATATGCTGTAATTTAAATAAGGCAAACAACTGAATTCTTAATCTGGTAGGTAATACCAACGAAAAAATGTATAACTCATAAATTCCCACGGACTGGGGGGGGGGGGGAAGGGTTTCATATTGGTGGCCCATGGTCTTATAACACTCAACGAAATTGATGATAGGAATTACCGAAAAAACAACCTTATCTTATACAATATACCTGAAAGTTTGTCAGATAATTCACAAGTGCAAGTAGACCATGACAAGGCTGAAGCAAACAAACTTTTTCGTGCATTACTTCAAACAACATTTGATGCCATTAAACCTATCCGTCTAAGAAAATCATCCGTGAAGCATTTAGGTCCACGCCCAAATTACTAGACCCTACCATCAAAATTGCCTCAGACATGACCAAGCTTCAGCGTGACCAGCTCAATAAATTAAGATCGGAACTAGAAATTTGGAAGAAAGCAGGAGAAAACAACCTAACAATTAAATATATAAAAGGCACTCCAAAAATCGTTGATGACACCTTTCCTACGAAATAGCAATTACAGTCTGTTTTGAATACCGACACCAATATTGTAATATATTTTCACAACACGCAAAGTTTAAAAAACAAATTAGTAGAAGATTTTCTAGATGACTGTAATAAACAAACATTTATATAATATCTGTATATTAATTCTTCACTTAACTTATTACCATTATGTTTAATTAGTTTCTCTCTTGTTTTGGTATATTTTAGAAGGTTGTTACTTAATTTACTAATTAATTACATAGGTATTAATTATTGTCAATATTTAACTATAAGCTATTTACATTATTTCTGTTGAGCTTTGTTATTGGCTATATTGTGTTCCAGTATTATTTGTGTATATACAGGCTGAGTTATGGAAATGCCCGTCGTTGATATCTCACTTGTCGTTAAAATACAGCATAAATTTATTAACAGATTTTTTCGTCTACTCAAGGAGCATAACTTGAAATTATTTTCACATATACAGGGTGTTGCATAACGACTTGGCAATAATTGTTCGTCTTTTTTAAATGAAACAGCCTATATATTTTTATATATTTTGAATTTTATTTTAATTACCTATACGAATATATAAATTTCATTTTAGTTTTCTGCGGCGTTACCAAGTTATTCAATTATTATACACGTATAGTTTTATAAAGGCGTACCGAAGTTATTTTAATAGTAAAAATTACGAATTTTATTTTTCTAACTATACTCTTTGCGCACATCATTTTTCTAATCATTATATTCATTCTTCATTATATTCTTACTTCTTGGTTGTTGATTTTAATACATATTTTCCGACTAAGTGGCACTTTCGGAGAACGAACGCCTCGCCCTATGCTCTCCCTGAGATCCCTTTCAGTGATGTTCCAGCTTTCATTTTCCCTAGCCGAGAACACCTACAGGTTGGTGCAATTTGTGTTATAAAATTTAAAAAATCTGACGTGGACACCACATGACTTCCTTGTACGCCTTGTGTGTTCATACTTTTCTTAATAACTAAAATGTAAAATAATATTAAAAATTCTTTTAACTTATTATACTAGTATACTCACAAATATATTTTAGTCATTTGATTTAAACTGCAGAAGAAGATATAAAGCATATTTTACTAGTGTCACTGTCATGTCATAATCATTTAAATTTTACGTAGTAACAAATGTTAATCGATCATGGACTACAAGATACCGAAATACTATAAATTATAAATATATACTTTAATTATTTTTAAATGATAGCAGATACAAAAATATTTATAAAATACCGATTGTAGGTAATAATCACATAATCTTTCATTTAAAATAAAAAAAAATTGTCTAAAATTAAATATTTATCGAAATATTTTTAAAAAGTACTACTTCCGGTTTGTAGACTGAAACCAAAAATAGGAGGTGCACAACTAGATGCTATAACAGTCCTAAATACAAAATTTCAACTTTCTACGTCTAACCGTATTTGAGTTATGCGACACACATACGTCCGTCCGTCCGTACGTACGTACGTACAGACGTCACGTCGAAACTAGTCATAATGGATTCAGAAAAGGTCAAAACGGATATTTCCGTCAAAATCTGAGAACCGAAATTTTTCGCGATTACAATACTTCCTTACTTCGTACAAGGAAGTAAAAAGAAAACTCGATATTACGCAGCAGAATTAAAAACATCTTTCACAGCTACTGGTGGTGGACCAGGAATATTTGAAGATCCTACTCTTGAACTGACATTATCAGTTATGAATAGAAAAACTGTGTTCGGACTACAGAATTCATTTGATTTAGACGGAATACAAGCCGATCTTAACTAAAATACATGTGATCAAAATTGAAAAGAACCTTCCGCAAGTAATTCAATAATATATGAGGTAAATGAAGTTGACATGACATTGTACTAGACTGGAGCAATTATAAGCCAACTCACTTTCAAACACCTGTCAGTGCAAAATTGAAACCAGGAATCCAGTATAGTAATTCAAATGAAACCAATGTTATATTACAAAATAAGAACACTTGTAATGATCAACAAACAAAATCAGAATTAAAAAATAAGGGTATTTCTAAAGATCGACAGAATCAACCAGATCCAAAATTATTACAAAATAAGTAGGTATGCTTGTAATAATGAAGAAAGTACATCTTTAAAAAAAACATGGAAGTTCGTTAGCAACAAAGAAAAAATGGATAAACCGTCGTAGACCAGCAGTTCCAACCAACACAAAAGGAAATGAACTAAAAGCTATCTATCAAGAAATAGGCAAGATGAAAGTTATTCTTTTGCAAAATCATATAGAAGTAAAAGAACGCGAGAAGATATACATTGCTCAAAACAATTAAAGAGTAAATTTTTATTTTTTAATAACTTTTTCCTCAAACGTAGAATTGTTTTGAAAATTTATTTACAGATACCTTAAACCTTTATTTAAACAATTTTATTAAATTTCAATTAATATGTAACACTGAACTAAATTCGAAAAATGAAATGAAAAAGTTGAACATTCAGTAAATTGTTATTAGATTTATTTCTTATTTAGCATGCTGCGGATTAGTCTGCGTGTTTTCCTCTGGAATCTCAGCATCAATGATAAGTGAATTTTATATAGAACTGCCAAAATCATTTCATTTTATTATGTTTAGCATTTTGCTACAACGCATTCAAAAGATCGTTTATTAACAAACGATCAACGGAAAATAACTGAAGACCTTGGTGCAAAAACCGGTAAAGTCTACTTTTGGGTAAAATATAGTCTATATATATATATCGTTGGGTACAAGAATCAGGCAAGTCCTGTGCATAGTAACGAAGTTATATGCTTTATGGACTTAACCGGTTTCATAGTTTGTAGCAAAAGTCGGACATGTCCTGGACTTGTCCGATTTTTGCACCAAACTAATATTTTTGTGGTGGGCGAGTTAACTGAATGAGAGTAAAGCTGATCATGCGCTGGTATGTTTATTTGACATGTTGAATGCGTATCTTGGTATCTCGATTATTGACAACAATGTCGTTGACCGATGAAGAGCCATTTCAGTCATCAGGCAGTGAATACGTTCCAAATGATCATGGTCAACCAAGTACTAGTCGAAGTCGTGTAAACAAACATGTGTTTGTTAGAAATTCAGACAAAACAGAAAACCAAAATGTAAACGGTACAAAAGCAAAAGGTATAAAGAAGAGGAGTGACGAAACATGACAGTATACCACAGCGAAAAGTGGCAAAGTGATGCCAGAAAGAAAATTTGATAAAAATTGCGCAAGCCGTCGCCAATTTTTTGGACAAATTCATTCAAATCAAAGAAACCAAATATTGCATCAATTTAATTCTTTAGTTGATAAAGAGAAACAAGACATTTTATTTAGGTGGCTAAATTTGTGTAAAAGTTGTGGCCCGTAAAAGAAAGAGAACTGGTACCGGCAATGAAAAGACAGCTTCATTTTAGTATAAGGTAAATTTCCTATTGTTTCTTAATGGCATAAAATTTACAGAATTTAATTTTGTTAGGTTCGTGTTAACGGAAATGAATACATTGTTTGCAAAAAAATGTTTTGTGCAATTCATGGCATAACTAAACATCGAACAAGCCGTATTGCCTTTACATTAAAGCTAAAAATTGTCGCACCGTCTGACATGAGAGGTCGAACAAAATACCAAAAAATATCCTGACACTCACATAAAAAGTTTTCCTCGACCGAACAAAATACCAAAAAATATCCTGACACTTACATAAAAAGTTTTATTCGTCGTTCTTCTCATTATAGCAGACAATGTTTCCATTATGCACAAGTTATACTTAAAAACATATGAAGCAGATGTATATCAGAAGATAGAACGCGGAGAACAATACAAACCGAAAGTTTGCTACGATTTTTACTATCGCTACTTTAAAGAGAACTATTATATAAGTTTCGGTTCACCTAGGTCAGATACATGTCAAACTTGCGATAGGTTGGAGAATGCAATAGCGGTTGAACAGGACAGTGAAGCTAAAACTGCTTTTCAGACAGAAAAACAACTTCATATTAAAAAATCTGAGTCATTTTATGTTTCACTTAAAGAAAAAACACGTCTAGCTAAAATCTAGTTAAAGCGAAGAATCTGTAGAAATATTATGTTTTGATTACCAAAAAAATTTACCTCTACCCCAATGTACCTGCTGGAGACGTTTTCTACAAACGTCAAATATGGCAATATAACTTTTGTATTTACTCAGGAAAAACAGAATTGTCCACGTTTTATATGTACGATGAAGCTACGTCCAAAAAGGCAGTAACGAGGTAATAAGTTTTTTACATCATTATCTCAAAACATTTTTACCATACACCGTGACAACGTTATTTCTTTTTTCTGATAACGCCTTTGCACAATACAAAAACCATAGCATAGTTAAGTATCTACATACTATGGCTAATCAGAATACTAAGAGCATCATCCGAGTTATACGCCAGTATCCTGAGCCCGGACACAGCTTTTTACCCTGTGATCGTTCTTTTGGGTTAATAAAGAAAACCAAAAGGAAAAAGAAACGGGTACACGTACTTGATGAATGGAAAACGTTGGTGCGAAAAACTTCTAATAAATTCCGTGTTGTGGATGTAAATCAAGACATGATAATGGATTTTACTGGACATTTGAAATCCATGTACATACAGATTATTTAAATATACGAAGGATTCCGACTTCATTGAATGTAGTATAGCGACTGGTTTTCCAAACATCACTAAATTTTTCGCTCAAAATATACCTGTCTTGTCTCTACCAACATCTAAAATGTCTCAGGTTTATCCCGTACCGATAAATGAAAAAAAGTAGATGACGTGAAAACCTTAGTACAGAAATGTATGTATTATGATTTCGGGATTTGAACCTCATTTGGGTTATATCCCTAGGGTGACTTGATGGCACACACACAGTATTATACTTTGTGCGCCATTTTCTTGTTTACTTTACTACCGTGTGTTGCCAGTCAACCCAGCGCAAGCCCTTGTTACAGCCTTTAGCCGGTGCCCGATAGCTAGAGGTTGCCAAGTTAATTTCATCCCAACTTGGAATGGTAACGGGAGTAGGTACCGATCCAAATCAGACTGTGAAAATTTCCTGACCTGACCAAGATTCGAACCCACGACCTCTGTAACCAGAGCCTAGCATCCTAACCACTATGCTATCCCGCCGTTTAGTACAGAAATACGTACCGGTAGCAGATCAATGGTACTACAAGGAAATATTCGGGGAAAAAGAGATAATTGAAGAGGAACAGAATCAGGAAGAAAGGACTGAACTGCGAGAATATGAATCTGATTCTTCGTTTATGTAGTTTATACGTTACATGTAACAATTATTTGTTTAATAAATATTATCGCTTAAACCATAAATTTAAATATTTTTTTTAAAACTCATATTTTGGTGCAAAAAAACACACAAATCCAAGATTTTTAAAAAATATAAAAAGTTATTTTTCCGCTGTCTTGCTTTTTAATTTGACTGGCACATTTAATCACTAATGTCTACATACAAAAGAAATTCAGGGTGATCCTTTTACTATGTTACAAGTTAAAAAGTTTTTATCGTTTTCCCGCATTTCTGTAAATGTGGACTTACCCGGTTTTTACACCAAGGTCTTAAACTATTAAATTATGCAAGCTATAGCAGTTTTTTTTTAAAATTTGCACATTCTTTTTTTTTTTCAGAAAAGCTGATACGTTAAAATACGATCCAATATATTGGGTTAAATTCACTTAGAGAAGGTCTCAGAACCTCATGCCTGACATCGTTCCGATACTTGGCGAATGATGTTAGGATTCGCGATGCGGAACAAGCATTGGCAGATGGCATATACACTACTTTCCATTTTTTGGAAGTTGTCACCCATGCTGTGGAAAACGTGGAGCTGAACCTACACGAAGTACGTTTGTGTCTACAGGGTGGTTTGGTTTTTAATGTACAGTTGATATGTAAACTAACTAACATTAGAGAAAAAATATTCAATTAAAACTTATTCAGTATAATATATACCAAATTATTATAGTTAAAGAATAATAATTTCCGAATATTGAAATTTAAAAACATTTATTAACATAATAACATGATAGCACATCCGACAACTAACAACAGTTTATGCCATTTACGCCGTCAATTTGAGTTTGCTTTGTAAACTTAATTCTTATTAAATCTTATATTACAAAATTTTGTTACTTTTTGATTTATCGTTGACGAAAAAATTATAAAACACACACACGGGCTCACACTATTGTGAAAATAGTAAAATCGTATTCTAGAGACCCTGAAACGTGCTAATCCGCCAAAAAACTCACTCATATATTTAGACAATTTACAATACCACCTTTATAGAATATGAGGCAAAAGATAACAATGTTTTTAATTAATTATAATAGTTTACGAAATATCAGGTTGATTTAGAAAACTTAACCATTCTATATTACTGCCAAAAATTGTGACATTAGTTATTTGTATGACGAGGTATAAAAGTAGCCTTTTGCAGATTGGGGCTAGAGATTTGCGCAGTGAAGGCTGCAAGCTGCAACTCACCGAAATCTACAAAATTATTTTCAGCCAGAAGTAGGCACAACATTTTTTACGAATGCTGAAATTCTCAACAATACATCAAACAATAAATGCAAACAAACTTGACATTTAGAAAGAATTAAATTTTTATATACCAGGTAGCTCTGATGACCGTATTTCTACTTTTGATTTGAAGTTCCTCTTGTTAACTCAATTCAGGAATATAGACAATTTTTAAACGGTTATCCGTAGGTATTTAAGGCGGGAATGTAGCTGTATGAGAAAGAGGTAAAACATATATATATATATATGTATATATATATATATATATATATATATATATATATATATATATATATATATATATATATATATATATATATATATATATATACTAACATAAGATCATTGAAATTTTTTTACGACAATATTTAATATTACACAAACAAATATTTAAAATTCTGAAATTTTGCAATTTTCATTTGTTTTTCTTTATTTTCCGGAATATGCTGTAATTTAAATAAGGCAAACAACTTAATTCTTAATCTGGTAGGTAATACCAACGAAAAAATGTATAACTCATAAATTCCCACGGGGGGGGGGGGGTTTCATATTGGTGGCCCATGGTCTTATAACACTCAACGAAATTGATGATAGGAATTACCGAAAAAACAACCTTATCTTATACAATATACCTGAAAGTTTGTCAGATAATTCACAAGTGCAAGTAGACCATGACAAGGCTGAAGCAAACAAACTTTTTCGTGCATTACTTCAAACAACATTTGATGCCATTAAACCTATCCGTCTAAGAAAATCATCCGTGAAGCATTTAGGTCCACGCCCAAATTACTAGACCCTACCATCAAAATTGCCTCAGACATGACCAAGCTTCAGCGTGACCAGCTCAATAAATTAAGATCGGAACTAGAAATTTGGAAGAAAGCAGGAGAAAACAACCTAACAATTAAATATATAAAAGGCACTCCAAAAATCGTTGATGACACCTTTCCTACGAAATAGCAATTACAGTCTGTTTTGAATACCGACACCAATATTGTAATATATTTTCACAACACGCAAAGTTTAAAAAACAAATTAGTAGAAGATTTTCTAGATGACTGTAATAAACAAACATTTATATAATATCTGTATATTAATTCTTCACTTAACTTATTACCATTATGTTTAATTAGTTTCTCTCTTGTTTTGGTATATTTTAGAAGGTTGTTACTTAATTTACTAATTAATTACATAGGTATTAATTATTGTCAATATTTAACTATAAGCTATTTACATTATTTCTGTTGAGCTTTGTTATTGGCTATATTGTGTTCCAGTATTATTTGTGTATATACAGG